>QRFJ01000690.1:55672-185438 GCA_006176705.1 Cocos nucifera
CGGCAGCTGGACTGACTCAGTTTTTAATCCAGGACTTAAAAATAATTTTCTACTAGGCGCTGGTGGATTTCTTTTCATCAATGATGTGACTCCGCGTAAGGATGAAGGCCACCCGCTGGGGAACTACAAAATAATTTAAGGTTCAATTACGGATTTATGAATAAATTTTACCCGACATGATTTAAGTCCATTCTTTTTCTCTGATTGCAAGTAGGTGTGTGGATTCTCGGTTAGGCTCCATTGACTTCACATTAAGTTTGCAATAGAGTAACAAAACTAATTTAATTTCATCTAGGAACCTGTAAATTTTTTCCCTTTTTTTTTGATAGAATGATTTTTTTTTTTTTTTTCATTAGAGTATCTTTATTAAGAAAAACCTCTTCAATGGTGGATGTTACTTTGCTTGAGAGTCCCCATGTCTCCAACCAGATGCATCATGAAGGGTGGACTCCTACTAAACTTAATTGAATCTTAACCCCAAACTAGTTGAAGTCTGCTAGATGAATCTTTTTCCTCCATTCCACTTTGCAATATCAAATTCTACTGTACTACTTCATTCCATGTGATTTTTGTAGATTTTTAACTCAATTTTTTTCTGTGTATTGAATCATTTCTTGGTGATGTACATTATACATGTGCTGACCATCTAAGTTTTTCTCTCAATTTATCCTCAACAAGTACTACTTATAATTTTTTATAAATAAATTTATTTTTTTTATTTTTTTTATATTACCGTACATCCATCTCAATATTCTTCTTCGGCAAACAAATTCCAATTCTCGTATAAAGCAAACTTAGCAAGTTCTGTCGTACCATAGTTAAATCTGGAAACTCAAATACCTATAAGTAATTTAAAATTTGGTATGGGACCTGCAAGATCTTTCCTCAACGATGGCTTCCACTTGTAAATTTATTCTGATTAAAGGAAATTTCTAAGTATTGTGTGAGGCTCTACTTGCCTTTGCACTACTTTCTTGGCATAGAGGCAAACTCCAAATGGTCTATTCTTATCTCAGTCAAAATATGCATCCGATCTCGAGTCGTGCTCACATGCAAGCTTGCAAGCCATATATTTTTAAATGGTGAATTAGATCTGTACTGTTAGGTGGCATTTGATGCCTCAAATGAGTTCACTACGGTGATCAAAGATCACCGATGGCCCAAATCCTAAGGTGATCGATCCCCAGTAATCTAAAATCACTGCATTTGGTAGGCCATGGTCTAGTGATTAAAGATTCCCAAATATATTTATTAATCATATAAAATATATTATAATAAAAATATTAATATATTTATTAATATATTAGTTATTAACTTTCATAACAAGAAAAACAATGACCTGAATTGCACATTTGGGAAAATCCATGGAAATTGTTTTCAACCTGCGGTCCTAATTCCAGATACAACTGGAGCTCAAGAACCTAACATGTAAAGACGCAGAAAATCTCATTACCTTGAAAGATCGTTAATCTAAAAAATTATCTTATAATCGAACGTGTTTGGCCTTTTGATCATTAGTTTTTCATTTAACGGCTGAAATTATCTCATGCTAAATTAACTATGATAATAATATCCGATTGAGATAAAATTTTGATAGTATGCTATAAATATCACTGAGATCATCTCCGGCAATAATCATGGGTACTCACTATTTTGGCTCAAAAATTCTTTTCAGCAGCAGTCTTGATCTATTTGCCTTTTCTTGGACTGGGCTACATGTCCATCCACTCAATTGTCCGCTACAGAGTACCGCATATTTTAGGCTCAAATTATATCTCAAGGAGTGCTAAGAAATAACCCACTCTAGCTTAATCCAGCATTGGGTTGGAGTATCAAGCCATGGTCTCCACAACTAACAACCATACTAAGATATCATCCATGCGCTTGGTATTTCTCAAATCATGCGATGTACATTTTTTTTGTGATAATTTGGCAGGTTTGCACATGGTAGTGAATTCGATGTTCCGCACCAAACATATATAACTATCATTTGTCACTCATTGTCTCCTTCAAATAACTTTTAGATATCTTAACAACGAAAATTTTTTTCTACACCACGCATGTGTAGCTCCGCAGAGACACCATTTGTGATGATTGGCTCTCGCACGAGATCAGAATGCGACATTCCAAAAAAAAAAATTTATTCTAACTTCATGTATGAGTCAATCACTGTGGATGATAACCATGAAGCTACACCATCCATGTTGTAGAAAATACTTTTTTTTTTTTTTTTGACAAAACTGTTGCCTTGGATCGCTTTTCAGTGAACCAGTTGGGCCTATCGACTGAGGCGTCTTTTGGGAGCACAAAAGGTAAGTGCGATGACTTGGATCCACAAAAGGACACTAAGCCAAGAAAGTCATGTTAGAATATCACAAGGAAAACTTTTGAAATTTAAATTTTAAATTTTTCCTTCATTCAAAGCTTTCTAAAATGAAATTATTTTTTATATTTTTGTACTTTTTGGTTAACATGGAAGACAGTTCTTTCCATACACCGTTGCATTTCAGTACATAGACTCCAAGTCTCTTTTTATTGTGCGAGAAGTTTTCCAAAATTTTAAGCTTCTTCATCTTTAACCATCCAAAAATTATTCTATACATCATGTCAACCAACAAACAATAGTTCGTTTGAGCCTATTTTGTCAAATATTTACCTGGATACACCGCTATAGAAACGAGCAATTATAATACACTAAATGCATGACTACGTGATGCACATAGTGTAGAAAATAATTTCTTTATCTTAAGAGATGCACGAGGCTTCACTCGGAGTTCATTCATTTCGGTACATTCATGGCAACAAAATGTCATAGAATGTAATCAAGTGTTGCTAAATACATTTGAGGTTTATTGTTTTGAAACTTTTGATTTAGGGTTCGATCTAATATATTATCTCACTTCTTTTCTCCATTAATAAATTGATGTCGGCATTTTCTTCTCAAGCTCCTACTTCAAAGACTAATTAGATAATGATGATATCGGGAACCATGAATAATTATCCACCAACATATCCTGACTTGCGAACTTAAATAAAATTTAAGGTTTAATCAGGGACGTTGGTTAAATAATTCTTCCACAACCTATACTTAATCAATGTTGTTATTTATCCATTTCTATCTCATCAACACATGGTTCCTTTCCCTTCTCCCGCTTTGAGAACCCATCAAAGGTCTCGCGAATTACTGTTCCTCTTTCACCGATGGAGGGGAGCGGTTCCAATAGCTGTTTCGATGGAGGCGCTCCCGGCTGACTAGAGAAAAATACTCGAGCTGGAGATATGGGTGAGGGTCGTCAAACAAGATGTGGGCTTACTACTTTTTCTTTTCCTTCTCTTGTGATGATTCCTGCAGGATTACTATTAGAAAGAATCCTTCTGAAGAAAAGAGCTTTATCAAACTAAAAACTATTTTAAATAATAGTTTTGATAAACTTTGAAGTTATCTAAACTATACGGTAAAAATAAGATGAAGAAGTTTGACTATCGGTCTGGTTGAATTGGCTCGTAGATTTTAAGAAGCAGAAATAAAAAAGATGGGTCAGCGCGCACATGAAATATAAAATCTATATCTCCGCAAAGCTCTCCAAGCAAGATAGAGAAGGAAAGATGGTTTATAAATATATTAATAATTATCCATTTACAATGCAAAAAATTAAAGATAGAACTTTTAGAGGGAAGGAAAATTTTGAGTTTTTCCTCCAACTCTCTAACAATTATCTCATCAACCAAGCCAATTTGATTGCAAATTGGACAAATTCTTCTTAATCGATGTTTTCTAGAATTATAACAAAAAATTTTCAGGACCCTTTTTTTTCCCTTTCATTTTTTTATAGAGTATAAATGTGATTTTTTTGGAAAATTTTATTTTTGTGGAGATCCTGGCAGCCATAATGAAAAGATTGTTTTTTGTTTCAATTTTCTCAAATTTGATAAACATTCCTGTGGGATTTATTAGACAGTTTTGGAAATCTTTATTTTTCTTCTTTTTCAGAGTATAAACGTGCGAATTTTTTTAGGGGGAAGATGGTAAAATTATGCATGGATTCTAGCAGATGTAGTGTGAATGATGAAGATGACACCCAAGGGATTGTTTTCCTTCCTTTTTCTTGTCCTCTCACGGATTGGAAGAGCATGTCTAATTGATTCTAAACCTCGTCATGCCATCTGAGCTGAACTCAAGATACTCCTGCACCAACAGTGCTATCCTAGGTACCATTGATGCATAAGAATGGTAAAATACTACGGTGAGCCATTTGTTTCACGCCACTTCTTGGTTTTCATTAACAGACGGGGGTTGTATCTTTCGCACGAAAGAAGTATCCACCTTCCTTCGCACGAATCCACCATTGGATCGCATAATGACTCCTTTGAAATCTATGCAACTGAATGATTGAAGAATTTTGGAGTGCTTTGAGACCTGTGCAAAGTATGATCCAACTGTCGATGTTGTGAAAGAAGATCAATCATTCTTTCGTATGAAATTAAGATACAACCTGAACCCTTCATTAATTAGGTTGGTTGGAACGCAGAATGTGGAATGGGCAAGAAATTTGCTTCATTAGCTTCAGAGGAAAACCATGAGGGCTTTAAGATTAATATTATCATTCATTATACTAGTCAATTGTTTTGTGTGAATTGTGGGAGTGTGTATCGTGTGCCAGAAGGAAAAAGGAGGAAGAAGAAGGTGAAGAAGTATTTTCCAATCAGGCTTTATAGTTACCTAGATAATCAGCTTTAGGCATGAGTGGAGACTTGGATAAAAAGTTTGGATAGGGAGTGGTTAAAGAACATAAGCTCATCAAGGAACTTAAGAAGGGTTTTTAACTTTTTATAGTTGGAATAAGGAATTTGTAGAAACTAGAAATGTTCTTGGAGGAGAGTGGAAGAAGTTGAAGGGAGAGGAGAGAGAGAGAGAGGGGAGGGAGGTGGGGAAGAGAATATGTGATAAGAATGATGGTTATAAGCTATTTGAAGAGAATGTTTAATTATGCAAGGACTTAGTTATCATGTTGGATGTCTGCTAGAGCCCATTGGGTGCTTGGGTGCTAGGATTGGCAGCTTAAGTGGTCGAGGACTTCTTAAATGAGCTAGCAGTTTGGAGATGATGTAAACACTAATAAGAGAATATGCAACGATTACTGGATTGTGTATTCAACATTTCATATTTACACCAGCTCTTCAAATTAATCTATAATGAGTTCTGTTGGAGGCTATCAATCTGCCGCCTAACTCACCAACCCAGCCAACAGACCATCGGACATTGATAGATGTTCGTCGACTGACGATTAATGATGGATGATGGATGATCGATGAGTTACTCGATGAATCATCGACTGATCGACTTGATGATCAACAGATAGTAATTAACATCCGATCAATCATCACCACTGAAAAGACTGTCCGAAAGATCAATACTCATCGATCCATCAACTACCCCACCGACACATTGATGAGAGCGTCGATATATGACCATCCGATGGATAATCGGACTAACAACCGACAATCGGTGCTTGCTTGTTCCGATCGACTAACCATCAATCGAAAATCATTAAAGTAACAATCGGCTTAAAGCTCTTTGACCGACGATCGGTTGGCACAAAGTCAGCCGACCGACGATCCATCAGCACTGAATCAATTGACCGACCGATGATCGATCGGCCCTAAATCAGCCAACTAACCGATGGAAGCTCTCCAAACAATCTATCCGGATTTCAATCGACACTACAAAACTACCTCCAAGAAGAGCGAGCAATAATGATTAGTGGATGGTTCTAACCACCTCCCCACGATCATATTACATAAAAGAAATAGACCCACATGCCAAGTGATTATCACTCTAGCACCTATAAAAGGGAGCGAGGTAAACTAGTTAGTTTAAAAGAGAAAAAAGGACACATCTAACACTTTTAGAGCAATCTCTATTATTTTGCTCTAAGATTTCTGTTCAATCAGTCCATCCTACTAACTTAAGCATCGGAGGGTCTCTGTCGGAGCTAACTTCGGTCAATGCAAACTTGTCTTTGCAAATTTTCTAACATTGATTCACAGGCGCAGGTGAATTGGCTGCAACAGATTGGCACACCAGGTAGAGAAAGATCGAAAATGATTAGTAAATTTTTGTCATCTATTATGATGGCGAAAATGTGTACTCACAACTCGCTCAGCTCTGCTGAATAGTCATCCCAGCAGGAAGTACCTTCCTCTCCACCACCGTTAATGGCGAAACCAGGCTCTTCGCATCCAGTGGTCATGGCGGACGCACAAGCTCAGCAACTAGCTATACTAATGTAGCAGATTCGGATGTTAATGGAGATTGTACACAGCCTCCAGCAATAGCCACACATGGCGGCTGAACGATCGATTGCACAGGCGATGCCATCCAGACACAGCCACCATGTATCGAGGCATTCCGCCTCTCCTTCACTGGAGCGACCATCTCGATGCTCTTGTCGAGCGAAAACTCAATCTTCTCGTCATTCGTGAGGGACCATCCATCGATCACGATGCTCCAATTTTTTGCCTTCTCGTCGAGACCAACATAAGAAAAAAATCCCTCTGCTCTAGGGGATCAACTCTGGGGATGTCTCGTCAGCAATGGTTCGATAACTATGAGCAGAGACTCAAGAAAATCGACCGTCAACTGATCCAGATCTAGGAGGATAAGATAAGAAGGTCCTCTGAGGGACTCCACATCCAGGTTGCTCCTCCTTTCTCCTCACGCATCCTGAACGAACCAATTCTATCACGATTCAAGATGCCGCAAGTGAAGCCATATGATGGCTCCACCGATCCAATCGATCATCTCTAGAGCTACAAGGCTCTCATGATGATCCAGGGGGCAAACGATGTCCTCATGTGTATTAGCTTCCTGGCCATCCTTCGAAAAGCTGCTCGAGTCTGATATTTCGAATTCCATCGAAAAATGTTGATTCTTTTGAGCAACTCGAAGACTCTTTCATGGCTCACTTCAGCACCAACAGGAGGATGCCACAAACTTTCGACACCCTCTTCTTGATCAAATAAGGAGAGGGAGAAATTCTTCGAGCCTTCGTGGCATATTTTAATGCTACCATGCTCAAGGTCTGAAATCTCAATGAGGATGTGGCCATCTCGATCATGAAGCAGTGTTTGCAGGATTTTTGATTTACCTACTCACTGGAGAAGAATCACCTCTGGACTTATGCCAAACTTCTAGAATGCGTGGATAAATACATTCGCACAGAAGAAGGTGCTTCTGACCAACGCTAACAAAATAAAAAGGGTCAAAAGAAAAAATAATGGAAGAACGATGCTTCGATCGAACACAACCGACCCATTCCGAACAAAGAAGTGGCATCTTCCCGACTGAACCCTGTGCCGACCAATATGAAGAGTCGATATGATACTTATACTCTCCTCTTCACTCCACGTGCATAAATTTTGATGGAGATTAAAGGAGAGAATTATCTTCACCGACCCCCATCGATAAAGAACCAAGGCAAGGATAAAAGAAAGTACTATCGATTTCATCGTGACTACGGCCACGACATCGAACAGTGCTTCTAGCTGAAGGATGAGATCAAGGCTCTCATTCGATGAAAATTTCTTACCAAATTTTGGCTCGATCACCTAACCTAACCCCATATCGATCAACCACCAGCATCAGAGGAGATTCATCCAAATCAACTGACGATCGGGATGATCAACATGATCTCAAGACGACCAAAGGTCGGGGGGGCAACATCCGAAGAAAAATCAACTAAAAAATGACCATTCGCTTCTGAGCGACAGAAGGTCATTGACAAAAAAGTGGACAAGCTTCCTGTCGATTAAATGTTACAACCGACCGACGGTCAATGTACCATAGTTGGCATGATTCAACAACCGACTAATGGATGGCGATCATCAGTCGATATTTCTTTCGACGAAGACTATGGGTCAGCACATCTTAAATAATTGATGCAGTTGATCAAAATAAGTCGATCCCCTATGACATAATAACCGACCGACCAAGAAGAAGACTATCTTCTACAACTCAAATAGCCGACTGATAGACCAATAGGCAATACCGATGCATAACTTTCTTATGAAATAATAAAGGAAGAAAAACATCAAGCTATTGGTTATGAACTAGTTGGTTTATCCCGACTAGTAAAGAACACAATCTTTACCGATTTGGCTATGGCCGAATCGAGAGATGGTTGGCTTGCACCCGATCGTCATGATCAAGTATTGATTGATAAAAAATCAACTAAAAGTCGGTTAGAAACCAATACAAGGTTGGCTTATCCCCGACCTATGAATATCTCAACAGACGACTAAGTATTGGCTAGTTAGAAAAATGATTTTGAGTTGGTTAAAGACTAGCCAATGATTAGTTACATGAAACTGACTAATGATCAGCTGACAACTAATCAACTAAAATTTTTACAGATGAACTTTATTCATCTAGACTAAATCAGGAAGACAACTCAACTCGTTCGGCAAAAATGAATCAAAAGCTGATGGATGATGTTAGTTCGGATTCGACTACTGGATAATGGACAATCATTAATGGTAGACAGTAGAATGAAGCTCGAAGCAATGTTATATGTCGATTTCTTGCATACGATGCGAAGTACAAAATCATTACACCAAACTTGGAAGTGGAGGGCAACTATTGGGGGCTATCAATCTACTGCCCAACTCACCAACCTAGCCAACAGACCATTGGACATCGATGGATGTTCATCGGCTAAGATCGATGATGGTCGATGGATGGTCGACGAGTTACTCAATGAACCATCAATCAATCGACTCGATGATCGATGGACGGTAATTAATATTCGATCAATCATCACCACTGAGAAGGCTATCCAAAAGGTCAATACTCATCAATCCATCAACTGCCCCACTGACATATTGATGGGAGCACCAATATATGACCATCCGATGGATAATAGAACTGACAATCAACAATCGATGATTGCTTCTTCCGATCGACTAACCATCGATCAAAAATCATTAAGATAATAATTGGCTTACAGCTCTTCAACCGATGATCGATCGACATAAAGTCAGTCGATCAACGATCCATCAGCACTGAATCAACCGATCGATCGATGATCGATCGATCCTAAATCAGCTGACTAATCGATGGGAGCTCTCCAAATAATCTATCCAGCTTTTGATCGACCCTACAAAACTATCTCCGAGAAGAGCGGACAACAACGATTAGTGAATGGTTCTAACCACCTCTCCATGATTGCATTACATCAGAAAAGAAGGGACCCACGTGCCAAGCGGTTATCACTCCGGCACCTATAAAAAGGAGCGAGGTAAACTAGCTAGTTTAAAAGAAAAAAAAGGACACATCTAATGCTTTTAGAGCAATCTCTATTACTTTGCTCTTGGATTCTTGTTCGATCAGTCCATCCTACTAACTTAAGCATCGGAGGATCTCAGTCAGAGCCAACTCCGATCAGTGCGGACCTATCTTTGCAGATTTTTTGACGTTGATTCGCAAACACAGGTGGATTGGCTGCAACAGATTGATGCACCAGGTAGGGAGAGATCGAAAATGATTAATAAATCTTTGTCATCTATTACGATGGTGAAAATGCGCGCTTGCAACTTGCTCAGCTCCACCGAACAGTCATCCCAGTAGGAAGTAGTTTTCTCTCCACCACCATCAGTGGTGAAACCAAGCTCTTCGCATCCGACGATCATGGCAGACGCACAAGCCCAGCAATTGGCTACACTAATGCAGCAGGTTCGGATGTTAACCGAGGCTGTACACAGCCTCCAGCAATAGCCATGCATGGCAGTTGAAGGACTGGCGGCACAGGCGATGCCATCCAGACACAGCCACCGTGTATCAAGGCGCTCCACCTCTCCTTCACTAGAGCGACCATCTCGATGCTCTCGTTGAGTGAAAACTCCATCTTTCCATCATTCGCAAGGGACCATCTGTCGATCATGATGCTCCATTTTTTTACCTTCTCGTCGAGACCAGCATAAGGAAAAAATCCCTCGAGATTCAACCACTTCCTCCTCAACCAGCTCCTTAGGAGGATCAACCTCGGGGATGTCTCGTCAGCGATGGTTCGATAACTACAAGCAAAGACTCAAAAAAATCGATCGTTGATTGGTCCAAATCTAGGAGGATACAATAGGAAGGTCCTCCGAGGGACTCCACATCCAGGCTACTCCTCCTTTCTCCTCATATATCCTAAATGAATCAATTCCATCATGGTTCAAGATGCCGCAAGTGAAGTCATATGACGGCTCTAGAGCTACAAGGCTCTCATGATGATCCAAAGGGCAAATGATATTCTCATATGTATTGGCTTCCTGGCCATCCTTTGAAAAGCTGCTCGAGTTTGATATTCTAGACTTCGGTCGAAAAACGTCGACTCTTTCGAGCAACTCGAAGACTCCTTCGTGGCTCACTTCAGCACCAATAGGAGGATGCCATGAACTTTCGACACCCTCTTCTCGATCAAACAAGGAGAGGGAAAAATTCTTCGAGCCTTCGTAGCACATTTTAATGCCACCACGCTCAAGGTCCGAAACCTCAATGAGGACGTGGCCCTCTCAACCATGAAGCAGTATCTGTGGGATTTTCAGTTCACCTATTCACTGGACAAGAACTACCTCCGAACTTATGCTAAACTTCTTGAGCACGTAGATAAATACATTCGCACAGAAGAAGGTGCTTCTGACCAACACCAACAAAATAAAAAGGGTCAAAAGAAGAAATAACGAAAGAACGATGCTTCGGTCAGACACAATTGACCCATTCCGAACAAAGAAGTAGCATCTTCTCAACTGAATCTTGTGCCGACCAATATGAAGAGTTGGTACAATACTTACACTCTCCTCTCTACTTTACGTGCGCAAATTTTGATGGAGATTGAAGGAGAGAATTATCTTCACTGACCTCCGTCGATGAAGAATCGAGGCAAAGATAAGAAAAAGTATTATCGATTTCATCGTGACTATGGCCACGATACCGAATAGTACTTTCAGCTGAAGGATGAGATCGAGGCTCTCATTCGATGAGAATTTTTTGCCAAGTTTTAGCTCGATCACCCGACCCAGCCCCATGTCGATCAACCACCAGCATCCGAGGAGATTCATTCAAATCAACTGACGGTCGGGGTGATCAACATGATCTTAGGGCGATCAGGGTCGGAGGGGCAACATCCGAAGAAGAATCGACAAAAAAACGATCATTCGCTCTCGAGCAACAAAAGATCATCGACGAAAAAGTAGACAAGCTTCCCATCGGCTAAATGTTATAACCGATCGATGATCGGTGTATCATAGTCGGCATGATTCAACATCGATTAATAGATGGCGATCATCAGTCAGTATTTCTTTCGATGAAGACTATGGGTCAGCACATCTTAAACAATCGATGCAGTTGATCAAAATAAGTTGGTTCCCTACGACATAACAACCGACTGGCCAGAAAGAAGACTATCTTCTACAACTTAAATAACCGACTGACAGACCAACAGGCAATATCGATGCATAACTTCCTTATGAAATAATAAAAGAAGAAAAGTGTCATGTTATTGGTTGTGAACTAGTTGGTTTATCCCAACTAGTAAAGAACACAACCTTTATCGATTTGGCTGTGGCCGAATCAAGGGATGGTTGGTTTGCATATGATCATCATGATTAAGTATTGGTCGATAAAAAATTAACTAAAAGTTGGTTAGAAACCAACATAAGGTTGGCTTATCCCCCACCTATGAATATCTCAACAAACAACTAAGTATTGACTGGTTAGAAAACTAATTTTAAGTCGGTTAAAAACTAGTCGATGATTAGTTACATGAAATCGACTAATGATCAGCTGACAACTGATCAACCAAAATTTTTATAGATGAACTTCATTCATCTAGACTAAATCAGGAAGATGACTTAACTCGTTCGGCAAAGATGAATCAAAAGCTGATGGATGATGTTAGTTTGAATTTGACTACTGGACGATGGGCAATCATTAATGATAGGCGACATAATGAAGCTCGAAGCAATGTCACATGTCAACTCCCTGCGTTCGGTGCTAAGTACAAAATCATTACACCAAACTTGAAAGTGGGGGGCAACTATTGGGGGCTATCAATCTGCCGCCCAACTCACCAACCCAGCCAATAGACCATCGAACACTAATGGATGTTTGTCGACTGGCGATCGACGATGGATGATGGATGGTCAATGAGTTACTCGATGAACCACCGATCGATCGACTCGACGATCGACGGACAGTAATTAACATCCGATCAATCATCGCCACTGAGAAGGCTGTCCAAAAGGTCAACACTCATCGATCCATCAACTATCCCGTCGACACATTGATGGAAGCACCGATATATGACCATTCGATGGATAATCGGATTAACAATCGACAATCGATGATTGCTTCTTTCGATCGACTAACCATCGGTCGAAAATCATTAAGATAATAATTGGCTTAAAGCCCTTCGATCGACGATCGGTTGGCATAAATTCAGTCGATTGACGATCTGTCAGCACAAAATCAGTCGACTGACCAATGATCGATCGACCCCAAATCAGTCGACTAACTGACAGGAGCTCTCTAAATAACCTATCCGATTTTTGATCGGCCCTACAAAACTATCCCCGAGAAGAGCAAGCAACAATAATTAGTGGGTGGTTCTAACCATCTCCCCATGATCGCATTATGCCGAAAAAAAGGACCCACGTGTCAAGCGGTTATCACTTCGATACCTATAAAAGGATGTAAACTAGCTAGTTTAAAAGAAAAAAAAGGGCACATCTAATACTTTTAGAGCAATATTTATTATTTTGCTCTCAGATTTCTATTCGATCAGTTCATCCTACTAACTTAAGCATCGGAGGGTTTCCGTCGGAGCCAACTCCAGTCGGTGCAGACTTGTCTTTACAGATTTTTTGATATTGATTCACAGACGCAAGTGAATTGACCGCAACAAGTTCAATATTAAAATTATTTTTTTTACTAAATTTTATTATACTTATATTCCATAAATTGAGTCCTTAAGCTTGAATAGAAATTAATGGGTAAAAACTAAAGGAGAGTGATTATGAGACCAAAAAGAAGAGTAAAAACTGAAAGCCTATTAACTATCTTTCAGTGTGTTATAATCTATCATTCTCAAACCTTACTATAACCATATGTTAAAACAAAACTGCGAAAAATATGAATTTTCTTAAGCTAACGGTGGCTAAGACAAAAGATAAGTAAGAAATGAGAGAGGATGGTCTTTTCTAAGAAGACAACCTTTTCTTTTCTCTGCCTTTGCTGCCATGTTTTCCTGCTCTTTTCTTATCTTTTTTATCTCATTCTTACATCATTTCTTCACGGGGGGGATGGGGTTGGCGAGTGTTGGATTGGGCCTAAATTGGGCTAGATTAGGCTCAAAATTCTTGGCCATTACCTATAAGTCTCGGTAGTGGAGAAGGGATGCTAGAAAAGATGGAGCTTTGGATGGCCGTTGGTTCGGGATTAGCAGTGTTGGTGATGGTGGTCATACGCCAAGAATGGTGAATGCTCTTGTTGTGGGGCATGACATGAGCAAATATTGGAAAGGAATGGGAGGGGCAAAAGAGGATAATGCAACTATTGATGATTGTGGATTGGTTGTGTCGTTGATGAGTTGAAGGTAGAGTTGTACAAGAAAGGTAGTAATTGGAAGGAATCAAATTTAGAGGGAGGATGAAGCAACTACTAGCATTTGGTGGATGGTGCTCATGGTTTGTTCGCTCATGTCTGAGGTTGGATGTAGTGCTATAATAAAAGAGCAAATGCGTGGAGGGGAGAAGAATTCATCAAGTGGTGGTCACTGAGTGATGAGCATGGATTTTGATGGCTGATGCCCAAGAAAGAAGTTATGATGGAAACAACATGGAGGAGAAGAGCATGGGGAAGGAACAATCAAATTAAGAAAGGCTCAAGATCAAGCTATAGTTTTTGGTTTCAGGGAAGTGATCTTGGTCATGACATTGCATTTCATCTATCTCATTGGCCTTTTGTACTTCCACAATGAGCATAGCTGCCTATATTAAAGTTTTCATCTTATCCTTTATCTAGATCTTTGAAAGCTTAGGACAATATGGAGGGTTGCTCCTCGTTTTGATGAGCTTAAATTGCAACCAGTAAGGTAGAGTATGTGATACCCAGACTTATAAAACCAACCTGGTGCACTCATGTTGACACAAACATGTTATGGGTACAATATCTGTGCATAACATTTAAGCCCACGACATGGAGAAAGATCTAGGAAGCCAAGGAGGGAAGATGGGAGGAAGGGAGAGGATTGAAGTGGCAGGGGGGTGGAGGAGGATTGGTGGTTGGTTGAATCATGTACGCAAGTCCATCCATGGGTCTGTGGATGTTAGCAGTATATCATGGTGGTATGCGACATCTTGCCCAATGGCTCATAATGGATAATGGAGACTAGACGTGAAGCAAATGGAGGCCATTAGCAAATGGGGTGAGGCATCATGTGGGATGAATAAAAGACTAGGATGAGGTATTCATTTCAATTATGTATGCGTGTGACATAAGAAAAAGCACTCAATGGATGGCTATGATTCCATCAATCAGATTTTTAAGAAACAGGTCTTTGATTTGTCTACTAATTAATGATTAAGGGCTATAATTTAGTTCCTGGTCCCCCTTTTAATGGCATAAGTGTATATAAAGTAGCCATAAGTGTGTAATTCATACTTGATATTAAGAGTCATATGAAACACGGCCAGTCCCTACCTACACTCCATTTTTGATCTTTTTCTATTGAAATCCTAGCTTCATGCCCGTGGTTTGAAACGAGCCAAGTCTAGACCAAGGCCCGTCAATAGGGCTGGCTTTTTGTTGGGCTTGGGGTGATAACTAAGCTAGCATTTGGTGGGAGTAGGCTTAGAGAATGATGATCATGGAACTCAAAAAATGAATTGATGGATAGGTATTTTATATAAAATTTATGCAATAAATATATGTATAATATTCATGGATTAGGTTCTGAGCCTAGCCAATGTTTGCTTGAGCCTATTGAGTTCAGTTAGGGCTTCAATTTTTTTTTCATAGATGGGCTATAGAATTTCAAAGAAGGATTTAGCTTGGGCCCAAGACCAACAACAAATAGCTTTGTCTTAACAAGCTTCAGGATAACCCCATCCCATTTCCAGCCCTAGGAGTATAATTTTAACTATATTAACTCTAAAATGCATCCAGGGTCCGTAAATCAAACCATCACAAAATTAAAGTAAGAAATTATAATTGCCTATAGAAATTAAAATCTTTTTGATGTACGGATGAGTTCGTGAATTAGAAGTGAGGCTAGGTGATATTTGGCATCAATTTCATTTTTTTCTATTTTCAAAAATAAAAAAATATATTTATTTCTATATATAAACAGGTTTGGTATAATTAATTATTTTTTAAAATAAATAAGGCAATGATGGTGGAATGGTGCTAGTTGCAATAGAGACGATGGAGGTGGCATTAGTATTTATGGTTGGTTTGGCGGTGGTATAGATGACAATGACAGTGGTGGTGTAGTGAGGTGATAGCACTAGTGATGGTGGTGGCAATAAAGATGGTGATAGCAAAGGCGCTAACAATATGATGGAGTTGGTGATAATAAAGACAATGGTGTGGTGGAGGCAATAGCACTAATGGTGGCGTTGACAATAAAATATGGTGGTAGCAAAGGTGCCAATAGTGTGGGGTTGACAATGATGAAGATAGTGTTCTGATGGAGGCGACGATATTGATAGTAATGATGTGGCAATAGAAAGTTAGAAACGGATGGCAACGGCTAGGATAGTGGTGACGATGGCGGTAATGGTGGCAAAGGTGGTGGCAATAGTAGTGGATGCAGCATTTTGATGATGGTGGTAGAAAACATAGATTTTTTATTTTTAAAAATATTGAAAGTAAAAATATATCTTATTTCATTTTTCTATAAATACTTTTTTTAAAAAATAATAGTATCAAACATGTTTTTTATCTTGATTTTTCTAATTTTATTTTTAAAATAAAAAATAAAAATTTAGAATGATGCCATATAGGCCCTAATAACTCTATAGAGTTTTTCTTATTTCATCATCTACTTTATGTGCTTTTGAATTTTTTAAATCCATAAAGTCTATCTTCTAATACTTGCTCATGAAATTTGCATTTTTGGTATACTCAATTTTTTGGTATCCATCAATTCATTTGTTATCCAATATATAACAAAATGTTAGATAAGTATTGCTTAGATACACCCAATATGCAATTTTTTGTTATATCTCTAGCGGAACATGACATGATGCATGGCATATGAGTATTAGATGTCTATTTTCTAAAATAAATTTATCTAACATTTAGAATTTACTAATCACCAAGATTTTAAATCCTATAGGATAGGAGTGTCCCGATTTCTCCACTGAATAGAATGCCTTGTTGTCCCACCCCATCTCGACAATGGTTTCGATCATGCATCCAAATGGATATCTTATCTCTCTCTCACCTTCTTCTTTTTCTCTTTCTTGCTTGTTCTTTCTTTTTCTTCCTTCTTTATTCTTTCTTTTCTTTCTTTTTCTTCTACCATCTTTTCTTTTTTTTCTTTTTCTTTCTTTTTCTTATTTCTTTCTTTCTTTTTTTTTTCTTTTTCTTCTTCTCTATATCTTTTCTTCCTTTCTTTCCTTTTCTTCTCCCTTTCTTTTTTTAATTTTTTTTATCTTTTCTTTCACTTTTTTTTTCTTCATCTTCTCATCCTTCATTTCTTTTCTCTTTTTTCTTCTCTACTTGCACAAATGGATTTCAGAGTCTTGACCCATCCCAATTTTGGCTTCTTATAGGAATGGGATGGGACGGCTAAGACGCTCTTTATCCCGCTGGAATATAAAACCTTGCTAATCACTTGATCATATTATTGAAATTCCCACCATCACCAAGATTGGTCTCATTTCTCTCTTGATTTTCCTCTTTTGGTGTCACCATATAGCACAGTCTTCTCCACCTCTAAGCGCCTCTTATCAGCATTTATTCTTCGATGTTTTTTTTCTTTTCTCTCTTTTCTTCTCTTTTTTTACGTTCTCGAGAGCCTTTTTCTCACCTCAATTAGCCAAAAATGGTTCAGCTCTACCTCTACTCTTTTATTAAAAATCCACTTTCCCTTCTTCCAATGCTGACCATCTACCTCATACATCCTTTTATTCACCGCTACATTTGACCTTTTATGATTGTTGCCCTATTACATTTAACTGAGGTCATTATTCTCTCTTCATTTCTTATAATTATTACTTGTTGGATTCATATTCTCTTTTTCTTTCTTTGTGTGTGTGTAATCAACAAAATGGCTAATGGTGAAGGTACTAAAGGGAAAGAGGGAGATGATAGCGGTTCAAATAGTGGACCTCTGTGACAATTTCTTAAGAATTTTTTAGAGCTAATACCAGATGGTGGAGATCATTATACAGTTAGAGCCTATTTCTTGTGCTTCCAATTCATGGAAACAAACAGGCCCATTCAAGGATGATGTTAGTCAGAAATTTGATGATATGGCCAAGACAAAAATTGTTGAATGAAGATCATAGCAAGTCAGATAAATCTTCATTCACCAATTTTGGAAGCATATAGGAAAAAGAAAAAAGGGGTAACCATCTTACCAAGTATTTCAATTCCTCCACAAGGGCTAGCTTTGTTCTTTAATTGCTTGTACATTTAATGCAAATGATTGGTCATTCTATTTGATTCTTTCACCTTAGAGATGGGATCAAGTATTGACACTGTTGAAACACTACACTCGATCAACTTACGATGGGCTTCAATCCATCTTTTACAAGCCAAAACATCTGTTGCTGATTTCCTCCTCAAATCCATCTAGTAATCAAGGTGTGTGCCAGTTGTTAGTGATGGGTGGATGATTCAAATAGAAAATGGAGTTTGATTAGCTTGTTCTAAATCTAGTTTGGTCTTTTCAAAACAAAGAGATGAAACCAAATAATAAAATAAAATGTGGAGCATGTCATGAGGTTTAAGCAATTAATGATGTGGGCATCTTATCCAAAAACTTATTATCTCTATGTTAAGAGATTGCAATATTGAAAAAATCCATACTTTAGAAAGTTTGTGAAAAATAGGTCTCTAGGATTGAAGAATTACGAAAAAGGATTGGCATAAGGAAAAAGATGTGCAAGATGAAAGCATGATATACAAATATGTGCAACAAGTGTTGGTACGATTGTGGAACAAGAGTTGCACACTAATCAGTTGTTTGTCTCATTCTCTAAATTCTAATTGTTATAGTGAAGAGTGGTTAAGGAATAGGTCGTGCTGTGCCACATATCGATAGAGATCTCACGAGGGAGAAATGAATGCTTTGGAAAATTGCCTTTTAATCCTTCACTTAGATGTAAATTTCATGAGGAGTGTGAGAAATTTTGTATATCTATGTCGGAACTTTGGTAATTAGCAAGTTTTTAGCACAAGATACTTTTGAAATCTCATTTTGTAGTGGGGCAATCAAGCTTCTAATGCACCATTGCTTATAATCCTGCATTTAACTATGAGTGTTGTTTTTCTGATTTTTTGTTTTTACTTTTTTTTTTTAAGTCGATTTTCTCATTTTACAATCATAATATATCAATTGGTTTAATTAATTTATAAATTTTAGGCTATTATAGCTATCGGCTTCTTCATCATGTTGTTAGGAAAATTTAAGCACTTTTTGAAATATTAAAAGGAATAGATTGAGATCGCTTACGTTCAATCACGATGATTACTGCAAGAATGTCCCAAGTATTAGGATTTTAGTGGAGATAATTTCTTTCTTTTTTTTTTTTTTTTTTAAAAAAAAAAAAACCAGGAGGAATGGGTGTTTCCCCCGAGGTTCTATCATTGATATTTGAAGTGAGTACATGATGTAGTATAATAGGACCCCGGGTGATGTACAGGTGAGTTAGTTGGAGGATGTGATGGATCTCTATGGGTTAAGAAAAGGTGGTTGAATAGAGAAAGAAGCAATGCAGTTTTCCAGCTTAGTTGAGAAGAGCTCGTAAGTACTATTCTTCTCTTCCATCGTGGTCTTCAGGTTGTTTTATATTTTGCACGGACGTCGGCTTCTGTAGTATTCAAATGGAATAGGTAGCTAGGAAGTTTGATGGGTAACCAGAGGCCGGAGTGCCCACCTTTTTCTTAGCTCTGGAATCTGGGTGTGCAATTTCTTTAGCGCATCTCCCAAATGTAATTTCCTTGGTCCTTCCTTTTGCATGGCCAATGACGTCCAATCCACAAACACATCAGCTGATTTCTTTGCTATCAGTTGAGAGTTAATGTGCTGGGATTCCTATTGAGAATTAATGTACTGAGATTCCTAAGTATTGAGAATTAATGTGTTGGAATTCCTAAGCATAATATCTATTTTCTGTGTAATTAATTAGTATGCTATTTTCTATGAGATAAATTGGGGAGAGGAAGAGTTAAATTAATGATGGGAGTTTAAGAGATATTTTGTGATCTATAAATAGATGATACTTGCAGCATATAAGTGTATGTAGAAAAATTATGAAGAATGAAAAGTTAGCTCTTCCTCTTATATTTTGTCTACCATAAATTTTTTAGTTTTTTCTCTCATATTTTTATCTCTAACATTTGGTATCAGAGCTAGTAAATCGTGGGAAGTTTCTGTTAAAAAAAATAAGAGAAGCAATGGCTAATCTAAGTCAAAATCTGCAGCAACACTCCATTCTGATCTTCACTGGTGATAGCTATGATTTTTAGGCTGTTAAAATGAAGACAATTTTCAAATCATTAAGCCTTTGGAGCATTGTCAAACAAGGCTACAATGAGGAAGAACTAGCCTCAAGTTCATCAGTAACTAACCAAGTTGATCAAGCCAAACAACTTGAAATATTGTAGTAAAAGGATGCAGCAAACATCTAAAAAATTCAGCAAGGAGTCTCGGATACAATCTTTCCAAGGATCATTCAAGCAACAAAAGCAAAGCAAGATTGGGAGATCTTGCAAAATGAATATCAAGGAGATCAAAAAGTTGGAGATGTCAAACTCCAATCTCTTCAAAGGAAGTTTGAAAATTTGAACATGAACGAGAAACAGACATTGGAGGAATTCTACAACAAGCTTGTTCAACTTGTTAATCAAATGAAGAGCTATAGTGATGACATTCCCGAGAGGAGATCAAATGAGAAGATTCTAATCTCTTTACCCTTTAAGTTCAAGTCCAAGATTGCTGTAATCGAAGACAATAAAGACATCTCCATCATAAGTGTTGAAGAATTGATCGGCTCGCTAAAGTCATATGAGCAAAGATTGAATTGATGCTCTGAAAAATCTATTAAGAGTACTTTTCAATCAATGCTCGATCTTGATTCCAAAAGTGCAGAAAAAAGGCCCCAAGAATCATCTAGACATGGAAGGTATGGTAGAGAAAGAGGAAGAAATTCAAGAGGAAGAGGTAGAGGAAGTTATAATCAAAAAATTGAAGGTGATAACTCTCAAAAGAAGTGCAGAATTTGTAATAGGAGCAGCCATGAAGAGAAGGATTGTTGGTTCAAGGGGAAGCCACAATACCACAACTGTTAGAAGTTCGGCCACTTGAAGAAGGATTGCCACTTCAATTCCAACCAGCAAGCAAATTACACCGAGGAGAAAGAAGATGAAGGCAACCTATTTTTTGCATGTCAAAGTGTAGTAGAGCAGAAAAAAGATCAATGGTTCATTGACAGTAGCTGTAGTCATCACATGATCGCAAATGAAGGCATCTTTCTTGACATGGATTCGCAAGTAAGGCTTGGCAATGGAGCATTGGTGGAAATAAAGGGAAAAGGCACTATTGGTGTTCAATCTAAGAGAGGTAATGAACGTATTCATGATATTCTTTTTGTTCTTGATTTGGACCAAAGTTTGCTTAATGGTGTTCAATCTAAGAGAGGTAATGAACGTATTCATGATATTCTTTTTGTTCTTGATTTGGACCAAAGTTTGCTTAATATTGGACAACTGGTGGAGCATGGATATTCTGTTCACTTTAAAGATAGAGAATGCATCATTTTTTATAACAAACAAAAGAAGCAAGTTCTACAACAAATAAAGATGGCAAATAAAAATTTTCCACTCAATCTCAAAGTATCTAAAGAGGCTACAATGAAGGTGAACATGGTGGATGAATCATGGCTATGGCTCAAAAGGTTGGGGCACTTGAACTTCAGTAGTATCAAGTTACTTCCTCAAAAGAATATGGTCCAAGGGCTTCCAAGCATTGAAGAGAAACAAGAAGCATGTCATGGGTGTGCACTCGGAAAGCACCATCGACAATCATTTCTAAAAGGAGGAGCTTGGAGAAAAATGCAAGTTTTGGAGTTAACGCATACTGACATATGCGGACTAATGGAGACACCATCTCATGCTCAAAATAGGTACTTTATCTTATTTATCGATGATTATTTCCGTATGACTTAGGTCTATTTCATGAGGCAAAAATCTGAAGTTTTCACTATATTTCAAAAGTTTAAAAGTCTTATTGAAAATCAAAGTGGCAATACAATTAAGGTGCTTCGAAGTGACAATCGAAAAGAATACAATTCTAATGAATTTAACAAGTTTTGTGAGATTGAAGGCATTAACAGGCAGCTCACAGTTGGATACTCTCACTACTATAAAAAAAGGCTACGACAGCGATTCATAATCGCTACCATAGCCCAAAAAATCGCTGTCATAGGCTATGGCAGCGGTTTTCTATCCGCTGCTACTACGGCTGTTACCGTAACTCTATGATAGCAATTATTGTAGTGGTTGTTAGAACCGCTGCCATAGATAGCCTATTGCAGTGGTTTATAAACTGCTGCAATAGATCAACCTATAGCAGCGATTATGTAACCACTGCCATAGGTTATCTATAGCAGCAGTTTCTTAACCGCTGTCATAGGTCTAATGCAGCGGTTAGCACCGTTTGCACCAGGGACCTATGGCAGCGATTGGCACGGATATAGCGGCGATTATAAAATCGCTATCGTAAATCTTGAATAATTAAAAAAATATTTTTTTTTATTTTTTTATAAATTTTATCTGATAAATATAGATATATAACATAAGAAAATATAATAAACACAAAAATTATTCTGAAATGCTAAAATTTTATTATCGAATAAAATTTATTATAATATTTTTTAAAAAAAATAAAATACATCAAAAGTCTCCTAAATCTATATCGTCGTCGTCGTCACCACCGGAAGCCAAAGTCGGAGCTGGAGCTGGAATGCGGGCTAACATATCTTCGAAACCTATAACTCCAAAATGCATGGTGAGCGTCAATATCATATCTCTTACGATGCCCTCCAGATGAGATGTACGCTCCTCAACCCGATCTACTCACATCGCAGCATGATCTGCCCATGCCAACACCTCCTCAAGCTCCTCTCAGCTAACAATATCGAAAGTTTGTGAGAAGATACTCGCCTCGGATCAGTAGCCTATCAACGTGTGTCCGAGCCTGCATCGGATCCTCCCAGAGTGCTCAGGCCTCAAGACCTGAGACAGATGGTCATGGGGTCCAAAAGTATCTGGGCTCTCGCTCGCAAGCACATCTAACTAATCCTATAATTATAAATTAAAATAAAATTTTATAAAAAATGCTATAATACTAATTATATATACTAATATATTTAATACTTACAAAAATACGTCCGATCACGATATTCATCGGCCTGTCCGTCTTGTCCATGTGGCTGGATCGAAAGATCTCGCTACGACTAGGCATCACTCCATCTCTCATCAGCTATAATAAAGAATAAATTTATCAAAAAGATGATAAAAAATATGAATTTAATTTATCTAATAAGATTTAGAATTAATTACCTCTCTATGCATATGATTGGCCATAGACTCGCGGTCTAGAGTGTGCGTATACTCCTGGGCTGCACGATTCTTTCAATTCTGATGGAAGGTAGCCTAATAAGTATTCAAATAAATAATAAATATTTAAATAATATTTAAATAAAATTTTAAGCATATTGAAAAATTTAAAAGTTAAAAATTTTACCTCAAACTCCTGGCTCCTCCAGTATCTAACCATCCTCTACCACTGACTGGAGGACAGCCCTATATCCAAGGAACAAGCTCCTCCGGAGTGTCTCGTCAGTGCTCAAGCCATCCTCTGTAGAGCTTGATTTTGTAACCCCAGTACAACTCTCCGATCTTCTTCAGTCGGGCATCTCAAGCCCTCTCGTGATCGAAAAAGTCGTACCTCATCTACACAAATTTATCAAAAATCAGTTACAAAATTATTCTAATCAAACATATATAGTGTAAACATATAAAATGTATAAATATAACTAAGATGCACGTACTAATCCATATCTCCTCCCATACCCAGTTCCTAATGGCAGCATCCATCAAATGCCAGTCTCTTGGCTTTACGGGAATGATGTCCGACCGCCTCACAAGCACTCTAAAAAGAAAATGCATCTCCCACGCAGTCTTCCCTACCGGCCTCCCCTCCGCATCGTAATAGACCATCACCTGATGCTAGCGGTTCCACACATGTGCCATACATGTGAGACTGCAAAATGTCTGGTTGGATGATGCATCTATAATGCAAATACGTTATGCAAATATATAAGTGTATAAATACTATATAAAAAATAAAGTTGTGCTAATATAATAAAAATGTACACTCAGATGCCTGCGATGGTAGAGGCTCAGCTGCCGGTGGAGTAGATACTATCGATGGAGTAGATGCCATCGGTGGAGGTTCCTGAGCAGCCAATACCGAGGTGGATGGAGTATGCTCCGACTACTCTTCGGATGCTGAACTACGCGTAACCCACTGAGGGACAGGGGTGAAAGCTAGATGAAGTTTCAGTGCCATCGTGACTTACAACATTAATGAATATTAATCAATATAACATCGTGACATATCAAATTCTATACGCTCGAAAGCCGAGTCGACTCCATGCCTGAGACATCCGGCTAGGATCCTCCCCCAGTCGACTCAATCACAATCCAAGCCAGCTTGACTATGTGCCATCCCCTCGATCACTCCCTCTCTCCCTCTCTCGATCTCTCTCCCTCTCTCGATCTCTCTCGTCGACGACGACGGCAAGGCCGAACCCCTCTCTCCCAATTTTTTCATCTCTCGATCTTCCACTCTCCCTCTCTCGATCTCCCTTGCCGGTGAGGCCGGAACCCATCCCTCCTTCTCTCACTCTCTTAATCCCTCTCGTCGGTAAAGTCGGACCCCATCCCTTCCAGTGATGCCGGCGAGGTCGGACCCCCTCCCTCCCTCTCTTGCTCTCTCGATCTTCCACTCTCCCTCGTCGGCAAGGTCGGACCCCCTCCCTTCCAATGATGGCGGTGAGGTCGGATCCCTTCCTTCCTCTCTCAAGTACAGACCCATCGGATATTCGAATTTGAATCTGGTACTAGTAATTAAAATATGGTCCAGATCTGAATATCTAGATTCTGATCCGAACCCAATCCGTTGATAGATCTAGTCCACAGCCACCGACATGGCACGGCCCAAGGCTACCGCCACGGCACAGCCCAAAAACTATGGCATGCAGATAATTATAATATATATAATAAATATTTATAATATTTATTATAAATATTTTATAAATTATTATAAATATATATGATTGATAAATAATACTATAAAATTAAAAAAAAGTTATATCTATGGCTATAAAGAGCAGGTCGCACCGAAAGCTCCGAGGGTCGTCGACAACAATGCTAGAGGAGGACGACGGCACTAGAGGTAACCTACGAAATAAAAGCAAGATAATGAGATAGAGAAGAGAGAAAAAAAGAAAAGAGAGAGAGAGAGAGAGAGCAGGGGCAACCGAGGATAGGGAGCCAGGGGAAGGGGGCACAGTGACGAGGAGGCCAAAGGAGGCTTCGCACTCGATCGGAGGAGGGTCAAAATGGTGGTGGTGGGGGAGGTGGGGTTTCGCGGGGGCCGAAGGAGAGTGGAGGGGGCTCGCCAAAAGGATGATTATATTTTGCACTAGGGTCAGAGGAGGATAGAGTGTGGGGGAGGAGTTTTACAGGGGGCCGGCAGAGGATCGAGGGTGGATGGGTTTCGCTGGGGGGTTCATAGGGGGCCGAGGGAGGGTCGGATGGGGGTTCATTGGAGGAGGGGTTCGCTGGGGATCGAAG
Organism: Cocos nucifera; assembly: GCA_006176705.1. NCBI lineage: Eukaryota > Viridiplantae > Streptophyta > Magnoliopsida > Arecales > Arecaceae > Cocos > Cocos nucifera. The sequence goes on from QRFJ01000690.1 coordinate 80,808, forward strand.
GAGGGTCAGATGGAGGGCGGGGGGTGGGGTTTTGCAGGGGGCCGAGCGAGGATGAAGGAGGGTTTGCCGAAGGGGAGGTTTCGTGGGGGGCCGAGGGAGGGTCAGATGGGGGTTCGCCGAAGGGAGGTTTCGCTGGGGCCGAGGGAGGGTCGAATGGAGGGGTGGGGGGTGGTGGGTGACGAGGAGGTGCGGCCGAGGATGGGGGGCTGGAGAGGAAGGGGGAAGGAGGGGTGACACCGATCGAGGGGAAGAAGGGGCGATGCCGACCGAGGGGGAGGAGGGGTGACGCCGGTCGGAGGGAGGAGGGTCGATGTCGGTTGGAGGGAGGAGGAATGACGTTGATCGGAGGGAAAGGAGCCTCACCGATGATGAAGAAGAGGGGGAGAGAGAGAGAGAGCAAGAGAGATCGAGCACGTATGAAAGAAAAAAAAAAATTTAAAAATTTTTAATCTAACCTATGGCAGCGGTTATCGAACCGCTGCCATAGATCTACAACAGCCGTTATCGAACTGCTGTCATAGATCTACGACAGCGATTATCCAAAACCACTATCATAGATCTATGACAGCGGTTCTATAACCGCTGTTGTAGATCTATAGCAGTAATTTTTGATAACCACTACCATAGGTGAAAAATATTTTTTTATTATTATTTTTAAATATTATATAATTTTAAAATTTAATATTCATCTTCATCATTCATTATCTAAATAATTATCATTAGAATATCATCACAAAAGATCACCTCGATCCGATGGCCCTAGCTTCATCGATCAGAAAAATTTAATTTCGACGATCACGAATGACGATGCGATGATCTGATAGATGGAGACCTCTGATGGATTCAAAAATATGCAACGATGATTTTGATGATGTTTGTAGCATACTATCAAAGTTTTACTTCAATCAGATATCGTTATCATGGTTAATTTAGTATGAAATTATTTTGGTCATTAAATTAAAAATAAGCGATCAAAGGGTTAAATGATGTTCGATTATGAGATAATTTTTTAGTTAAATAATTTTTATTATAATTTTAAATATTTTATATGATGATTATAGTAAAATTTAAATCATTTTCGTATAAACTGTTCATGTTAAGTAGATATTACAAAAGTACGAGCATAACAACCAGTGAAGTTTCAGAATGGTTATCAGGAGATGTATAGTTTTAGATCGTTCTTCATCTCACGAATTAAATTTTATAATCACCATCATAAAAATTGATTAAAGTAGTAGTCAAGATCATTTATAAAAAAAATTATCTTATAATCGGACACCGTTTGATTCTTTGATCACTTGTTTATCATTTAACGATCGAAACTAACCTATACTAAATTGACCAAGATAACGATATCCGATTGAAGTAAAACTTTGCTAGTATGCTATAAATATCATCGAGATCATCGTTGCAAGTTTTTGGATCCATCAGAGATCTCCATCTATCAGATCAGTGCATCATCGTTCGTGATCATCGAAATCAATTTTTTTTGATCGACCAAGCTAGGGCCATCGGATCGAGGCGATCTTTTGCGAAGACACTCTAATGATAATTATTTTGATAATGAATGATGAAGATGAATATTAAATTTTAAAATTATATAATATTTAAATATATATATATATATGATAGCGATTATAAATAATCGCTGCCATAAATCAGATTATAGCAGCGGTTCCTACTAACCGCTGCTATAGGTCTGACCTACGGAACCGCTGCTATATGTCGGATCTATAGTAGTGGTTACAAAAATTGCTGTCATAGGTCCGACCTATAGCAGCGATTAACGAAAATCGCTGCCGTAGGAGCTATGGCAACAGTTTTGAAAACTACTGCTATAGTAAGTACTATCATAGACCATTTTTGTAGTAGTATCTCCATAACAAAATGGAGTTTGTGAACGAAAAAATCAAACAATGGTAGAGATGGCTAAGGCAATGCTACATGACAAGGCATGCCAAAGTGCTTTTGGGCTGAAGTAGTATATACTATTATATACCTTCTCAATCAATGTCCAACAAAGGCATTGAAGAATTTAACTCCAATTGAGGCTTGGAGTGGAAGAAAACCATTCGTGCGGCACTTGAAAGTCTTCGGTTCAGTTTGCTATGCTCAAATTCCGAAGGAGAAAAGAAGAAAGCCAGATGAGACAAGTAAAAAATATATTTTCATTGGCTATAGCTCAAAATGAAAGGGCTATAAGCTGTACAATCTAGAAAAGAAGAAGATTATCATCAGCTAGGATGTCATTTTCAATGAAGAAGCTTCAATTGAGTGGAAGGATGGCAATGACAATAGCAAATGTGTCATAATTGATAATTTTGGCACAAAATCAGCACATTCAAGTGGAAATGGTGAGACTTCTTCATCAACTTCTAATCCTCCACCATCTTCAAGTTCAAGTTCCTCCACTCTTACTTCAACACCAAAGAAATTAAAAAGTTTGGTTGACATCTATCAAAGATTCAACTTTTGTGTACTGGAACCTAAAAATTTTGAAGAAGCCATCTAAAAAGAAGCTTAGAAGAAGGCTATGAAAGAAGAAATTTCAGTCATCAAGAAGAACAATATATGGGAACTTGTTGACAAACTAAAAGTCAAGGATATTGTAGGAGTCAAATGGATCTACAAGATCAAGTACAATGCCGATGATTCCATCCAAAGGAATGAGGCAAGATTGGTGGTGAAAGGATATTCACAACAGCCCGGCATCGACTATAAAGAAACATTTGCACCGGTTGCCCATTTGGATATAATTAGAGCGCTCATTTCTCTTGCTGCCCAAAAGGGTTGGTTGCTATACCAACTTGATGTCAAATCAGCCTTCTTGAATGGAGAATTGAAGGAAGATATCTATGTTGAATAGCCATAAGGATTCACCATCAAATGCAAGGAGAACATGATGTACAGACTCAAGAAAGCTTTCTACGAGCTGAAACAAGCACCGAGAGCATAGTATGGAGAGATTGATGGTTACTTCAATCAAAGAGAGTTTGAAAGAAGCAAAAGCAAGCCTACCTTGTATGTCAAGAAGCAAGATGATTCTAATATCCTTATTATTGCACTTTATGTCGATGACTTGGTGTTTACAGGAAATAATAAAAGGATGATTGAAGACTTAAAAAATGATATGATGAAGAAATATGAAATGAGTGACATGGGTCTTCTACATCATTTCCTCAGTATGGAGATTTATCAAGCAGAAGATGGAGTCTTTCTTTATCAAAGAAAATATATAATTAATATTCGCAAGAAGTTTGGTATGTTCGATTGTAAGCCAGTAGCAACTCCACTTGTTGTGAATGAAAAATTGAGAAAAGATGATGGCAGAAAGAAGATTGATTCAGCTCTCTATAGAAGTTTGATCAGGACGTTTTATGATCTATAAATAGATGACACTTGCAGCATGTAAGTGTACGTAGAAAAATTATCAAGAATGAAAAGTTAGTTCTTTCTCTCTTATTCTATCCACCATAAATTTTTTAGTTCTTCCTCTCATATTCTTATCTCTAATACCATCTCTTACGCCGAGAAGGCCTCGAAGCAAATTATTCTATTTTTGCGTTCTTTCGTGATTGCAGTGCCTTGTTCCTTATGCTGAAATTTATAGATCCAGTCCTAAAGTTGCCTGATGCTCGTCAGCAACTGCGGGTGGCACATCCCTTGCATTACATAACGACCATAAGATTGTAAAGAATGTGCAGTTCAGCAGGAGGTGATCCACGGTCTCGTCTGCATCATAAGATGGTCTGCATAACTGATCGAACTGCAGTCCCTTTTTGTTTAGGACTTGTTTTGTTAAGATTTTGTTGTGGTAGGCCAGCCAACCGCAAGCCTTGACTTTCTCAGGAAATGGTAGGGTCCATAATGATTTTCCAATGGCTTGGTGTACTCCATCCATAATGAAGGGGTAATAGTTTTTAGCACTAAATTTCGCTGTCTTACTCCACTTCCATATTCTGATACCTTCATCTGCCGTTAATCTTGCAAAATTTCATGGCTATGGAGTCCTTTCATATCCACACACGAGAGGATTATAGAATGAAATCTGACAATGGCAGCAACGGTTGTTATTTGCTTTATCCGGGTCCGCCACTCCTACTCATTGCAACCAATGCCACATTTGCCCCATCATCGATATCACTAGGGCGTGGCAAGACCACTAGCTTTCCCTCCACGAGCACCGTAAAGGTGGCGAAGAACTTGACCCTGTTCATTGCCCCCCCCCCCGTGGATAGCCATCCGTTTAAAGAAGTCAAAGCTGCATCTCCCAAATAGGCACAGACGAGGATTTCTTCATCCACCGACAAGGCATGTATGGTAAAGCCCATGGTCCCATCATAATGCCCGCATTGCACTGAACCGTTGGATGAGCTTTGGATCCAACCCATGGCCGTTCAATACGAACGGATCACATGAAGTTGAACTAGCAAATTGTCTCTTGATACCAGATTTTGTAGCTGGTCAATCAATACGTCAACAACCAGTGAGAGACCAGGGAAAGTGATGCTGCTAGAACTGAGACTGAGACACATACCGTTGATTTGGAATTGAAATTTCTTTGATCTTATCATAATGTTTTTTGGATGCCTGCTGTGCCTATTGTTATGTCAAGCTTTTATTGGAAAGCAGCTATTATGTTGCTTTCCAATTGTGTTGCAAGGAGAGTTTTATATTGTGTTCTGGACATGATCAAACCCCAAAAGCGACGAAGAATAACTCCATTAAATGTAAGTTTTGTTCGACATATATCTACCCTTTCATGACCTTTGGAATTCATTTCAAAAGTCATTGTACTGATATAGCTAAGCTAAGACGCTTTTGGTAATTATACATGGAAGTTTCAACTCTCATATGACATTTAACACAAGTTTTATCACTTCAATAATCTTACAAAGCAATGGGTCCAGTTAATCATTTATTATGCCCATGCATACATATGTACCTATTTACAAATGTATTACATTCTAGACTAAGATTCGCCATCACGTCACCAGACCCCTTATAGATACCTCCTAATATAGTGTTGATATCCAATTTGGCATGGTACCAGACCGGTATATTATGGTATGCCCTACACCAAATGATACGGGATGGAACGGTAGACCATGGTCTGGACGCTTGAACACATGAGATCTTATGGCAGCCCTTAACACTTAAAATCAACAAATAATGGCATCATCACGGTGAGGCATCGACTCCTGGTTATGATTCATGGAAATTTTCAACTCGTAACATCCATACAATCATACTATAAAACAAGTCCAATCAATCATTTATTATGTGCATACATCTGTACGTGTTTACAAGCACATCTACATGATATGGACGTGTCTCCAATCCCCATGTCTGATTTTTTGAAGGTTTATGTGTCCACTCTTCTTGTCAAATGGGCAGTCGACATGGATGATGCATGTTACTTTTTTTGTGTACATTGCTTTTGACACCTCGAGAGTGTTACATTGGAGGCTTATGTTAAAGCAATATTATTTGCCCGGATGTTGAGTTTGTTTATAATAAATTAATATGCAGTTTATTTTGCTCGCATGTTCACAGGGCCACATACCCCTCGTAATCTTCAGCAAGTATATTTGCTTTTTCTGCCACTACTTTCTCCTTGTTGTTCTGGTTAATTAATATTATCAATTGTGTTTTTCTGCATAGAATGGAAACTTTGCCACCAGCTGTTCCTCAGGGTCTACATGAGCTTAAGAAGGTTGCTTTGCTACTGGAGGATAAGATTTATGCTACAAGCCAGGTATATTTACGTGCCTATCGTTTAAGCTTTTCTTATCTTATTACACAAGATTTGCCATGCGTACTCTCCCGAGCATATCATACCATACCATGTTGACACTCAGCCTCGCTGTCTTATACCGTATCACATACCCAGACTAAAATAAAATAGTACCAGTATGGGATCCACTGCCGAGACCAATGAACTTTATTAGTACATTTATTTGCCAATCTTTTAAGCTTTCTTGTCCGCTTTTTCTGTTAATGATGTAAGATCAACTGACCGTGAACATCGTCATTTCCATGATGGCCTTTCTTGCAGATGAATAGCAACACCTACTTGCACTCTCCAACATCTGTTTTTGGAAAGGGATAGAGCTAAATGGTAGCATTGCACTTGCTCTTCTCTAGTCCTGATCCTATCCTCCACCCTCAATACTACTTTTCCTATGAATATCTCCATCTGTTTCTCCTATATGGAGGAGATTTTGGCATGGCGCTGACAATAAAAGCAACCTTTCCTTGAACCAAAATAATATTTCATTTCAAAAACAATATTTCCTTGAACAAAACACAATACTTCTATTTCCAGAAAACATAGTAACTCTAAAATCCCTTTCTTTAAACCATCTCCTCTCTCTCTCTCCCTCCCTGTGTGTGTGCGCGTGTGGTGTGTGTGTTTTCCGTAGCTTCAAGCCACTCATGACAACCACCATTCAAAATTTAGTGCTTTAGAGGGTTGACTAACACCTTGCCCTGCAAGTCCATGTTAGTTGCATCCATTTTGCTCTCTCTCTCTCTCTCTCTCTCTATAGAGAGAGATAGACTAAGCTTCGATCTATCGGAGTCCAATCTACATCCAATTAGATCTTCGATTATTCGATCAGCGTATATCTTCGAGCACACATCTAAAAAGATGCGCTGGCTAAAAAAAAAGTATGCACCTATGCCTGAAAAAAAGAAATCAGAAAAAAAACAGACCTACTGCTTAAAAAAAATCAAAAAAAAAAGCCTAAAAAAATTAAAAAATTTAGAAGAAAACAACCTTTTTTTTTAGCTTTTTTCAATTTTTTTATTTTTTTAGTTCTTTTTAGTTTTTTTTAAGTTTTTTTTGAAAAAAAAAATTGCCTGAAGGCACCTTCAGACCCAAAAAAAATTAAAAAAATCTAAAAAAAGCTGAAAAAAATAGTGTCTTAAAAAAAATATACTAGAAAAGAGAGAGAGAGGGAGGGGTGGCGAAGGGGCGCCTTCCCCTTTTTTTTTCCTAAATTTTTTTTCTTTTTTTTTTCAGAATTTTTTTTGATTTTTTAAGATTTTTTTTAGGATTTATTTTTAAAACTTTTTTTCAGATTTTTTTTTCAAAATTTTTTTTTTAATTTTTTTTCGGGCAGTAGCCTATTTTTTTTTCTGAATTTTTTTGCGTGCCTCTTTTTTTCGGCCAATGCTTTTTTCGATTAATGCATCTTTTCAGATGGCGCCTCTTGATGCATACTGATCGAACGATCGAAAATTCGATCGGATATAGACTGAGCTCCGATCGATCAGAACCCAGTATACCTATATATATATATATATATATATATATATGTGTGTGTGTGTGTGTGTGTGTGTGTGTGTGTGTGTAAGTTTTTTTATTTATTTTTTTAAAAGCCTGCTTCTAATACTTCTTAAACGTGTAATAGCAGACAGCTTCTTTGAAACAAAAAGAAAAGGGCTTGTGCTTATCACCTTTCTATCGGGACATTGCTTAAAATGCGACCACACGGATCTATCAGAAGACTTATCTCTCTAGATCACGAGGCTTACTTGATAAATCTTTATGTTCACTACGAGGAAAATGACAAAGTCACTATATGATGCCGAAGACGTGCCCATCTTTCTGATAGCTATCTTGCTCGCTAGGTGCACTAGGCATGGAGGGCGTAACAAAGTCGCCTGAAATAAGAATTGGTTAGCATTTGTTTATTGACAGAATTCTAATTCCGCATGCATGCAAGATACTCGACGAAGGATGTCGTGTGCAATGCTTTATATCCGTAGCTAATTAATTAACCTTGTCAAAATATGTACATCTAAGAAAGGTGAGTCATTTCAAGCAAACTGAAGCAATACGCTGGAGCAAACGTTTACTGATGAAATCCTTAATGATTAATCTGGCCTTCTGGAGTTTCGGCAGTATGAAAAGATTAGTAATGGATATGAGGTTCTTTTCTAGCAACCTGAAATGTTTACTTGGTGGGACTAGGTAGTAGCATGTTTTCCAATTTATAGCTTCATGCATGTGCTACCGAGGCAAGGGAATGAGGGAAAGGAATTAAGCTGACCAATCGTACATGATTTCGATGCCCTATACGTGTACGATTAAAGTTCGCAGAGAGGACTTCACTGGAAGACACGTGAGCAATCATAATGAGTGGATTGGCGATTAGAAAAGAAAGAGATTTTGGATATTGTTGATAAAAGTTTACCTTCACCATTTCATGAAAAAGAACGAAAGAACATTAACTTGTGTGGTATGTCTACTTGATGTTTTCAGATGTCTGCTGTTTGCCGATCAGTAATGCTGCAAGACATTGTCATCTGATCTTCCTTAAATATAAATCTTTACTTGTTCAAAAGTAACATATTTTGTGTAATCAAACTGCTTATTTAAAACTTGACTGTAGCCATGGATGCATTGGTACGAGCATTCCTGGATCCAGCCTGCTCCTTGAACATGAAGCATGCATGTCCATCCATAAGATGGACAGCTGGATACACAAGCCTCCATGATGGTTGTTGGAGATAAATCCCATTTTCATCGAAGTCTAGCCTGATGCTTAGCCTAATGCAACTGATAATCATGGAAGAGCTTCGATCGAAAATTCTTCTTCAGTGACCGAACTCCAGCCAAACTTCTCCAATGGCCGAATCCTAGCCGAACTCCTTCAGTGGCTGAGCCCTAGCCGAACTCTTTCAGCGGCTGAACTCCTCCAGCAGCCAAACTTCTTCCGAACCTCTCCTTCAGTTGGATGCCTACAGGAGCCGAACTCCTTTCGGACCTTTCCTTCAATCGGACTCCTTCAGGAGCCGAACTCCTTCCGGACTTCTCCTTCAGTCGGATGCCTACAGGAGCAGAACTCCTTTCGGACCTCACCTTCAGTCGGATGCCTACAGGAGCCTAACTCCTTCCGGACCTCTCCTTCAGTCAAAATCCTCAAGGAGCCAAACTCCTTCCGGACTTCTTCTTCAGTCGAACTCCTTTAGGAGCCGAACTTCTTTCGGACTTCTCCTTCAGATGAATGCCTACAGAAACTGAACTTCTTTTGGACTTTTCCTTCAGTCAGACTTCTCCAGGAGCCGAACTCCTTTCGGACCTCACCTTCAGTCGGATGCCTACAGGAGCTGAATTTTTTCTGAACCTCTCATTCAGTCGGACTCCTCCAGGAGCCGAATTCCTTCCGGACTTCTTCTTCAGACGGATGCCTACAGGAGCCGAACTCGTTCCGGATCTCTCCTTCAGTCGGATTCCTCCAGGAGCCGAACTCCTTTCGGACTTCTCCTTCAATCGAACTTCTCCACCAGTCGGACTCCTTCTGAACTTCTCCATCAGTTGAACTCCATCCGAATTCCTCCAGCAGATTACTTCCAAATTTCAAGTAGCATTCCTTCCAGATGATACCCTCTAGCCGTATTCCCTTTAGGAGTCCAAACTCCTCTAGAATTGACATACGTCAAAGCTCTTCACCCCTCCACATGGCCTCGAGTGGCTCAGTACAGAACAGCTACGGCTGTCACTATCAGTCTGCTGCAGGTAGCGCCCGTCTCACGCGGCCCCAAGCGGCCAGCTACGACTGTCACTATCAGTCTGCTGCAGGCGGTGCCTCTCTCACGCAGCTTCGAGCGACCAGCTATCAGACAGCTACGGCTGTCACTATCAGTCTGCTCCAGAACTCCATCTACAAAAGAGATCCTTCAGATACGTTTTCTCTAAGCTCTCTTCTCCTTTCCAAAATTTTGCCGAACTCTTTCCTAAGCACTCCATTTCTGTTGGTCAGAAGAGCTGATTTGATCGTCAGAAGGTCCTGTCGGAGCCACCACCACCGACTTTGGACAGAACTTTATTTTGCAGGTCACCGACGATGACCTCTTCCTCAGCTCTAGCTCGATTTGGTGTCGATCAGATTCTACACCAACAAGATTGGCACTAAAACGAGGGTCCTACCGTAGTTCTTTTCTTTTTAAATCCGGCTCTCTTGGTATTCATTTGCCATTGTTAGCAGCTATTGGTGGCTTGTCTGCTTTTACTGCTTCCTGCCATGAGATCCTTGGGATCTGCTTGTGGAGTAGTGTCATTTGTCTATGCAATCCTACGGAGTTGTTGCATTTAATTTTGCCAGCTTGCTTGTTTCATGATAAATCAAGTTCATCAACAAAATGTTGCTGCCAGCATATTTTGCTAGGACCTATTGATGCACACTGTTATGGTCGCCATTCATTAGCATCTGTTAACCATCATGATCGCAGTAATAGTGACTGGACGCCATTTGGGGGAACACATGTTCCTGACTTCTTGCCACGATTAGGTTTGCTCAAGGCTTGCAGCATGCCATTTACAGATGTTTTTGTTTGTTCAAAATTTTGACGATTTCAAGCGTGCTGGATCTACAACTCTTTTCTTTTATGGTATTTTTGGGGAAAGTGGTAGATTGGGGCATGTAGAAGCCAGATAAAACAAGCACTTTATGGAGCATAGCAACCCCTTTGCACCTTTCATTTATAAATTCAAAGAAATAGGTCATGCTGGTTTTAGTGCATGCGCTTGTTTGTCATCTGATTAATACCTTCCAAATATTCCATTTCAGTTTGGTTACACTTCTCCAGAAAGAACTGTAGTTAGGAATTTTAAATCCCAGAATTGTAATAGAAAATAGTAAAGAAAGTTATGAAATATATAAACTGTGAATGCACACACAGATATATGGAATCTCGGATTGTAAGATGCATGTGCTATGCCTATTATATTACCATAAATTGCAAAAAAATATGTATCTTCATGAAGCAATAGGAATAGATGCACATAAAATCCATGCAGCAACGTTAGCTCCAATCTCTAACAAGATAGATGACTAAGAAAACAGACTCTACTTGAACTAAAAGAACAATAATATATGTTATTGTTGCGAATCTAGTAAAATTTTAACAAATTATAATGTATCTCGAAGGAGACTTGATTGTTAAATTTTCACAATATATATACCTCAAGGTAGGTTAAAATGTTGACTTATGGAAATAGTTCAAAAATCTAATTGTAAAAATGAAGTGCTTTAATCAAAGAATGACCGAGTAAATTTGCACTAGGCCTATCTCCTAGGCGGTCACCTAGGCTCCGAGGCGACCACCTAGGCTACAGGCTGGTCTATCGCCCATGGTTGCCGAGGTTATTTGACAGTTGCACCCAACACATGGACCAAGGCCCACATAACATCTGCGGCATCCAAGAAGATTGTGGCAGGAATAGAGCTTGTCATTTTGGCTCGCCAGATCCTTCAATCATAGAACTTCAGTGGAAACAGATGTCTTGCGTCTCCTTGGAGTGTTGAAGAATTTCTATTGGTGAATGCTATATGTGGAGCACGTTGCTTTTGTAGTAGGAGAATATCATTAATGATCATCTTTATTTTGTTGATTATTTATTGAATGGTGTTCTTGGATCTTGTGCTTGGTGCAGTGGTATCTTCCTCCATTTTCTCCTCAAAAGAGAAGTGACACGGTTCGGTCAGCAGGAATGCCTATGGATTGTGGTTGGTGAATCAGCATTCTTGCTAGCAGTACGTATACACACTTGGGCGTGTGGACATGCTTGCACCATTATTCAGTGACTTGATGAAATCAACATATTATCAATAATAGGAAGGTCTGATTCGTTGTTCATACTAATGGCATCTCAAGAGCTAATCTCTAGTTACCTTATCAAGGCATCCAAACCAGCTATAAATTTGCCAATTTTCTTTTCCTATGACTCTGTTGGAAGGATTTGCAACATCTTTTGCCTTTGAAATTGTGTTGGTTGTTTTTCTTCAATGCCTAGGATGCTGAAATCATGATAGCATGCAGCCAGTGTTTGAATGCAGTACTTGTGAACAGTTATTACCTTGCATAAAAATTGTAATCCTAATGAAGTGCTTCTTTGGTGATGACATTAGTTCGTTCATTATCTTAATAGCTCGGATTCAAGACATTTAACAAGTGAAAATATTTGAGCAAAGGGAATACAAACTCCTAACCATACAGCTATATTTGCAATAGGCAAAGCTAGCAACAGGTAAACGAGAAGCCTGTATATCTCCTGCAGACATGAACCTAGCATCACTGCATCTTCATGTATAGGTACTACAGCAAGTGAAGATGAAGAGTTACTCGGGCGATTATTTGTTGGGTTGAGTCCATAAGCTTGCATGGCTAGAACTGATCCAATCTTCACAATGAACATTTGGTATGGAATCTGCTCGGTTTGATTGCAGATTTTTCTGAATGGTGGCTCCTCAGACTAACATGCACTTTTCAAGGTTTAATCAGATTGAATCAGCTTTTACCGTACTACACTTGTGAGTTGATTTGATTCCAGATTGCTGCTGGTTTGGACCCATGGGCGGAGTCTCTTTTTTAAAAAAATCAAAGCCCCCAAAGGGCCATCATAAATTTCTTGCACTTAAAAAGGTATTCCAAGGAGCTTGATCCTCCACATTATATATAGAACTACGAGCAGCCATACAGAATTTGTGGGATTAAGCTTTCATCGGCAAGAAAGTGTTGCCACTTTCGCCATTTCCATTAAGCAGAAGTAAGTAAATAACAGCTTCCATCGCACGAGTAGGTCAAAATTGACTTTATCGAGGATTTTTTTACCTGCCGTAATGCTTGTCAGAAAAGTAACAGCATAGCTTGCACAAAAGTAACAGCATAGCTTGCACAAAGCACCGCTCATCAGATAAATGATCATCCATTTTTCCCCTGGAAATGGACATAAAATTTGAAAGTGCATATTTTATTTTAATGAACAGGAAAATTAGAAATCATCATGGGTATATATATTGTAACGGGAGCCTCTGAAACATTGTTAATCGTTCATCATTCCCTGATTGTGGTTGGTACCTTAGAAGCAAAACCACAAAAGACTTGTTTATGAATAGAAAAACACTAGGGCGTCCCCCAATCCCGCTATCATTTTCTCTCTCCTGCACGTATACTCAGGTAATCACACACAAAAATGCTGTAAACAACCGACATGCAGGAATATAGCTGAACAGAATCTTCCGTAGCACATTAATCTCAAACCATTCTTTCTATAAACTAACGTGTCTCCAACTCTTCAACAGGTAAAGGCAAAAGATTTAGAAATGCCTTTTTCTTTTTTCTAGCATCCGTGTGGTACCCTCAGATTGACTTCAAAAAAAAAAAAAAAAGGCAACACAAACATTGTCCACCACATGAACTCTGATTATTGTATCTCTGAATATATATACATATATACAAATCCACAGCAGCAGGGGAACTTGCAGATCATGCTGACGAAGCATATATACACTTTAGCATCAGTGTCATGCTTTTAAAAAAGATGCTTTCAAGTGCAGCGCACAAGCCTTCCCCACCGTTCAATTAGAAATCCACTAGACAGGACACCAGACACCATCCATATGTACAATTCCATCAGTCTATGTTCATATATACAGAAGTGGCCTTCAAATGATGCACCATTAACAGGCTTTGACCTTGAGTTACTCGGGCCGAACACTGATCAGATTAGGAAGGGCAGCCAATTGAAGCTTTTTTATCTCAGTAGCAGTCACTTTGCAGGACTCCAGGGAAAGAGATCTCAGATTCTTCAAGGGTTTCAGATGCTGCAATCCAGCATTGGTGATGCGCGAATTGGACACGTTCAGAGAAACCAATGCAGTCAGTCCTGTAACGGATCAAGTGTCAAAACAACAAAGCGACGAGTAGGCCAATGTTTGAGAAGAATGAAATATTGAATGCTGAAAGCAATTAGTGAAATACCAGAGATCAATTCCAGGGTCTTATCTGTGAGGTTGCAATTTTGAGACAGGTTTAAGAGAGTCAGTGATGTAAGGTCTTTGATATTCTTCACACCAGCATCAGTTATTGACCCACCACATAACTCGAGGGACTGCAGGTTCTTGAAACCTGCTTAAAGCAAAGAGATTGTTTGTTATCACATTCCAACATCTGGGAATTGAATGCTCAATGTGTTAAGCTGAACCACACACACACATACAGAGGGGGAGAAAGAGGCCAGGTTCAATTACAAATTGATAGCCTCTCTCTAGATAACGTGACAATGTTGAACAAACTAACAAACAAAATTTATGATTTCTGCCTTAATGCAGTTACCCATATCACATAATTCCTTCGTCAAATCTGGAGGGTGACTTCCTGGTCGCACGAGTATAGAGTATGCAAAACTATAGGACGCCTTTTTTGCCACAAAAGATAACATAGAATATACAAAATTACAAGATGACTTATTGTTACAGAAGATTAAATTGGTGCAACCAATGATGTGGGCTTCCTAATTACTAACAGGTTACACTATAGGACCCTCTCTTGCCCTGTTTCAGACATGAACATAAAATTTGGACGGCTGATGTCGACTTCAGAACTGAACATGAACATCCTTAAAATTTCATAAAAAGTGGTTTACCGATAGAACTATTTTTAACTGCTAAACCCTTTAATAGTTTGTTCAGACACACAAAATCATTTAAATCCTCGGCAGCCAAAGTGTTAATTTAGAATTTACAAGACTATTTTATATTGCCTAGAATCCAGCAATGCATCGTTAATTTCATCAACGTTCCTCTGCTAATGCAGAATCATGTTCTTCATGTCCAACATGAATAAATTCAACAATGTGGCTTCAACAATTGTTCCCAGGAAGCCCCAACAAGATGATTCCTCACAAGTTCTATCAAAAATGGGTCTTTCAAGCCTACTGATCACAACCTTGCTAGACCTCTAACCAGAATTAAATCAATTTTGCACATTACCGGTGACAACTAATGACATATATGGCAAAACACTTCTAAGAAGCTCTGCATTTTTTTTATTCAGTGAACAAATACCAAAGCAGCAGCAGGCATGGAAATGAGCAAGCTAAGAGTAGCAGCAGGATATATCTAAATTTGAGATAGCTCAAGTTTTATCCTTGAAAAAAAATTGTGCAGCATAAGCAATTCCCAGTTTGTAAGTTTTTGCCTCTCAAACAGAAAGTCCATTCATTGCAGATTCCCCCAGCATCTTTTCAGCTAATTTCAATAGCTGGCAGACTGTAAGAGTGCTACTTGATCTGAAAGCATAGGTACTTACGATATTGAATGGCATAACAGACAATATCAAAGAAAGAAGCATTGGGCATAAACAAGTTTCATAATGAAAAAACATTACTCTCATATTTTTTCATCAATTTAACCAACAAGCAGAGCTTCTGCTGAATGATGACCACCAATAATGAGTAATGAAATGCTTTCAATTGCTAAAATCAGGTAAATATTTATATTAATTCACCTACATCGGAAGCAGTTTGTTCCAAAGTCCGTGATACGAGCTCCAAAAAGATCCAGATGAGTTAATCCAGTAAGACCTGCATCACCACGTCCAAAGAGACTAAACACACTCGCACATATATGTGCTGAAGACCGAAAGAGGTTGAAGTAATTTGTTCTGCACTATCATATAAATAAGAGCAATCACGAGGATAAATTAAAGTGATAACACAACAAAAGTAGCTAACAGCAAATACAATTTCTGACATGAACATGTTGTCAGTATCACACGTGTTACCTATTTTTGCATACATAAAGTTTAAGATCTAGATGCCATAGAGAGAGAATACACTCGACTAGGCATCATTTTAATGCCTGCTTGCACTGTTTTCCCAGACACGCATGCCATGGAATCCTTCAAGTTTCACAAGAAAGGAGAGGGAAGAAGAGAAGGATAAAAATTTTGAAGAAAGTCCAAATAAGGGTTAGACTTCTATGGTCATTAGCAACTTTCTGGGGAGCTGACATTTTTGGCCTGTAACAGATATTCTGTAGGGCATAAACACATCATGAACGGTCAGATAACGAGAAATACTTGAGTAAAAAGAAAAACCTAAGACACATACTAAAATTTCTCAACAGCATGTCAGAAATGCAACAGAACCTAATAGAGTTAATAACCTATGCTAAGTTTGTTAAAGAATATATACCATCGTATGCAGATATAATTATCATAAGAACTCAAAAGAACGCGTCACCTCTCACTTGTAAGAATTAATGTGCTGTGTTATTAGTTCACAAGCTGCAAAGAAAAAATTGCATTCACATGGCATGAACCAAAATGTTAAACAATGAGCACAACCAATTCTCTAAGTTGTTTAAGTTACAAAAATAAGTATTACCAGAATCTTGGAGCAAACTTTTTTTTATTAACATATTTGTTCAAGTTTAATAATGACCCTTTGGATTTTTTTTTTTTTTTTGAAGAATTTTATGAACAATTTAGAGCATTCTCCATGATTTCGTTTTTATCATAGTTTCCCCATCATAAAACTAAATCCTAGCTTTTCGAGCATCACCACAAATTTCCATTACAGAAGCAAGTATACTAGGGGGAAAAGAAAATAGTTAGGTTCTCATGTCAGCATTTTAAATATCCTGGATAATCCCAAAACTCAGCGCTATTTCCAGAGGCTATCTAATGGATGGTCCCGGACAAATCAGGCTCAGCCAGAAAATTTCATCCCTAGACTCGTTCAAATTAGGGGGTAGTCCCTGCAACCTAGGTATAACTTAAATTTTGGCCAACAATTAGTTGACTGATTTCATGATTCACTAAACAAAATAAGATTAGCTACCTGTTGAAACGAAGGCCAAAAGAATAGTTGACTGATTTCATGATTTACTAAACAAAATAAGATTAGCTACCTGTTGAAAGATAAACACTTGGAAAACTTAAACCAATATAAATTCTCCACCACCACATTCTTAGATTTGTAGTCAAATGACACCCATATTCGTGTCTGACGACCAAAAATATCGATCAGCAGAAAACAACATTTAATTGACCAAACAAGCTTCATGCATAAACTTTGGTTACAATTACTAAATACCAGCTTATTGCTGGTAATGGATATTGTAGATATGTATGCCGGCAGAAGTGGGTTCTTGTCACCACTTCATACTATTACAATCTTCACATATTTTGTAAACCTCATCCACTAAACTGTATGTACAGCTTAGAAAGACCAAAATAAATAAATAAATAAATAACAAATTCAAATGTTTGCAGCAAGCAATTGTAAAAATATCACCCAGAGAAGCGAATCCAGTTGTGAAGGTTTTATCTGTACTGTAAAGTCAAAGTCTCTCCTCATTAGATGACAAAAAATAGGAATGCAGAACTTCTTTTTCTTTTATATCACATTATAAAATAATGGCATCAATATGGCGTACCAATAGACAACAAGTTTAAGCTATTTAACATGGATGAGGAAACAAATGCGGCCATAGCTAGCCTAACATGGTGGTGCTTGCAATGAAGAAATAAAAATATAAATAAATAAACAATCATAAGTAATTTCGAACATTCATATATATATATATATACACACACATGCAGCAGTGCAGGAACTTCTAAAGAAGACATACTTGTAAGAGCTGATAAGCCTGCATCTGTGATTTGGCGAGCATCCAGATTAAGTGATTTAAGGGATGTCAAACCAGACAGCTTCCTCAAACCATTATCACTCACCAAAGTAAAGGACAGATTGATATTCTCCAAGTTGTGCAAACCTACAAAACAGCAACACTGAATAAGTCTTAATTAATGTAATAATATAACTTTGCTCTTTCATTTGAGAAAGCATCCCTAAAGATCCTTGCATCTAGAATTTACAAGAGCAATATGGAATGTATATCTCGACACAAAGGAACATGATATGATATCAGAAGAAAACACTAAATAAATCAATCACTAAAGAGAACCTTAACAGAACGTACACCCATGGTGCAGAGCTGTTGCAAAGCACATGGTACGTACAATCCTCGTATTAATAAAAGGTAAGAGAATACTCTCATCAATTTTATCATGAATCATTCAACATCATTCATGAATTACACTTGTAGTGCTTCCTTAAGGGCAAAACAACCAGTGAACTGTGACATCATATTAATGAGGAAGAAAACCTAGGATGGGAACTTCTCAACCAACATGATGAGCAACAAAAAGGAGAGTTGATCTCAATATGCACATAGCACTAGATGGTGATAGAAAATAAGCACTGCAATTGTCACAGTACACGGTAGCCATGTCAAAAGCGACCTCCATTTCATAATGGCGTGTCACAACCAAAATAGTCCAAGGATACCAGATGTAACATTATACTCAATCTTTATGTTTGAAAACAGGACCAGAACTTGATTCTCATCCTATACAGAGACATGAGAATCATCGAGGATGCAGAAACAGTGTGAGACTAACAATATTAATGTAACTAACATGCTTAGCATTATAATACATCAAATCCCAGGAGGAGTAGGATGTCAACTTAGCAACCAGATAGAGTGACTGATGGTTCCAAAACAGTAACATAGAGCATTAAGGACCACACTATGATGCAATGAAAACTAGCTTATCGCATGCGCAACATAGGTAAAACCCGAGCAAAAAACTATATAGCCAATAAGTCAATTGTAGCATGATTATGAAGAGCAATCTTGTCGAAGCTCTAAATGAAACTCAATTAATAGAGTAGACTTGTTGTCAATAATGCAAAAAATGGATCTTTAAGTATCATATAAAACCTCAAGATCCAAAAATCCAAAAAAAATAAAAGAAACTGAAAGAAGTAGAGAGCTGATGTTTTTCATCTCGGAGTAGCAATGCAAATGCTACTTGACAAACTAATTGTCCCAAGAATGGCATATCAAGGTTGCAGCCAAACTTGCTTGATACAGCTGCTTGTATTAAAAATGAGAAGCTAGCTTTTTGATAACATGGATACCAAGGCAAAACCACATGCTGAAAAGGATGTAAGGGGCCACAAGGATGCTGCATCTCTAGCTACTTTAGAAGTGAATTTAGCTAGTGCTCTTCAATTTTCATATATGATATCCATAGGGAATCAATGACTGCAATGATCAGTGACGACCTGATGGTCATCTTGGTAATCCAATCGAAGTTATTACAGTCTAAACCATGCTCTTTTAAGTTCCAAGCATAAGCAACAAACCCCAAGTAGTCTGAAGCTATAACCACCTATGTTAGTCTTTTTTCTCGACCTACTTGTAGGAAATGAAATCTTGTTAGTTAGTAGACAGAACTTCAAGTTTGTAAAGAAGGAACCAAACAATCTCTCGATGTCTTCAAATCTTGGGGGGATACAAATTGTTAGAAGAAAGCATTATAACTTATATTTTTCAGTGATTGCCAACATTAAGGACCAAATATCCTGGAAATGGTGATCATGAATAGGATCATGGGAGGAGCTGGATGAGTAGGATGGTCTTGAATCCTGATTCCTTCAATCCAAACTAGCCATCATTCAAGTACTGCATAACAACAGCAACCTTCCAGCATTTGCAGCCTTGTTCTAAATTCCATGGCCATCGTGAATAAAACCTTGAAGTCTTACCAATTCCGGAACTATTCTGCTGACTAAAATGCATTTGACCAGATTATGAAGTTTCTCAACAAAGATCTTGGTGTATGAGAGAAGATCTGACAGTTATCATCAATGGAGATAAGTAGTGGATAAGTCGATGAAACAAAATAGCCCCAAGAAAATACTTGCTGAACAAGAGTAGGCAATCAGCATGAAATTAATCAATCCATGTGAGGGAAAGAGCATGCTTTAATTTAGAAAAGCACATAATAAGTGCCAATAGTTTGCAAAGCACTCTTACCTTTTTTACATATATGCTCAATACTTGTAATAATGGAAGGCCAATTTATGCACTTATACAACAAATGCCATGTAACCAAAATCCAATTAAATAACTTACAAAAAAGGCCAGCAAAACCATTACATGATTTTTTTCAATGATCATCAGCACAAATACATAAATGTAAACATTATTTCTTAAAAAGCTCGCTAAGTTTCGCATCAAAAGGATGGAAGGCTAACCAGAGATATGACGAAGTCCATTGCTTCCAACTTCTGTGTCTGACAGCTCCAAGCTTTTCAATTGCAAAAGGCCTTAGAGGAACAAAACACAATGATGATGATAATTGATGAGGATCTCACAAGTAACAACAAAATGATATTTCCATCAATATTTTGCTAAACTACCTGCAAACATGTAAGATAAACAATGATTGTGCATTTAGTTGCAAAATAGTATAAGATCCAGGACCAACTCGATATAGCTTAGATCAACCAAAGGTCATCCCCTCTAGACTGACTAATATAACAAAAGGATAAAGTGTTACCCTTTGGTTGAAGGTGGAATCTTAAGGTGGCTAGGGGATGGGCTTCTGGCTAGGATTGAGAGGTAAGGGACACAATTACAGGTGCAGCCTCAAGACAACTTAGGCCCAGCTGTTGGCTAAGAGTGAAATTTGGTTTTGAATTTG
The DNA here is from genome assembly GCA_006176705.1 of Cocos nucifera. Classification (NCBI taxonomy): domain Eukaryota; kingdom Viridiplantae; phylum Streptophyta; class Magnoliopsida; order Arecales; family Arecaceae; genus Cocos; species Cocos nucifera. Next base: position 101,163 of record QRFJ01000690.1, read on the forward strand.
ATGGAACACCACTTGCTATTTTAACTTTAATGAGGTTTCAGATTGCGCTCCTATCTCACCTCAAGATTCAAGAAACGAATAAACCGGTAAAAAAAAAAAAAAAGAAAAAGAAAATGTAAGAGGACAATGATAACCCTTGAAAAAGTAGTTTTGAGGACTACCATTAATGAACAAGAATTAAATAATGAGAAGTCAGTTTGGCGATGTGCACTCAAAGTCATCTATAATCATTGATTTTACATATTCGTACCTCAAGTTTGACTTAATTGGGGCTGCAAATCCATGTCAGGATACGTGTACTTAAGTCACATCCTAGCAATTGATACATTTTGCACATTTCAATAGATGCTACACAATTTCATTTTTAATGCTCCCTCGATTGTTAAAACTATCTATAGAAACATGTCAATGTCTATACAACAACTTTTTTGTTCTCACTAAAAGCATTTTGATACAATTTTTGCATCAATTATAATCAATTTTCATCAACCTTAACATACTGAGAAAAGTTGGTTCATATGCTTAACAATGGAACTATAACCTAAAGCATGAACGTGAATGGGTGCCTATGATATGCTTATACAAGCAGTCTAAGTTGCGGCAAATTATTTACATGTATAATAGCATTCAGTAGTCCCCCATTTGGTCAATTGAAAATTTTAGCAGAAATTTACAAATAAAAATAAATTCTCAACATAGATCAATCTTGGTCAGTATTATTATAGAAATTTAAAACAATGAGTGAAACAGTAAACATAAATTACCAGCATCATATAAAAGCCCATCTGAACTAGACATTGTTGGCACTAGAATCTTTTCTCACCAGTTTATCTTCCGCCACAAAACATACCAAGCATCAACAGAAAGCATATCGTAGATGCAATCTTAAAAATTTACCTTTTAAGTTTAACAAACCTTCATCGCCAATCTTACAAGAATCCAAGTTCAAGCTCTCCAAATTGATCAAATCTACATTCGGCAAGAATTTTTTTTAAGAAAAGCATGTGATCAAAAAGGAAGTGACTCTGATATCACAAGACAATTAGAATTCTCACTGACTACTTAAAATAAAGCAGGTCTATATGTGCATCCACTTGTGTATATGTGGTTATCCATCTACAAATGGATGTTTGTGCAAAAGAGAGTATAGTTAATACTTCCATATTAGAATTTAAACACGTTACAAAGCCAAGTTATAACCAATTCGGGCATGTAGAGTAACAAACTCAGGCAATTAAAAATGGTCTGGAAAGCCAATAGAACCCAATGCATGTCATTGAAGAAAAGACATTCATTTCGATTCTGAAGCAGGAAAACCAAAGTTATATCACGGGTCTCAAAGGACACATGTTACTGAAGCAATGCAAAGGTGGCCCAATGCACAAGGCTTCTGCCACTGCAAGATCTGAGGAGGGTCAGATGTAAGCAGTCTTACCCCTGCATGCAAAGAGGAGGTTTTTGTGTTTTGAACCTCCAACACCCAAAAGTCACAATGGAGTAACTTTCCATTGTGCCAAGGTTGACCTTCTAATGAAGAAGCAATGCAAGGTGATGGCAAATTTTTAGAAGTTGCAATGAAAATGCTCACCATTACCACACTGTCTATAACACCAGGATGCGTGCAGTGGAACAATTCTACAAGGCCTATAACCTCTCAAGATCAGTTTCCAGTGTAAAGTCAAGGAAAAAGAATTCTCTATGAACTTTGTTTCACAAGGTAGTTTTCACCTCATTGATCTCCATAGTTCACTAGCATATTGTAAAATGTTCAAATATTACACAAAAAAATAATAGAAGTACTGAAAAGGCATATGCAAACCTCCAAACATCTATCCGTGAAAAGAATTAAAAAAAAACAAAGAATGTGAAGTAGGCCTACCTTTTAGATGCACCAGAGATGTGTCTGTGATGTTGTTGAATCCCAAGTTCAAGACTTTCAACCTCAAAAGCCCTTAAATGCAACAGCTAACCAAGTGAGAAGGTTGACTAAACCATAAGAATATGGCAATACTCATACTAGCAAGAAAGAAAAAAAGGTAACTAATGCACATAGAATATGATAAATAATTTAGACTAGCCATTGAATATTACTATGATAACAACCTTATCAGGTAATACTGAATCGACTTAAAGAATAAGATTCATGATACATTGCCTAAAGATCCAAAGTCATTTAAATGATGATGTAGCAAATGACAAAGCTATGTTTCTTTAAGAAGTCCATATAATCCTTTGATGTAGTGTCACTATGCATACTATATCCAAACATCCATGTAACCTCGAACTCTCTCTCCAGCAAACATGCGTGGTCAAAGAAGGCTCGAGTACTAGCTTTTCTTGTGCCTGTCAATCCACTCACCAAGTTGCATAAAAAATGAAAAAAAAAAAGATAATCTAGAAAATTTCTAATCTCATTTGTCATATGGAGCTACCAGCACAAACCAAGGTCTAAATTCGGCCAAGATCAATCCATTTATGGCCAAAATTAATCGGTTTCATATGTGACAACCAAAACTGTGCTTTCCAGTCAGTTTCAACTGAATAATCAATCAGTTTTTTTAGCCAAATTCAGCCAATAATGATGAAAATCAAAACCTGATGTGTTTGTTTAAAGTTATATTTTGGCGTTTACATCATATTAGGGTCACTTCTTTACTTATATGAAGTACAAATGCTTTACAATATCCATCTTCAATGTTTTTTCTTTCTTTTTCTTCAAAAAAAGATGATATAGGTTATAAACACCATTATTGACGAGTCAAGGTCAACTTAAAAAAATGCATTAATTATGGTACTATATAAAGACCATATGAACAACTAAATATAATCGACTTCACAAGAATAATACCTTTTTGTACAAAATAAATATCAAATTTTATAACTAGATGCATTTGATAACATGGTCACTTAACCTTAAAATGATGAGAACGGGAAAAAAGCACGTGAATTCAGTACATTTCTGAGTTCTGAAAAAACATTTGTATTAGGCGCTGAAAAAGCTTTACAATTGCCGATACATGTTTTTCGACTAACTGATGTTGAGGTAAGTGACAACACACACACAAATAAACCCACAATACAAAAAGACAAGAACTTATATGCAATATTAGCTTCAGCTAAAATTGTTAAAAAATTACATATAAAGAATCTATATAACACAAGATTTTCAGATGATGTGGAACAACTTTTTCCTGCTTTCATTTATCATTCTCATATCATTTCAAACTTTTGTGTTTTTCCTTGATTCTTTTTGTACAGAACTTGGAGTGAAACTTCTAAAGCCACCGAAACTGCCGAAATTGAAAGTCTACAAGCCTGGCCAGAACCAAACTGAAACTCAGTTGTCACACATGGTGGAAACTCAAGGATAAGAACCAAGACAATGCTCTATCATGCAAAGCATAAAAAAACACTTCAAGCATCAATATTTCTTTTGTTGGATCCTAATATTCTTTTCCTCAAAGTTTCCTTTTTTAGCATAACATAGTAGACGGATCAATTTTAAATCATGAACATCAAGGAAATGGTTGAAAACCTATTTGACTGTTTGCAATCAAAACCTATTCTATCTTCCAATTATTGTAGCTGACTCAAATCCATTGTTTTATATATCTAATCTAATATTCAAAATGTAGTCACAACTACATCTTTGGGTGCAAATTTGGCATTTCAAATTACAGACAGAATGACCGTAGGTCTAATTTAAAACAATTAAGCTGGTGCTGTTTGCACAAGAACAATATAAATTAGTTCATCATGGTAATACAATACTGCATAGTGCATACAGTATATAAAAATAACATCAACATATTATAATATGATAATAACACCTAGTATACTATTATGCAATATCAAAATAACAATATTATTTTTGTTATATAAACATTAATATAGAATTTATAATACCCAAATCAACTTTAATTTTAAAACATATAAAAAAATTTAATTTATTCTAAAATGTAACATTTAATGCAAAATCACCATATAGCAGACTAATATATTATGTAACATTGAATCATGTTATTCTTTTCATTAATATAAACATCATATAGCATGTTATAACATCTAAAGCATTTTTCATATGTAAATAACATCTTCATATACATAAAATAATATATCATAATAATATTATTCACATTTCTTTAATAAAAATGTAAAATATAATGCAAATCATTTTATTATAGTACCAAGTAATATAAATAATGTATAATATAATCATATGATATTATGGATCAAAGTCTTGGTCGGACCCGATCAATCCTGGCCAACCTGAACCAGACCAATGAAAGACCACAAAATCCTGTAGAAACTATGGGACCCAAGTCCCCTGTAAGATGGGACATCTTGGACTGTCCTGATTTGTACCAACTAGGAACCAACCAGCTAAACAGCCAGGTCAAATAGTACCAACAGGATAGGGAAGGACCAAGTGAGTGCATGTGTGCATGCGTGCACGTGCGTGTGTGAGTGAGTGAGAAGAGGGAGGGGGGGTGTTGATAAGAGCGTCTAGGGCTCTTTTGTTGTTTGTGGGGCTGTTCGCCAATGAGATAGGATTAAGAGAGGTGAGAAAGGAAAAGAGAGAAGAGAGAAAGGAGAGAGAAGAGAGAAAAAGGGAAAAAAGAGAGGAAGAAGGAAGAGGTACTTGGATCCAGTCCTTTTTCCTCGGATCATGTCTCTAGGCCAAAATCATCTTACAGACCTGATATTCTCCTTCCCTACCTTTTAAGCATTAATAATAAACAATAGACAACAAAAGAAATAAAAAAGTGAAAAAAAAAAAAAAAGCACCCCAATGATTCGTTGGGACACCAAGCCACCTCAAGTGTCAACAGTCAGCACAATACTATCTCAATCCAACTGCAGAACAGTACGGGTCTCAGGACTGCAACCATAATAACTATATTTTATAACATGTGATATTATTATATTGCATGTATCATGTTATATTATTTCATCCTATCATTCCCAGATATATCATAAATATTATTCAAATAACATTATGTTGTTTTAACATATAAAATTATTAATTACCTCATCATTTTTGTTTTAAACAAATTATAACAATATGACCAGAGTAAGATTATTATAACAACGCCATGAAGTAATAATTGTTACAGGATCTTATTAGATCATTTCATTTAGATTGACATCTCTTATTTACATCTAGCGAAACAATATTTTTCTATCTACAAGTGATATGACTACCATCACATGTAACATTATCCACATAGACTTTCCAATTAAAGGGAACCAAATAGGCCCTTCATGTAACCAACATATATCTAGCCTCTCATTCACTCACCAGCAAGCTTCTCACAGCCATCATCAGACAGGCCACACCGGTTGAGATTCAAAATCAGCAGTGAAATAAACCCTGTGAAAAGTAAAAGCAATGGTCATCTCCCTTGCTGCACTCCAATTAAAAGATATCCATAACAGCATACAATTAGAAGAGATCCAATGTGGGCAAGCTTAGAATTCCTGATTAACGAAGCAAAAGATGAGACGTGGACAGACGCTAGCAAAGTGGATAAAATTGTGCTACGAAAACATGAGAAAAGACATGACTCAAATCTAAGCAACATAAAGGATCCATGATTAACTACATTCAAGGTGACAGAACCTTGAGTAAATATCTGTTCTTAATTAATGCTCTACCAGAGATAATAAAGAAAATGATAATGATGTGACATATTACAGATTTTTATGACAAAATTGAGACATTTTAAAGTGAGGATTAAAAAGCTACAGAACATGAGATATTGCAAAACACTTCATTACATCTTTCAAAAAGGGTAAATTAACCACAACTACATGAGTGTGTCAAAAGGACCATCACACGGTGACATTTGTGTCTTGGTTTTCAAACTTGAGGCCGGGCACCCAAGTTTGTTTTCAGGGAAGGAGGAGGGTGATGCAAAACCTAGGTCAGATTTTTTTCAGACAAGAACATGAGAATGCTTTAGTTTTACTGGAAAGTGAAAAATCTAGTCAATAAATATATATTCCACCTAATTTTATCAAATAAAACAAAATGAAAATTAGGACATCTAGGGATGCAGGCCATCTGGAAATTGTTGCTGGAGGTTTTTGAGTGAGAATGAGGTTCTAAGTACACAGGTTCATTCAGGCCATACTTAAGGTCGAGTGAAGGGAATGTTTGTATATATACAGCCAATATTCATAAAAATCAATCATATTGTCACTTCAATCTTAATTTTGAGCATGACCATAAAGATAAAAAGGTACAGAAACCAAAAAAAAGGACGACTGCCTTTTTCCTCCTCTTCTTTTTTTTCCTTTTTTTTTTTTTGGTGTGGGGTGTTGGGCAGATCCAAGCTGTCTGGAAATTGTTGCTGAAGGTTTTGAGTGAGAATGAGGTTTCATAAGGACAGGTTCATTCATGCCACACTTAAAGCTGAGTGAAGGGAATGTCCAAATATATGCAGCCAGAATTCATACAAATCAACCATATTGTCACTTCAGTCTGAATCTTCAGCTGCAGTATAACGATAAAAAGGCATAGAAACTACAAAAGGACAACTGAGTAAGAAAAGAGGTCTTTTTCCCCTTTCTTTTTTCTTGGACGGGGGTGTTGGGGCAGGCCTACTCCTCATTTCTGCCCTTTCATTGCACCAACTACATCAGTTCTCCAAATTCTCTTAGCCAGTCTCCTTTACAAGAGATTATCCCGGCAACTCTTAATTAGCAAAAGAGTAATGGAAATTATATTACATATTGGCTACCTTTTATGTCTAACCTTGTCCCCAAGGATGGCTGGTAAGCTCAAGATCAAATGATCAGGGGCCAGCACGGTGCACCAAACATATCATACTGTACCAATATATGCACTGGCATGGAAAGACAAACCAATATGTAAAATGAACAGCAATAGCAAACCAAAATATGATAGTTATTTGAGTATGATATCCCTCCCCCCCCACCACCACGCCCACCCCACCCAAAAAAAAAGAAAAGAAAAAGAAAAAGAAAGAAATTTCCATTCCTAAGGCAAGAGGGATCTTTTTTCTTTTCTTCCTTTCACTTCATTAGTTTTTAAAAGCTTTTTTCACGATTATCTCATTATTAGCGTTCCTCTAGCACATTCTAGGACTAATTCTTGCAAGTATTCTCCTTAGAAATTTTGAGTCTTCTTGTATCAGCCACCAGCCATCTAACACTTGATTTTTAAGGCCTTCAAACCAATTATTCAAATCCCAAGGGATGGGGCCATCTTGGTTCTTCCATGGAACAGGAGGTGCTGCCATCCATCCGATGCCAACACTTGGGATAGGGGATGTCCTGGGATGCACCAGATAGGAGGTTGAGATGACGGTGGGGCAGTCTCATCCCAACACTTAGGATGATGCCCTGTCCCACCCTCCGGCGGAACATCCAATCCTTGCTTCCAACAGGTTGATGACTGGGGTTAACATCAGGTGAAATCTGGTTGCTAAGATCAGGACTTCAGCCAAAGGTGCATTCGTTGGTCCTCCGTAGAGGAGGTTGTAAGTTCAAGATACGCTACAGGACATTAAACAGTGGCTAAAAAATGAAAGGTTTGTGAAAAATGAAAAGCACTGGTTAGACATAACTGGGTCTAGCAATGATGGTGCATTGGTACAAAGTAGTGGAGAAAATGATAAAGCTGCAGGCCTACTGGGCCTAGCCCAGTCCTAGACAACTGTCTCATCTACCATATGCACAAAATATGGAAAAGAGGGTAAAGGCTTTTCATCAATCAACCAAGCTAAAGAAAAGTGTACGTGTCTCCATAATTTCTCATGGAAGGTTGGATCTTAAAAGTGAATGAAGATCAAGGACTTTAATTATGAACTGGGAGATGTATCACAAATACAAGAAAAAGATGGGAATGGAGGTACCTGAAATAACCTCCAAGCAAGCAGCAGTCACCGGACAACCCTCCAGGTTCAAGTGAGAAAGTTTAGATAAACCTGCACAAAATAAACATTAGAACAAGTTTGGACAAATTCAAAAAATGGATGTCTTAATAAAGAAAAAAAGGTAACTGCAAAAGGCAATTCAGAGATAACAAACACCAAATTGACAGATTAGGATCAACATTCTTCTTAGTAATATCTACCTTTCAAATGAGCAATGCCAGCATCTGTAATTCTACAGCACGACATTTGCAATTCCTTTAAGTTCATAAGACCTAAGCCAAAAGTAGACATGTTAATGTTTAAATAAAATTTACTAATAACAAGAGCTTTATGCTAACAACTTTAACAGAGAAATGAAATCAGTTAAGTAGGACATTTCATCCATGGTGGAAGCAAAAGAAAAATAAGACAAGTTCCTAGTTAAAAAAACACTGTAGCACATGTTCTCTGGTACATGTAACAAACTAAAACCCGCAAAGGCAAACTTTGTCATTATATGACAATGAGGTCTTGATCAGTACAGGGTAATTGGTGAGAACCTACATTTTAATCAATTTTATAAATATCTGAATATGAGATAATAGATGGTAATAACTACATGGTTATCATACTAACAAAATTACTGCATAGTTTACCAGATACACAACAGACTGGATTAAGTTAAATCTTACTACTACAAAAGTAGCCAATGTTCAGAGTCTTCAAACATCAAATATTAAAATAAGCCTAAAGGCCCAGCAGAAATAGTAAAAATTTGCAAAGTTCCAATATTTTGTTTCTTGTGAAGCACTCTCTGTGGTGAATATTGTATCTCATAAAGCTAGTCAATAAACACAATTAAAGGTCCACCAACAAGCATAACACCAAGCTAGGGGCACATAAACACGCACAGTTATTACATACACAAGCTCATGCAGATGATTTTTGTATGTCAGTGGCAACACAGTTAACTTTTATATGGCCCAGTATTTAAGCAGTTAATAATTTAACGCAACATTCAACTTTCGATAAATTATCCTTATCCCCCTACTCTTTGAATATTAATCCCCCTAGAAATCATAAACTGGTAAAAAAAATATTGCAATCATATCAAAAGGGGGGAAAAATATATATGGGAACTACCTGAAAGAGGCTTCATATCTGCATCTGTTATACAATTGCAGTATCTGATATTAATAGACTCGAGTTTAGTTAAACCTGCAGAAGAGGGATAAATTAACCATATGTGAGGAAGACTACAACACTGTATAATAAAGAAGATAATAACAACTTATTGGATTAGTCAAACATACAAGAATATGAAAGGAAAAACATAAGAGCAATGTAGCATATTTTCTCCTTCCAGCATACAAATGGTATAGCATGTAAAAGACATAAGAAAAATAATGGCAACCGGCATCAGTAAAAACGACACCTATAAAATTTTTAAACAATTACATATTTAAAAAGGGTACAAAATCTTGTTCTCATCTTTTTAATTTTGACATGGCTGAAGAGGCATAAATTAAGCATATGTGAAGAAGACTATAACACTTTATAACAAAGAAAACAATAACAACTTAATGAATTAGTAGACCATACAATAATATGAAAGGAACAACATAAGAGCAATGTAGCATATTTTCTCCCTCCAGCATACAAGCGGTTTAGCATGTAAGACACATAAGCACAACAATGGCACCTGGCATAGATAAACACGGCACCTATAGGCTTTTTTAACATTTATATATTAAAAAAGGGTACTAAATCCTTTTCTCATCTTTTTTAATTTCGACGTGACATGGACCCTGCACCAGCACAGTAGATATCATGCCATCCAGTGCCAGCATGCCTGCTGACACAGACATGCGAATCTTCATGAAGAAGCACTCAAAGGAAAAGAAATTTATACACTCTAAAGAAATTATCCAGTAAAAAGGGTTTCTAAGAAGATTGCATGTGATATATTCTTCTGCCATCACCACTCTTTTTTAGAGGACAAAGTTCCCTCATGTTAGTTTGAGGAATGTCTAAAAGACTGACACATTTGTCACTTCCAGGAATGATAAATCTAGATTGCGATGGATGCAACTATTTAAAAGGCAACAAACCACATTGATTTCCACTCCATCAATGTTTCCCTTAGAGCACAGTAAGGGCAACTATAGATGCTGGATGGCTGATTAGCTTCAATATTTCTTCTACATCAGAAACCAAATCCTAGTTTTCATTGAACGCTTGCAAACGAGTGGTGTTGACTCACATGTCAAATGGCTTAGTACCAAAAAGATGACAGATTTTCTTGCTCATGATCATGAAGTCACAAAATGTTTGAAAAGGCTTTTATGTAGTATGATCTTTCCAGTGCATTTTGTGAAAGAGAGTAACATTCTCTTATGTAGATAAATAGATAGATTGATTGATTGATTGTGTGTGTGAGAGAGAGGGTTGTATTGTTCAATGAAGAAGTCCACCACATGGAGGGGGAGGCCCAGTAAGCCAACCTGGGATCTTCTCCAGGTCAAAGCATAATGGATTCATCCTATTCTTTCTTGACCACCAGTGGGTATACTGCTAATGATCCATGGATGCACGCACATGCACATTCATGTGCAGAGATCTTGCTTGACTATGTTATCTCCGCCCAATTTTAAGCAAAACATGTGCACATGCATGAAGACGCACTAATCCATGCAGGTACATAACCTGACTCCATTAGCAGCACATAAATCAATTTAAGATTCCCAAATGTTTTATTTTGGTTCAATTTCAACTATGTTTCCTGGTTCTTCATAATAAACATCAAACTACAACATGACAAACAATAAATCTGCACTTCTACAGTAATTGAATAGGGGGGAAGAAAGAAAAGAAAAGACAACCTTTCAAATGAATCAGACCACCATGAATCTTTAAGCATCTCTCAAGATCCAAATTTACCAAGTTAACTAAATTGGTAAAAGCCCTCATTCCTTCTGCAGTGATAGCAGTGCTCTTCTTAAAACTCAAGGATGTCAAGTTTGAAAGACCTGGATGAAGAACCAACATGACAGTGAATATTCAAAGAGAAAGCACATGGCAAAGACAATGATGGTCCAGTTAATGGCAAGGAAAAAAATAAGGAACATTACAATAACTTCCATGTAAAATAAAGTCAGAATTCAGAACAGTGTCAATGATCTCACTCACCATAATTGATAAGTATACTCAAAAAATAAGTTAGAGTAATATTCATATGATGATGTATTATTGTCCCATTATTTTTGTACCCTTATGTTTAGAGGAGGTGATATATCTTATTTACTAGCAGTGTAGAATTCTTTTAAACGAAACTAAAAAAATTGTATGAGGAAAACCTAAAAATGAATGAGGTCGAATAACCAAAAAAAAAAAAAAAAAAAAAAACAAGAAGAAGAAGAATATCCGGAACCTTCCCTATTCAAAGTAGTTCACATAGTTTCGGAAACATTACAGAAGTAGCACGAGAAAAGGTTGCCAAGGCCTGTGCACTTTCCTATTCTAAAAACAAGTCTAAGAAACAACAAGATGGATAATGATTTTTAATTGCCAAAATAGAACCCTGCACACATGTAGAATCAAGGATCAGCAGCAAAAACAGACACCATCATCAACCAGTCTTTCTCAATCTTCATAAATAGGAGCTTGCACTACAAGTAAAGAAAATGTAAAGACAGCTACTACAACTAATTGATGGATTAAGGCCATAAAGACCATGTAGCAAAGACAAAATTGGAAAACAGAAAAAAGATAGGCAGCATAAAATAGTGAGTTCTTTATCCAATACCCACTCCCAGAAATAAGCATCACTTGCTGAAATTAACAAAAAAATTCATTAAAAGCATGTGTCTATTAGAAAGATCTGTTTCAGACAATGCACAAAGTTTATCGAAAGTGCTCCAACTAATCAAATAACAATAGCAACCACAACAATAATCATGATGACAACGACAAGAAAATAATAACAGTAACAGCAGCAGAAGCAGGTATGAGCTACTAATCATCCAGACCACTTTTAAATGTTAGTACACCCACCCAGGCCCCAGCTATGTCCAATTAAGTAAAAAAAAAGTCCAAAAAGAACAGTCTGAAAATATTGCCCCTGCACAAGTAGAAAACAGATTCTTACAATAACAAAATAACCATTTCAAAAACTCAATCAACTGATTTTAAACACACAAAACAACAAAATAATTTTAAAAAACAGTTCTACACTGATTGTTGGGCTTAAATTTGAACTCAAAGCTTTATCTTATAATCTGTACCTCATAGGTGATAGTGATTCCACATACAAAACTTGATTTGCCCTCTGTTTCTAGAAAATTTTAAAGTATATTTGAATCTTGGAGGGTTATTCCCTAGTTCGATTAAGGAAAAACAATATGACATGTCAATTTGTCTTTTAGGGTTTCATGGCAAAACCCTTTCTTTACAGTTCACATTTATTATCTTGACTGGGATGTTAGCAGCAATTCACCCAAGGCCACCAGCAAACTGAGAGTCAAATGGCTAAAACTGATCAAATTACCAAATTGTATTTTGATCAATGAAAAATTCAATACTCAACACATACGGATGAGATGAAATTTGCAAGTTCAAGGTCAAAGTTGCACTGATTTGAAAGCTCTTGACAGTGCCCAAAACTCGTGAGTATGCTATCAGAGTCACATATCGCTTTCTTGAAGAGAAACCACATCAAACCAGCAACTTAAGAAGACACAACCTGACCGGAATAATATGCTACCAAAGTTCTAGCTTAGCATTATCAAAATGATCATATCAGTAACGTCAACCATCCAATGCTACAAAACAATGCCTACTATTGTGTAAGCTCGATACAAGTAATTGTCATGCCCAAACAGGTCACATAGGATGTGGCAGTATATGATCTGCCCTTGGATTTTTTCCCCTTTTATCTTTATTTAGTTATATCCTGACAATAATTGTGGGCAATACAAGGCATAGGGGTGACTGTCTCAAGATTAAAGTGGCTGGCAAGCAGACCACGCATTTCTGCACAGATTTCTTAGCAACCTGTCTGCACATGACAATTACTCATTCCATGTGTCAAGACAATTCAAAACAGATTAACAAATAAAAGAAAGGGCAAAATATTCATGTAAGAGACATATTATCATGAAAAATGAAGTTGATGGCCACAGGATACTTACCAGACAAATGCTCAAGCCCATGATCTGAAATATGGTCACAGTAATTAAATGTCAAGTCTTGTACATTGGAGCAATCTTTGAGAAGGACCAGCCCGGAATCTGTTACATCAGAACAAGAAATATCAAGGGATAGCAAGGATTGCCCTTGGGAAGAAATTATGCCCATCCAATTGTCCTTCACTCCTGGGTACTCTCCCAAATGGATATCCTGGTTTCAGATAAGAATTGAATGAGGGGAATTATAAGAGCATGTCCCACATTGATCATATCATAGATGCACAGAATTTGAGAGTTCATATTCATAGCTAAATGTACAAACAAAAGTCTCCCTGAAATAACTATTATAAGCATAGCAGCCAACTAGTTTGTACTAAATGCTATCAAAAAGCAATGCATAAGAATTGTGTAAATTTTCATTACCCAAAAGTACTCCAGACTACGATGCAAACTTCATAGTAAGCAGAGGCGCAACAGTGACAGCTTCTCTCAGATGTATTTTATGATGAACATGTCTTTAAAGCAGAAGATGTCTTGTTTAAAGTGATGAAAATAAATTATAAGGAGTGAATTAATTCCTCCTATGCACAGATGTTACTAGGTAGTAAATATCACCAAATATTTGCACGCTATAATTCCAGCATATACGTCAAGGCTTCTCAGCTCCATATTTTGTACTCTTCAAGTTATATTCAACAGGAATAATGACAAAGAAGCCTTTCACCATCACAATTGATTTGGATACAGATTGGAAACTTACATTATTAATCTGGATTAAAATACAGTCCACTAAAGATTAAGCTCCATCTAGTTGTCACCACAATGTAACTGCTTTTATCATATCATGTATGGTCAATAACATACTATTGCATATAATAGCTATATATGGATGGAATCCCTGAAAAGTTTCGGTATCAAAAGTCATCACCTGTCAGATTGAACAAATTTGTAGTGATAAACAACAACTGGATAATGTTACCTGAAGAGCACAATCATGAAAGGCTTTGAGAGACACCTCGGTCAGGCAGTGAGATTCCACCAATTCATCAAATATCTGCTGGCTTATATCTCTGGGCAGCATGGAAAAGCTGCTATACTTATTGATATCCTGTCATCACCAAAGAAATGAAGGAAAATAGTAAGTTATCCAATGGAAGCATATTTTTAAAAGGTAAAACCAAATTGAAAAACCATTTAAGAAAACACAAAAGCAAATACCTCACGAACTTTTGCAACGCATAGTTCCATAAGGGATGGACACTTCCCCTGCCCTCTCCGAGCAAGATCTGCACCACAGCGAGGCAACGAGAACAATAACCATTTTGAACTGCCACTTTTAGAGTACCGCCCAGAGGTTGTCCGAGTATCGCTTTCGTCAACCAGGTCCCTTTTTCTTGAACAAGCTCCCCCCATGGAGAATAACTATCTCGAGAGCACTTCAGCTCACAGTAGTTTATACGCCGTCTAGCTTACCAATGATACCATCCTCCAATTACAACATCCTGAGAAACCTAAAAGACCCCAAATTGTTCCAACCCATCCTATAATAAAAATCTAAGTCAGAGCAAGCTATATGATCCCGTTAAATAGATCAGAATTACTTAATGAATTATTTATACAACTAAGATCGCCAACGTTTGAGATGGTCTCAGTAAAATAAGGAAAGAAATTGATTACTAAAGAATCCGTTTTTACAAGAAAAATGATCGCAGAGTTAGATCCTCTCTACCAACCAAAAGTGACTTTTCATCTGATATCTTGCAACCACTTACTAAATGATTTCTCTTAAAAATCAAGATAACCAAAACTGTAATTAGGCTTTTTGGTGGCCTCATCAGCAAAATAAGGCAAGTATTTAAAGAGGAAGAGGAGGAGGAGGATAAAATCATCTAAAAAAAGAATCATCAAAAACCAACCTTTACTAGAGAAACAATCAAAAAACTATTTTTTACGACAAATCAGAAGCAACTGCAATGTTTAATCGCCTTCATATCAACATCCACCTAAAATCGGACAAAAAGAAAACATTAAAAAAAAAAAGTCTCCAAACCCAGAGATAAAACGCCTAATAGACATCCATCAAAGGTTTCAATCAGGTGCCTCTCCCAACATCATCTACGAAACCACACTCTCCGGTTCATAACTCGACAAAGACAATCAAAAACAGCAAAAAAAAAAAAATCATATAGAGTTCCTATCTACAAAATACTACGAGAAATAACACAAAAGTCCCACCGATCGGACGATCGGAAGCCAATTTCTTACCTAAAAACCGAAGAAGAAGAAGAAGAGAAAGCCGCCCGATAATTAGGGTTTAGAAGGAGGGAGAGAGGGAGTGGAGAAAGGGGCAGATGAAGAAGGGGGGGGGGGGGGGCGATGACTGAAGCGGCACGGAAGAGATAGAGAGGGAGAGGAGATAGGTGGAGCGAGGCGGGGAGCTGGTGACCTCCGAAGCTACCGATCTCCGCCACGTGTGACCTTTTGAGGCGCGGAGCACCGCGCTTCGGAGGCGGAAGATAAGAAGGAGACCAGATTCCCACTTTGCTGTTCCTCCCAAACATCGCACAGTCATTATACCTTACATGGCTGTTTTCCATTGGAAAGACACTGGGTCCCACATCACGTCCCTCAATCTCGCGGTTGGCCCCACCGCCTTTACCTATATAAATAAGACACGTCATCCACAGACGGTGTACTTTGTATGGTAGAAAACAGCTGAGTGGTCGAACCAAGGGGCGGGGCCGCGGGGACGAGCAAAGAGGTGGGTCCGATTATACGTGCCTTTATCCGATATACGGCGGAAAGCATTTCTCTTGGACGCTTGCGCACGCTAGGCTATTTCATGTTACGCGAAAAGAGTCGGGGACCCATCCTTTATCTCACCCTTAAGTTCGTTCGGTCAGGAAATAAAAGATAAAAAAATAGTAAAAGTTATATCTACGAAGATATTTGCGTTATAAGTTCTATCTATCTATTTTTATTTGATTGAATCATTTTAAATAACCAAAAATTGGATAAAAATATAAATAACCGTCGTCGAAATTATATTTCAGCTGCTGTTTGATGAGTACAGGATTTCGTGAACCCTACGCAACATGTGTTTTTTTTGGTGTTACGCAACTGCCATCACTTTATCCTATCCGCTTCCCTGCGGTTCCAGTGCTACTGTGGAACTTCGCTTAGCAGGTTCCGCCAATACGACGGTGGATTAGGAGCCTGGAAACGGGATATAAATTAATATAATGCGTCTGAGTAGGTTAGGAAACCGAGGAGAGAGAGCGGTATTTTGTCTGACCCAATGGTGATATACTGATATTTCGCGTATCGGTGACCGCTTTTCTTTTGAAAATTTTAAAAAAAAAATTGGTAACTCTTGAGAGACTGTCGCTACAAAACCCAATTTCGTACCCGATCACGCAGACAGAGATTAAATTGGCCGCAGTACACGAGACCATTAATGTTGCTCGGTTGGGAATGGTAGGAAGAGGCCGTATTCGGTGCTTCGCATTTTCTGATTGGATGGACGTCCCAGCAAACGTCGTTATTTGCAAGATGATATGCTTATGGCACGTGCCGATGCACGTGCTACTGCGTGGTAAAGCAGAGAGTTGCGTGATTTGTGTCATGGGTTCGACAAGTCGCACGTTACAGTTTCATTAGGGAACATCGAGACTTGCGTGGTTGATGGCATTTCAGCTTTGATTTGTTAGATAATAATTTTAAAACATAAATTAAATATTTTTTTCTTCTTATGCATTATATTGTATTTTTGCTATTAATAATATGACAAATACCTCATTACTTTTACAAAATTGATTGAGCTCCTGCTGTCTCAAAAGATGCAACAACGCGCACCGTTCATCCTCATAACCAGTGGGTATATAATAATAATATAAGAATTACATATAATGGAGTCCATTTACGATGAGGGTCTCCATGAGAGCCTCCATGCGCTACTTACAAGAGTTCATTAGTACGTTTATCTAAATCCTGAGAGAGTTCATATCAAAGTTCCTTCTTTCTTCCTCCGTAGGGACCTCAACAATAGATGACATTAGCTTAGAAAAAGATGGCCAAACATTCTTCTAACATCACATATAAGCATGTACAAACAAAATATGCAATGCAGTTCAAGGAGCAAGCAATCTATGAGCAAAGTAGTGACCTTTGACTTCCACTCTTCAATTTATGACAAGCCATTCATGCATCAGCATTCATGGTCGACGAATATTGCATGTTTCTTTTTGTTTAAATCAAACTATATATCTATTGAATTTTAAATAACTAATTTTTATTATATACAAAAATCAAAAATTTTATGTTATCTTATATGAAGTTGTTGCAAGGATGTTTCTATGCAAGCCAAGTAGATCATGTTTGCTTCATTAATGACACAAACATAAAATATTGAACATAAAATGTTGAACAAGTTTTATTCTTGAAAGTAATTAAAAAACATGCAAAAGTAAATTCTTTTGGCCAAATTGTTTCAAGAAAAGGCCATCAAATTTATTCTTACAGCAGAACTTTCAATTACAACTTTCTATTTTTAAATTACTTTTATTTTTTATAGACAAATGGATCATCAGTCTATGACTGATCATAGATTGATGATCATTCTAAAAATTATAAAAGCAGAAATACTCGCAATATCAATAAATTAATATAAAGGCTATTGGTTGCTGAGCCCAAAATGCTATGAAATTTTACACTCTAATTAGCCATCTTTGTGGAATTATGGCCAATCAGCTTAGTGGATATAGATTCTGTCATGTTCCAAACTCAACATCAGGATTAACCATATGACATGGTCACATAAATCCTAAAGAAAAGTCTTAGAGATCATGTAATTAGGCCTATAAAATCACTACATTCCTCGAACTCTAGGTTAAACCCATTTGAAACTATGTATCCTACAATTTTGAAAAGTGAAAAAAGGGTTATGTACTTAACAACCCAATAAGAATTTTCTATACTCACATCAGCATTAATATGAAATATCTTTTAATAAATATATATATCTAATTAAAAAAATAAAATTTATATATCATCAATTTGGTAGTTGAATAATATCATCACATACAATTCTATTAAACACATCATATATCATAAATTAATAAATATATTTATTAATAATTCAATAATATTACTTATCATTAACTGATTAATACAATTCTAATCCAAATAATATTATTATCCCTGCACTAGACTAGATGCACCCACGTTCCAATCCATGGCAAGCCAAACAAACACCATATTTGTGTACGTGGCTAACAACTACATCTTAGCCTATGGTGATATCATAAATACCATGTTTTACCAATGTCGGCTAGTTCAGATATCTTTCAATTAGACACGATCATCTTGATTTGATTTCAGCATTAGATTAGTTATAACCATGGTTCAGTCTGTAATAAGCCAAAATATCTCAGCCTGTGGCTAATATGTCACATTTTATATATGGCCGACTAGTCCACATGCTCCTCTTTTTTCATGTTTGCAGTTATGTAAATTATTATTTAACTTTTCGATATTGAATTAATTACAACCATGCTTCAATCCATAATAAGCCAAACACAATGCTGCACTTCTATCCAAAGCTGATCCAAAATAAACCATATTTCCTACATGGCCAATCAATCTAAACACCGCCCATATCCCATTCATATTATTAAAGTCATAATCTGATTTCTAATATTAGATTAATCATAGTCATGCTCCAGCTTATAGTAAGTCAAAAACAATACCACACCCTAGCTCAAAACTGATCCATCATACATACCATATTTTTTGTATGATCAACTAATGTAGATGATGTCCACACCCATCAATTATATTAAATCATGATTTTTCTTGCTTTTTATAATATATATTACTAGGCATCATTTAATCATATACTATTCAATATCAATTTATCAATGAACAGTATGCATACTAATATATACAAAATATGCAACCATCATGTATGTATGTATGTATGTATGTATGTATGTATGTATGTATATATGTATGTATGTATGTATGTATGTATGTATGTATATATATATATATATATATATATATATATATATATATATATATATATATATATATATATAATATTCTATAAACATGTAGATGATCAAATTCAAGAATTCTTTCCTCTACTGATGACAGATAAATTCAAGTATAGCGAATATCAATATGCTCCTCAATCTACGAATCTCAGGAAAAAGTGTTTGACTCAACACCATCTTGTCCAAGCAATTTCTCACCTACAAACTCAATTCTCACCATCAAACTAATTATAATGTCAAAGATCCCTAGTGAATAATTACAAAAAAATTTGGATATATGCATGATGCTAGTACAAAACCTTGGTTCTCATAATTTAGTTTAATAGACCTCCAACCATCTATCCAAACCTATCATGTACGTCGCCTCACGTGCTCGGTACATATAATTTAGATTTTTTTTTTATTTTTTTGGTTTGCTTTAAAAATCATATGAACAAAAATAAAAATGTTTTTAGGTGGTTAAGAATCGGATCCTTACATTTTTCTTTCTTAAAATAATTTAATCCTCGAAATTGACATATCCCAAGATCTAAACTTAAGATTATGTAATCCTTATCTTATCCTTGAGCTCCTAAATGACCTCCTTTATTAAGAATAGAAATTTAAATCCTTTACCATAACACCTTCATTTAAACCACCATGTTTTTGCTATGCAATCTAATTTAATTAATCCACTGAATTTCTTGAGTTTGCTAAATAATTTTAGGACTAATAAAATCATAGATTATTAAATTTTTAAATTATAATCTAAGATATAAATTATCTATCGAAAGCCAAAACCTATAAATCAGCTATATCATAATCCTTGGTGATCATTATTCTAAATTTTGATTTTACTTATGTCATGTCCTAGTCACTTATGTCACAATCCTAAGTGGTCATACCAAAGCTTTGATACCACTCTATCATATTCTCAACCCAACATCCGGATCGACCACGTAACATAACTGCATGACCCCTAAAGTAAAACCCTAAAGATTATGTAAGGCCGATAAAATCACTCTATTGCTCAAACTCTGGGTCAAATCTATTTAAAACTATATATTCTGCAACTCTAGAAAAGAAAAGAAGGATTGTAAGCTTAATAGTATAATAAAAATCTCCCACACTTACACCAACATGAATATGAAATATTTTTTAACAAATATATATAACTGATAGGAAAATAATAAGATTCATATATCACCAATTTGATAGTTGAATAATATCATCACATATAGTTCTACTAAATACATCACATATCATAAATCAATAATTATATTCAATGATAATTCAATAAGATTACCTATCATTAATTGATTAATATAGTTCTAATCTAACTAATATTATTATCTCAATACTAGCTACTAAATCCATCTATGCTCCAATCCATGGTAGGCCAAATACACAATACATTTTCACCCATGGCTGGCAACCATATCTCAATCCGTGGTTGCTATTATAAATATTATGTTTCACACGTACCGGCCAGTCTAGATATCCTTTAATTAGATATGGCATATTGATTTTATTTCAATATTTGACTAGTCATAACTATTCTCCAGTCTATGGCATGCCAAAATATCTTAACCCACAGCTGATATACCCGATTTCATACATAGCCGATTAGTCCACATACTCTTTTTTTTCCATGCTTATAGTTGTACAAATTATTATTGACTTTTCAGTAATAGATTAATTACAACCATGCTTTAGCTTATGGTAGGCTAAATGCAATATTGTACTCCAACCTAAGGCTGACCAAGCACACATACTATATTTCAATTAGTCCAAACACCTCTCATGCTCCGTCTATATTATTAAAGTCATAATCTGATTTGCAAGATTAAATAAGTCATAATCATACTCCAGCTTATGATAGGATAAAAATAATACCACATCTCAGCTCAAAATTTATCCAGTACATACACCATATTTTTTGCATGGCTGACTAATATGGATGACACCCACACCCCATCAATTATATTAATTCATGATTTTTTTATTTTTCATAATATCTAGGATAAATTATAAAAACCCTCATGAGGTTTGCATTTATTATAGTTACACCCATAATTTTTCAAAACCTACACTTGCACCCTTAAAATGAAACGACATTAGTTAAACCATTTCAAAAATATGAAATGACAAAATACCCTCTATTATAACTCAGTAAAAAGGTTTACTAGAACCTTTTCCACCATCTTCTTTCCCTTTTTCCTAGACCAAAATACCCTCTATTATAACTCAGTAAAAAGGTTTACTAGAACCTTTTCCACCATCTTCTTCCCCTTTTTCCTACTCACCATCTTGAAGATTAGGTTTCCTCCTTAATAAATCCATCCATCTCATGCGATTAATCTCATAGAATCATCAAAGCAAAGGAAGTGATTAAGAACTAGCTTCTTGTTCTTAGGTGTATAGTAGATTTTTTTTTTTGGAGGTTTTTTGTTTGAATTTTTTACTTTATTACAATACATGCATTTTGCCAACTGCATGCATGCACATCATGCCATTCTTTTCGAGTGGTATTATTTTTTTTTCAGTTTGTTGTTTTAGTAGTAGAAATAGAATCTTATTTGTTAATATCTTTTAAACCTAACCATATGTAGTCCCCTTTCTCATATGGATACATAAAGTTCAAGTATTTCTAAAAATGGCACTAAGCACTATAAATGAGCTCTATGTATGATCCCCTTCTCTCAATGATTGTCCAATATCACAGAGTAGGCAATTTATCTCGGATGTTTTGCTCTTATATTGTTGAAAATAGGGTAGAGTGTTGGAGATAGTGCTAAAATAGTTTTTTTTTTTCTAATAAATTACTTATTAGACTTATCGTGGTAAATTAAGAGATCATGTATTTTATCTCATTTAACTCTATATTTAATTTTAATATATTAACTTCAGCATATAACTTCACATTTTGCCTTAGTGACCTTCACATTTAACTTCAACATATTAAATACATAATATCAGTTATCCTCATTTACTTATTTGTAATTGTTTCAATTATTTATGATGCAGGAAAATACCTGATGATTAAATATCCGATGCTTAAATTAGTATGGACTAATATAGTAACTAATTTATGCCAGGGTTCAATGGCTTATCGTAATTTGATAGTATATTATAGGGATCGAAAAAATTAGATCGACAATATAGATAAAAATCTTTATTTATATTTGAAAATAGTGGCTAATGTGTATAAACTCAATGGTAAAAAGGATATTTATCTTACTATCTGTTATGGTAGTGACGTTTTAATTAAAAATGATAATGATATGATATATATATATATATATATATATATAGTACACATCAAGAAGTTGAGAAAATATATTTATTTATAAAAGATAATGTTATTAATCTAACTTCTTTTATAATCATGCTTTCTGGATGGGATGTAAGTGATGTTGAAGTTGAAGATGAAGCTAAAGAAGATGTTGGAGGTAAAGGAGGTGTTGGAAGGGATGGAGGAGAGATGACTGAGAGGGATGTTGAAAGATGGATGGTTAAAGAAAATGTTGGAGGTTAAGAAGGTGGACAAGTTAAATTAACTGTTGAAAGTGAAGTAAGAGGGGAAGTTAAGGGCAGAAAAAATGATAATGTGCTTGAATTATCAGAAAAGATTTATCCTTTTTCTAATTCAGATGATGGATGATAGAGAGAGAGTCCAATGATGGGGATAGAAATGATTCAACTGATAGGGATAATGATGAGAAATCGAAGGATGAAGGTAGTGATGAACTACTGAGTGATGTAAATTCTATTGAATCAGTTGATTCTTTGAGTAGCGATGATGAGTCTAATTCTAGGATAAGCAAAAGAAATTTTTTCTTATTGAACATAAAGAACAAACTATTTAAGATAACAGAGAGAGGGCAAATTATATTTGAGAAAAGGCAGCTATTTATAGATGTGAACGGATTTAGAAATACATTATGGGATTATATAGTAATGGGTGGCTATGAACTTAAGAGAGTAAAAAATAAACCTGAGAGAATCACAGCCCAATGCTTAGGTCAAGGATGTAATTGGAGAATTCATGCATATATTATTCATGATAGTAAGATTTTTATGATAAAAACATTATAAGGGTAGCACACATGTATGAAGCCTATGAAGAATAGCAATACAAATTCCAAATGAATAGTTAGAGTATTAGAGTAACACTTAAAGACTAATCTACATATGAGTTATGAGCTAATATATCAAATTTTAGTTGAGAAGTATGGTATTGAGCCACACATGATGTAGCTGTATGGAGCAAAAAAAAAAAACATTAGAGGGGGTTGAAGGAAAGCACAGTACGGCCTATTCTAAGTTACCAAGATATGTTGAATTATTTTAGGCAAAGAATTCTGATATATTAGTAAAAATATAATTACATGAAAGATATGTGTAGTTTAAACATCTCCTAATATTTAAAAGGATATTTATATATTTTAATGCAATGAAGAAGGGCTATTTAGATGGGTGCAGCCCTTCTTCGTGTTGGATGGGTGTCATCTAAAGAAAGCCTTTGGTAGTGTACTACTTCATTTAATTTTTATTAATGAAAATAAAGAATTATTTTCTATGGTTTATGGTATGGTGGAGACTAAGTGCAAGGACAGTTAGAAGTTCTTTCTGGAGCATCTATATATTTGCATTAATGGTGGCACGATAGATAGCTCACTAATTATAATGTTCGATAAGGAAAAGATATGCTTTAATCATTTGGTTTAATCATTTGGTTTATGTTTTAGAGCTTTCATATTAATATACACAGTCAATTTGATTCATAATGTAGTTCAATTCACATTAAAGAAAGTAAACAATAGATATGTTTGGATTTTGATTTGTATTGTTTCGATGGTTTACTCATGATGTGCAATGTTTGTATAAGATTTGGTTGAGGCATCTTCTGAAATATTCCTAGATGCTAGTCATCGATTCTGTGTTAGGCATCTGTATAACAATTTTAGGTCAAAGTTTTCTGAGTTATTGCTAAGGTTTGACTTTTGGAATACTGTGAAAGCATATGATCGGGTGTCCTTTGAAGATACAATAAAAAGAATGAAGGAGCATAATACTAAGGCTCATGCATACATGATGACGATACCACTGTCAATATAGACAAGACATTCTTTTTATTCGAAAGTTTGTAGTGACCATATTATAAAAAATATGTGTTAATTTTTCAATCAATAGGTGGAAAAGTTTAGAAGCAAGCATATTCTTGGGTTGTTTGAGAACATGCGGCAGAAGTTGATGAGCAGGTTATAGAAAAGATATGCTAAGAGATGTACTTGAATGATAGATTAACTCCATATACTAGATCTAGGTTGGATAAAATCATGCAAGCCTTCTGGATCTGTAAGTTGATATCTGCAAGTAAACAAGAGTTTCAAGTATTGAAAGGGGCTAGAAAATTTGTTGTAAATTCAAGTAAAAGGAGTTGTACTTATGGTGAGTAGGAGATCCTTGGAATGTCCTGTAAGCATGTTATGCTATGTATTGGTCATATAAGAAGAAATTTAGAAGAATTATGTGATGATTATTATATAGTTTGTAAATACTTAAAGGCCTACAGCTCAGTTATTTATCCATTACTTGATAGCAACCTTGATCCAAGAAATGATGATGAAAATTTGCAGCCTTCTCCTTAAAAGATTGCCCGGAAGGCTAAAAAAAAGAGAGATAGGAAGAAGGTGAAGCTGCCAGGAGAAAGAGGTCGACCACTATTATGTGCCATAATTGCAAAGAATTTGGCCATAATAGGACTTGTCAGTGCGCTCTTGTGGCTAAAAAGGTATCTATCTTATTTTCTTGATCTATATGTGATAAGTAACTTACCTTATTTTCTTATAATTTTTGCAGACAAGAACACAACAACACTGCTAAACTAGATCTGCCTTAAAAGAAAGAGATATTTCTATTTTAAGGGGACGATTTGCTTCAACTGGTTCATCTACTTTAAAGGATGGATTTGGCAATAAGAGAAGGCCTCAAAAGGATGGTTGAGGTATCGGATCTACTTCAAGAGAGGAGTACAAATTTATTGCACAGCTAGCAAAGTAGCATTGAAGGATGTTAAAGTGCACTATTGGAATTTTGACTTTACTTTTATCTTTTTACTTACAAAGGATGGACAATGCTTTCGATGCCATGTAGGTTATCTGTGATGAACTGTTCTTTATATTTGTTAATCACCGAGTTGAAGAATGTGTGTATGCTTTACATTTGTCTATGATGGCTATGGTTTGACTATGATTATCACTGCTTTTGTTAATGTTAAATAATGCTTTACCTTCAATATAGTATATAATATTTTAGATTTCTAATACATGTGTTATGAAACATGTATTACATTTTATATGGTGTGCTTCAGGTTATTATAAGTATTCACAAAGGTTGCTGGTTCATGTTGGTTATTATAGTGATAAATTCTCATGTAATGTTATGCTTCAGATTGTTATGTTTCAGGTTATTATAATCATATTGCACAAGTTGCTGAGCTTCAGGTTATTCTGCTTTTTATTATGGTCTGAAATAGTGAAAGATGTTATGATATGTAACTTATTTTGCGGAGCTTTATAAAATAATGAGGGCATTTGATAATGGTAAATAAAGATTGTTGCATAGTTTTCAAATATCTGTTACACAAGAAGGTCGAAGAAAATATAAAAAATATTGTCTCCAAATGGACTATCGTCAAGAGAATCCTTATTCATTAGACTTGTTATGTTTACATTTTTAACTAAAAAATGTTGCAAATTATTTTAAGACAATCTATTTAAAAGTCTGGTCCATCTTATGAGCTATAGTAAGCCTCTAAATTGGCTATGAGTTTAGATTTTGGACCCCCAAGTAGAGCTGAAAATTGTGTCCAATTAAGATAGATTAGGTTCAAACGTTAGACCTGCTAAAAATTTTGAGAGCCAAACTAGATAATATTTTCAGCATTGATTTTCTGGTTTGCTCATAAATCCTTCTATATCATGTTAGTCTCAGGCGGTTAGGATCATTAGATCTAAAATACATTCATCAAAACTTCATTACCATACAAGTCTAACTAATTGCCATACAAGTCATTCTTTGCATTCACACTTCATTACCATACAAGTCCGACTAATTAACATACAAGTCATTCTTTGCATTCACACTTTATTACAATACAACTAAAATCATATCAAATAAAATTAAATCCAACATTCATTATAATAATAAATTTTTCAACAACATTCACTTTAACATAAACAGGACTCCAATAATAAATAGTGCTATTATTCCAAACAAATGTCTATTTGTCATAGCACTACTCTCACCTAAATCTTTAATTTTATAATATAACTTTTTAAACTCCATCCTTAAATCACTAATTTCCTTTCTTATATCTCGAAGCGAATCATCCACTGCAATCGATGATTGAACTCTTGATGGATCATTTGTAGGCAAACACCAGTCCATAAAGTAATGTTCTTCACAACTATAATACAACTTATTTAGATTTTTTTATGAATTTGAGATTTTTATTGCTGTTAATCGACCGCAATGGTATCTCTTATTCGAATAATCAAACCAACATGAGCTGCTCTAACAACTTGAACTCAGTTGAGACATTAAAACTCCTACACCAAATAAAACAAATTGCATTAGTTAGATAAAGAACTTCATAGATGAAGTACTATTAAATTTAAATCAATATAATATATTCTACTACATTCAGCTAAACATCATACATTCAATTAGATCAAATAAACTTCATTAAATAGCACAACATAACAAATCCTAAAGAAATTCATAGTCGAGCTCTAATATATTACATGTCAAATTAAAAAAAAGGATTGGGACAGTCAGAAAACCAAATAGTTAGAGTTCCGGTAGAGGGAGCAATCCTAGGGTTTCAATGAAAGACACCGGTTTGCTGCTTCCAAAGGCACATTTAGATGGAAGAAGAATTTTCTGCATGGGAGGCCGAAGAACAATTTTAGATTTTCTATGGAAGGAAAGAACCTATAAAATAACTTGAGAGGCACGCAGGAGCTTTAGAGTGGATGCACACCGAAGTAGGAAGCCGTCATCGCCCAATACCACTAGGGCAAGACAACACTAGAGCACCTATGGCACCAGAGTAAAAGAATGATGGAGGTAGGGAAGACTAGAAGGGAGAAAGAGAGAGAAAGAGGAAGAAGGGGGGAGAGGGGTTTTATTTTACTCATCCTTTACTGAAGGGCATTTTGATCATTTCAAAAAATTTTAATTACGTGGCACTCCAGCCCATTTTGGATTAACGGGTTGTCTAACATTTTGGACTAAACTATAGCATTAAAGTAAACGTAAAAGGCATAAGTATAGGTTTTTCAAACTACTGGGCCTAAGTATAGTTTTGACCAAACCTCAAGAAAGTTTTTGAAGGAAAAATCTACTTCCTTGCCGCAGGATCAATCTGATCGGATCAAATTTATAGCAAAATATTTCAAAATTTTTCTTAGGATACAATCAGATTTGAGAGTTCTCAAATCTGATTAGATTGATTAGATTATAAAAAAAATTTAAAATTAAAAATAGTGATAATGATATCAGCTGTTTGGGTGAACTGTTCACTTGCAACGATGATTTGTCGGTGATCCGAGGTTTCGACTTGAGCCGTGTATATGCCCGATCTCTACCAGTATCCACTCAGATCAAATCTAGAGGTTTTCTCCTTCTAGATCTGATCTTAAAAGATTAGATCTGAAAACTTCTGATTTACTTTCGATCAGATCTCCGACAACCGCACGTTCGTCTCACGAACTAAATTTGCTTCACTTGATCTTTGCACCACAGCACCTTGATCTTTTCTTACTGATTCGCCCAACACCTTGGGTGTGGAGGAGAGGGAGAGGATCGGGAGAGATGGCATGGAGATGGAGGGAGAGATATGTTGGAAAATATGTCCTAAAGTCAATCATCTAAGTTGTAGATAATTGAAACCTGTATATAAATTATTTAATAATAATAGTTATTTGGCTGATTTATCATAAAAGTTCTATCTTTCTTAAATGAACTCCTAAATTATGATGAAATTCTTAGAACCACAATCAATCGATAAATAAGGATTTATTGGATGGTTCTTAAACTGTTCATAATCAAATGATAATTTATTAACAAGGATGATAACTTATCAAGTGTAGATCGCTATATACCATATGCATTGGTTGTTCTCGTAACCAAGTAGTGTGGAGATACTAGTATAACATCCAAGTGAGATGTAGGAGTATATCTACACTAAACGTGATTAATGTAGCACTCTACTATTAAGAGTAGCTAGCTAAGGTCAATGGGTATAAGTGTCCCTCCGACTTGAGATTGTAGATGGTGTGGTGCTCCCAAGCCTTGGTAGGCCATGAGTGGAGCCAGGATGAGGGCTCCGAGGAGACTAAGATAGGTGCAGTCCTAGGACTATGATAGAAGTTATCCTAAGATGGAGGCGACATATAACTCTCTATGGGTTCGAGGTTCAGATATTGAGAACCTTAAGGGGCATGGTTGGAGCTTCAAAAATCTGGGACCCAAGATGGAGCTAGGAACCAAAGTCAGAAGATTGAAGACTGCAGAAAAAGAGCTTTCTATAGGTTAGCCAGCTTAGTCTAAAACAGGGTCGGCTAAGTCTTAGAGCATAGGACAGATAGAAGGTTGCGTTCGGGACTACAGGCATGATGCAGAAATTGGGTCAGCTCAATCTGAAACTGAGCTGACCCAGTTTTAGGTTAGCCGACTTAGTCTACGGACATAGTTACGTGTGGGTTCTATTTGGGCTAGGATAGAAACTTATCCTAGGGGTCTTAAAGTCTGGTTCAAGAGGTCTTAAGGGGGCTAATTCATGTATAGATTAGATTTAGATCAAGAGGATGAGAGCATGTAAGACATGGGTGTACATGAGCTCGATGAGTGCTTTCATGTATTGATTAGCCTAGGAGAATTTTTGAGCTGGGATTTATTAGGATTTATGTGGGAACTCTAGGATACATAAACCAGAATATTATAACTTTTACAATAAGTTTGGAATACAATTGTGCTTTTCTCCCTAACTCTCTTCTCTCTTCTCTTTGATTCCAACGTCAAAATCCTAACTTCTCTCATCTTTCTTAGATCTTCAGTTTATTGGATTAACACCTAGATTCATGCAAGAGATCGGATCTACGGCTGTGGCTTCGAGCAGCTGTAGGAACAATAATTGATATCAGAGCCCGATTGAGCATAAAGGAGAAAGAAGATTGGCTTTCAGTAGAGATTAGCAGCAAGATTCAGATCTAAAGATTTTCTCCAAGCTTCGTGAGGAAGGAAGAGATCATAGGGCTTCTATTCACTATTTCTAGTCAAGGTATTTCTCAGATCTACCTATTTGCTGTTATTTGATTCGAATTGATCATGGAGAACAGCGGATTGAATGTAGGATTAGAGAAGTTTGATGGAAAAAAAAGTTTCATGATGTGAATGGCAAGGATGGAGGATTTGCTGATTCAAATGAGATTGAATTCGATCTTGGAGGATAGGCTAGAGAAGATAACAGACAAGGAGTGGGTGTCCTTGGAGAAAAGGGCATGTGCCATGATTAGGACTTATTTAGCAGATGAGGTTTTCTATAGCGTATTGGAGGAGAGAACACCCAAGGGATTATGGTCGAGGTCGTAGCAGTTGTACATGGAGAAGAACATGTGCAACAAGTTGTTGCTGAAGAAGAAACTATACAGCCTTCGAATGTAGGAGGACGCGGATGTTGTGGGGCATATTTAGTGGTTCGACCAGATGAGCATGGACTTGCTCAATATAAGGGTGAATTTAGAAGAGGAGGATAAGAGTCTATTATTGTTGTGTTTGCTACCTAGGAGCTTTAATTCGTTGGTGATAATTTTGCTATATGGTAAGGAGACACTGATGTATGAGGAGATCATATCAGTGCTCAGGTTCAATAAGCAGCAGAAATGGATGATGAAGAGGGAGGTCTTCCAAAAGAGTCTTATGGTTTTAGAGAAGCACAGAAAAGAAAAGAAGAAGGATGAACAGAGAGGTAGCAAGAAGTCCAAGAGATGCTTCAAGTGCGGAGAAGTAGGGCATTTTAAGCGGGAGTGTCCGCTTTGGAAGAAGTGCGAGGGAGGAGAAAACTCAGATTCCATTAATTCAATCGCTGATAGTAAAAAGTCGGATGAGCTCTTAGTGGTCTTGGAGGAGGCCACAGGATGCGGTGTATCTGAGATAGTTTTGGACAGGTCTACAGAGTATAGAGGATCCGAAGGGATAGCGATGGTGTTCGAGGTATAGCGATAGGCCCAATAGTGCAGCATTGGATGGTTAGTCTCGGAGGATTCGGAGACATAGTCAACTTCTGCGGCATCAGGAAGACTTCAGTTCTAGGTAGAGCATCGGGCAGAGGCGGCTTCACAGATGGAGGAAGTTGTGACATGGGTTCAAAGCAGAGGGGTGCAAAGGGAGGACCTATATCCCAGCATCAGTGCTGGGGCTGTACAAATCCAGGTGGAGAGGATTATATAGGGAGACAGACGTAGCTCTGAGGGGACAGTGTCAGGTGGAGTATCAGGATATGCAGCGAGTGTCGATAAAAGAATGTTATATGATCTCCAAGAAAGTCCAGGATAAGTGATGCAACTGCCAAGCAGAAGGATACCTACAACTGCTAAGGTGGTACAGAGGAACAAGCCAAGAACTTTAGTGGTGGAGGTGGTTATTCCGAAGGGCTCAAAGGGAGCTCAGCAGCTAAAGAAGAATGACAGTGGCAAGGTGAGCACGAGAGGCTATTAGGACATGTAGGAATAATGGGATCGTGTAGGAGGATGTTGTAAGGTATGCCAAGGCTTGGGTGCACCAAGATGGAGATTGTAGGTGATGTGGTGCTCCCAAGCCTTGAGAGGCCATGGGCGGAGCCAGGATGAGGGTTTCGAAAAGATTAGGATAGGTACAGTCCTAGGACTAGGATAGGAGTTGTCCTAGGATGGAGGCGGCATGTAGCTCTCTACAGGCTCAAGATTTAGATATTGAGGATCTTGAGAGGCTTGGTTGGAGCTTCAGAAACTTGGAACACAAGGTGGAGCGAGGAATCAAAGTCGAAAGATTGAAGACTATAGAAAAGAAGTTTTTTGCAGGTTTGCCGACTCAGTCTAAAACTGGATCGACTAAGTCTCAAAGCATAGGACAGATAGAAGATCGCATTCGAAACTATAGGCACAGCACAAAAACTAGGCCAACTCAGTCTGAAATTGAGTCGACCCAGTCTTAAGTTAGCCGGCTCAATGCTGAGACTGAGCCGGCATAGTCTGCGGGCAAAGTTATGCGTGGGTTCTATTTGGGCTAGGATAGGAACTTATCCTAGGAGTCTTAAGACCTGGTTCAAGAGGTCTTAAGAGGGCTAATTCATGTATAGATTGAGTTTAGATCCAGGGGATGAGAGCATGTGAGACATAGGTGTACATGGGCTCGGTAAGTGCTTTCATGTATTAGGTTAGCCTAGGAGAGTTTTTGAGTTAGAGTTTATTAGGGTTCATGTGGGAATTCTAGGGTACATAAATCAGGATATTGTAACTTTTACAATAAGATTGGAATACAATTGAGCTTTTCTCCCTAACTCTCTTCTCTCTTCTCTCTGGTTCCAATGCCAAAACTTTAGCTTCTCTCATCTTTCTTAGATCTTCTTCAGTTTACTGGATTAACATTCAGGTTCATGTAAGAGATTGGATCTACGGCTGTCACTCCGAGCAGCCGTAGGAACAACAGAGATCATCACGATGACTTGCAAGCAACTCACTATACTCTGATACTGGACTGCCTATATTTCTAATATAGGTTCGAAAGATTTCTAGGTGCAGTCAAGTACTTATAAAGTCAATGTGTGAGTTAAGATGGGATTGGCCACTTTTGATTAACTTTAGAAAGAAAATGACTTGCTATGTTTCAATTTAGCAAAATCTAAGCCTGGATAATCCTCATGAGGAATTACGAGATTTGCAAAATTTTGAAATATAATAGAGATGACTTGTATGAGTGTTGATAGCTTATTTGAAGTCGTCTTAAGCATTATTGGTCATAGAGATGAATTATATAATAACCATATGTCAGGATTCTAAGAATGTTACTTTGCATACATTCGACCTATCCAGACGTCGAAAATCATTGCTAGATGGTTACTTTGATTGGTACATAAATTGATTCCTATGCTACTGGCTTAGATTCGAACCTATGGGGTTACATACATAAGAGGTTGTAACATGATCAGATGGTTGGTCAATGATTGAGAATCATTCTAAGGTCAAACAATCAATACGATTGATGTTTGACCTAGTGCAAGTATTGTAGGAGGATCGATTAGCAATTGGATTGCTAATTGACTTAATTTGATTGAACAATCAGGCAAAGATCAAGTCTAATTGAATTAGATTAAATTAAAATTAGTTTTAACTTAATTAGATTAAGTCTAATTGATTTATTGGATAAGCCAGTTTCAAGAAAGAATAAGTCATAGTTCAATTAGAACTTAAGTACACCTAATTTCTAATTTAATTAGAAATCAAACTAAACTTAAATATGATTTAAATCTGATTTAATTAGGCTTCCAATTGGATTAAAATTATCTATTAATTAGGTTAACTCAAATCTAATTTAAATAAGATTTAAATTAGATTTAAGATGGCTTTAACCTGTCAAAATAGGAGAGTCCTTGTTAGACTAGGACTCCTCCTTTCCTTGTGCCATATTAGAGGTTCCACGCCCACTAATTAATTCTAAAATTTTTTACATGATTTTCCATGCCTAATATAGCTTCTCCATGCCCCATAATCTTAGGTTTTGGGATCAAGTTTAACTTGGTCATAATTGAAAATTGGTTTAGATTTGAACTCTTCTTGATAGAGTTTTAGAAATCCAAAACTCTTCCTTATTGTTTGCGCCAACCTTCCCCACGCCTACCAGATTTTTCTCGCTCCTTTTGATCTTCTTTTGTACATGGAATGAGAAGGTCTCACGCCTAATTTTGTGGAAGGGGCGTCCAATCATCCAAGAGTTGGATGCCCCATAGGATTTCTTAGAATCCTCCTTAAAACTAGGTTTTGACCTAGTCAAAGTGGGGTGGTTATGTGACACCTCCTTCCAAGAGATTTTAAGCATCAAAATTCTGGGGAATTCCACCAAAAATAGAAGAGAAAGAGAGGATGACATGGGAGGTTTGAGGCACCTACATCCTTGGAGAAAAGTATTTCATTAGGATATGAAAAGTTCATGTCCTGATGAAGATAAAGTTAAGAGAGAAGATTGTCTTCTCTTATAGTTTTTCTTTCAAGTTTATTTTCTCCTTATTTCTTTGTGATTTTACTATGAGAGAAATCTGAGAGAGAAAAGAAGAGGGTGTGGAGGATGAGTGCTCCAAGATGTTGGGGCATGGTGCTCCATTTCGGACATGATCTGATCATGTTCTGATGAGAGAAGAAGAAGAGAAGACACTCTTCTCTTAGGGTTTCTTTGAAAACCTTTCTTCTCCATCTTTATATGAAATTTTTCTATGAGAAAAATTAGAGAATATTAGATCTAGAAACATGAGAATAATCTATACAAAAAGATTTCCTCTTATTCTAACATAGAGATATTTTCAGGACATCAATCATTATTGTTCTGAAAGAGAAGATCTATCTTCTCTTAGGATATCTTTTTCTTATTTTATTTTTTGATTTTTAAAAGATTCAAAGGTTGGATTTCTTTCTGATTCCTCCTCTTATTCTTCATCTCTTGGAGTGTCCAAGAGATCCGAAGAATATTTTTTAAATTAACCATCAGGAGGAATCCATGAGAAGCTAGCACTTCGAGCGGATCTTCATTCGATGAACCTCCAATCTGTGTTTGCAACTTCGTGTAGATTATCTGCAGAGGCCAAACATATGTGCAGCTCTAAGTAACAAAGAACTATAATAGAATCAACCATGGAGTTCTCGACCCATGTGAAGGTAAGAGATTTGATCTCTTCTCTTACCTAGATGTGATTTAGGATTTAGATCTAAAACTATTCTAGATCGAGGGTATTGATTTGATCAATACTAAAATATTTATTTTTTAATTTATGAATGCATTATGATATATTATAGGTCCTAGATGTAGGGTTTAGTAATTAGATTACATGCTATTATAGATTAAATAGTTTAATCTATATTTTTTGCTGCATTTTATTTTGAAAAAAATTTAAAATTTAAGCATGAAATCCTGCATATTTTTCATCAGTGGGATCAGAGCCAGGTTCTATTATAACATGATTATATTTATATTAAGATAAATCTAAAAATAAAATTTTAAAGATTGCACATACTGATTATAAGGTTGTCCTACTATAAAGTTTATCCCTTGCAGTGGAGAGGTTGCTCTAATATGTGCTGATCTGTAAAATTAAATGTTGAATAAGTTAGATTAGATCACAGCAAATTTATGATTTATTTTTCTAATTTTAAATTTAAAAAAAATAGATATTAGATCTATTTTAGATTATTTAGATTAGATCTAAATAATATTGGGTTAGACATACTGATTATAAGATTGTCTTACTGTAAGATTTATTCCTTATAGTAGAAAGATTGTCCTAGTATGTGCTGATCTGAATAACCTATATCATAAATATATTAGATAAGATCTAAAATAATTTATGATTTATTTTAGATTTTAAATCTAAATTTAAATGATTTATAATCTGATCCATATGATGTATTTTATATTTAGATCTAGATTCTCTTGTTGCATATGGTGATATATAGCTTTTATTTTGAATCTAGAATGTAAATATATGTGATATATTTATTTTATATAATTTAAATTAAAAACTTACTTTCTGCAAAATTCTAGATTCGAAATCCTAGGATGTGAGCTAAACATTAAAACTAATCAAATCTGAAATCATATATTGAATATGATTCAATATAAACTATTTATAATTTGAAAATATTTCAAATGATCAAATCAGAAATTAGTTTTGAGATTCCATAAACCCAAACCGATAAGCTTTGAACTTAATTAAAAATTGAGTAATTATTCAGGATTTAGATTTGTAATTTAAAGGTCCTAAGATAATTTCATAAAGCATGGGTTAAAGGGTAATGAGTTAGCTTTGATCAGATCATTAACTGGGTTAGACATAAGATTAGATTAAATATAGACTAAGTTAAGAAATTGATCAAACCTAATTAATAGTTAATTAGGATTAGATCATTTTTTTCTATAGATCAATTCAATATTTATAGTTGATTAAAGTCCATACATCTAACAAATGGATACTGATTGTGGCTCAGTAGCTGAGTCTGAGTCTTTAGGCAGAATAAATCAAAGTTAATAAATTGATTGGTATCTAAGGTAAGTCTAACATTCTCAGGTCGGTGGTTTTTAATTAGCAGCCCACTTATCTGATCATTTTTTATGGTGTTTAAGGCAAGTCTTGGCAGATCCTTCCACCGATCTCACTTACCTGACCAATAAGGTTAATCAAGTCTTGATTAGGTTGCTCATTGATTTGTCCTAACCCACGTCACATAGAAAATTAGTGAGACTGATTTTATTCAGTGAGACTGATCTAGGTGCTCACGGACTCAAATTGATCCTAATACTCATCGATGACTTGAGAAGTCAGTAGAAGGACTTGACTTGGTGAAGTCAGTAGGAACAAATTGGTCCATATTCTTTCTATCTTTAAATCATAAATAAATTATAATTTTTTTAAAATTATTAGATTCTTAAAATGATAAAGTTATGGAGATAACTGAGTCATAGCCTCCTATTAAATTGGGTGATAATGGGTCCATTAACTCAATAATCATTGGAGGCCCAAAGGCCTGGTGCTTATTGACTAATGAAATTATCATTCATAATATGATAACCTGAAAGTATCTCTCTAATGGTGGTTAGATTGACCAACCAAAGTTAGGCTTAATCATTTGTTGGTTTGATATATCAAGTATGGTCATATTAATGGTTGGACCTAATTTGATCCTTACAGTAAAGGCCAAAGTCTACTAATTAGGTTTTTGGGGCAAAATTAAATTACTAGAAGTTGTTTAAAGAAATAATTGGTTAATGAACCTATCTATTGATGCACATGAGTTGACCAGCCAAAGTTGGACTTGTGTACACTCTATGTGGATTCTAGTACCTACTAAGAAATTAAAATAATTCTTCGAATTGGAGGTAGAGACTACCAATTTGAATAAAATAGTGGAGAAATTTTTAGACTAAAGTCCAAGTCTTTAGGATTAAAATAATTCATATACATTAGGTCTATGTTCTCTTTTCTCATAGAATAAAGCAAAACCCTAATTACTCCAATCACTATTAGACAGTGATGACTTATGGAACCCAACTTCGATAATTAGTAACGAAAGTTGAATTTGGTTCAGCAATATGAATGGGTTCGTACTGGGGCTTCTGAGCCCAGTCAAAACAATAAGTCCAATATTGATCTAAATCAGGCATAGTAGTTCTACTGTTTAAAGCAGGATTATAGGAAGAAGAATTGTCTTGCTTCCCTTGACTATAACAGGCTGAATAAGAGAAAGAAGCAAGAGTTGGTCATCAAGGATGTTATATGATAATACTTTAAAATTTTTTTGTTTAAAATTCTACTACTTGGGTATTAGATACCGGTAGTCCTATATAATTTATTGCAAGGACTACAGGTAAGTGGAATGTTTGAAAATGATGAGAAATACCTAAATATTGGGGATGAAAGTCCTGTTCCAATCTTAGCTTTAGAAATTATCAAACTTATTTTCAAAAGATGTCATTTTGAGTGATTATCACTATTATTCATCATTTATGATAAATATGATCTCTGTTGACCTTTTAGTCAGAGATGATTATTATTTATCAATAAAAAAGATTATTATAATATTATTATAAATAATATTATAATAATACATGAATAATAAAAAAATAATATTTAATATTTATAAAGTTTATTAAGTATAATATACATATTTAATAAATATTCAAGTTAGATTATGTCATGGATATCTATCTTTGGCATTATAGACTTAGTCATCTTGATAAGAACAGGATAAATAGATTAGCTTGAGAGAAAAACCTCGACATCTATGATTGTGAATCATTGATAAACTATGAGTCTTGTCTTCTTGGAAAGATGATAAAATCATCTTTTACTGAAAAAAATGAAGGAGCCGATAAAAATCTAAGTCTCATACATAGTGATATATGTGGATCTATGAACTCAAGTGCCAGAGGAAGATATCAATATTTCATTACAGATGACCTATCTGAACATGGGTGTGTCTAGCCTAAATCATTTGAAATATTCAAATAATTTAATAATGAAATAGAAATATAAATTGAAAAAGGTATTAGAACACTTCGATCAGATCGAGGAGGTGAATACTTATGCTGTAAGTTTGTGATATATTTAGGAGAGAATAGGATTCTCTCTTAATGGACTTATTTTCAGAACACAGTGTATTAAAAAGAAAAAATTGAACTTTGTTAGAGTTCGATCCACGATGGGATTCACTAGTCTGCCTGTTTTAGGGTTATGCTCTTGAGACTACTTATTTTACTCTGAAAAATACACTAAGTAAATCTATTGTAAAGACTCTATATGGGATATGAATCGAGCATAGACCTAGACTCTCTTACCTTCAGGTTTAGAGTTGATCGGCCTATGTCGAAGGTTTGCACACAGATAAACCTGAATCCTAGTCCAATAGGTGTTTAAGGATTATTAATTCTACCATGCTAAAGAACATAAGATATTTATCAACAGTAGGACATTCCTTTTAGAAAGAAGTTACTTAGAGAAGGAATTGATGCCTGTCAAGTTGAACTTGAGAAAATTCGACTAGTAAAAAATAAACCAATATAATCTAGTAAACCTACAGAATCGAATTTGATCAAATCAAATCCGAAGTCCATTAAAGTAGCACCTTTAAGGAGATTCGGTAGAATACTGCATTAGCCAGATAGATACTTTAGTATCTTAGTCCGGGATGGCGATCCTGTTAAGCTCGATGAGAACAACAAGGATCCGATCACCTATAGTGATGCAATACAGAGGTCTAACTCTGAGAACTGGATTGGAGCCATATAATCCAAATTGAAGTCCATGGAAATCAATAATGTGTGGACACTACTTGATTCATCTAAAGGGATAAAATTCATTGGGTGTGAATGTATTTTCAAAAGGATCAGAGTAGTGCAGATGGAAAGATAAAGACCTACAAAGCCCATTTGGCTATTATCTCAGTTTTGGAATATACATTTTGAACGTATATCTTTATTATGAACAAAGATAAATTCTATATTTATAAGTGAATAAAATGTTCTGTAGTGTTATTTCTTGTGTTGTCTGTGGATTAAATTTTCTTAATCGAAAATAACATTCCAGCATTATAAGAAATAAAGGTTTAGCTATCATCTAATTTCTCCTTATTCAAGATTAGATATGATATACTTACTAAAGATAGTGAGCAGCTACCTATCTGATCCAAGTGAGAATCATTGGATGATTGTATAGACAATCCTTAAGTATTTTGAAAATACTAAGGTCCAGTGACTCAAATATAGAGATACTGACTAAAAACTTGTGGATGTTTTGATTGTGGTTTTTAGTCAGATCAAAATGACAGTAAGAGAATGTCGGGTCATATCCTAATTGTAGGAGCAATCTGCTAGAAAGATTTCAAATAGGATATTATAGCCTATTCAGTTAGTGATGTAGAGTACATCATGGCATATGATGTTGCCATGTAGGCTATGTAGTGGTATCAATTCATTAGCAAGTTGAAAGTGGTACCCTCCATCGATGGTCCAGTCCTAATCACTATTATAAAAGGATTCTATGGCAGCGCATACTATGGCAGCAGTTTTCGAAATCGCTGCCATAGATCCTATGACAACGGTTTTCGTTAACCGTTGCTATAGATCCGACCTATGACAGCGATTTCATGGCAGTGATTTTCGAAATCGCTGCCATAGATCCTACGATAGTGATTTTCGTTAACCACTGTTATAGGTTCAATCTATGATAGTAATTACATGAAACCGCTGCCATAGATCGGACCTATAGCAGCGGTTCATTGTAACCGCTACCATAGATCGGACCTATAGCAGTGGTTCATTGTAACCGTTGCTATAGGTCAGACCTAAATCTATGGCAGTGATTCATTTTAACCGTTGCCATAAGTCGAATCTATGGTAGCGGTTGGTAAAACTGCTGCCATAGGTCGGACCTATAGCGGCGGTTAGTAGGAATCGCTGCTATAAGCTTATTTATGACAGCAGTTAATTATAACCGCTATCATATATATATATTTTTTAAAATATTATATAATTTTAAAATTTAATGCTCATCTTCACCATTCATTATCTAAATAATTATCATTAGAGTGTCATCGCAAAAGATCGCCTCGATTCGATGGCCCTAGCTTCGTCGATTAGAAAAATTTGATTTCGAAGACCATGAACGATGATGCGATGATCTGATAGATGGAGACCTCCGATGGATCCGAAAATCTACAACGATGATCTCAGTAATGTTTGTAGCATATTATAAAAAATTTACTTCAATCAAATATTGTTATCTTGGTCAATTTAGTATAGGTTAGTTTCGACCGTTAAATGATAAACGAGTAATCAAAGGACCAAACGATGTTCGATTATGAGATAATTTTTTTTATAAATAATCTTGGCTACTACTTTAATCATTTTTTATGGTGGTAATTATAAAATTCAACTCGTGAGATAAAGAACGATCTAAAACTATACATCTCCTTATAACCATTCTGAAGCTTCACTGATTGTTATGCTTGTGCTTTTGCAATATCTGCTTAACATGAATAATTTATATAAAAGTAATTTAAATTTACCATCATCGTCATATAAAATATTTAAAATTATAACAAAGATTATTTAACTGAAAAATTATCTTATAATCAGATGTCATTTAACCCTTCGATCGCTTATTTCTAATTTAATAGTCGAAATCATTTCATACTAAATTGATCATGATAATGATATCCGATTGAAGTAAAACTTTGATAGTATGCTATAAACATCATCGAGATTATCATTGTAGACTTTTAGACCTATCGGAGATCTCCATCTATCAGATCATCACATCATCATTCGTGATTGTCGAAATCAAATTTTTCTAATCGATGAAGCTAGGGCCATCGGATCGAGGCAACCTTTTATGATGACACTTTAATGATAATTATTTAGATAATGAATGATGAAGATGGACAT
Source organism: Cocos nucifera (assembly GCA_006176705.1). Classification (NCBI taxonomy): domain Eukaryota; kingdom Viridiplantae; phylum Streptophyta; class Magnoliopsida; order Arecales; family Arecaceae; genus Cocos; species Cocos nucifera. Next base: position 141,519 of record QRFJ01000690.1, read on the forward strand.
TAAATTTTAAAATTATATAATATTTAAAAAAATAAAAAAAAATTATTTTCAATCTATGGTAGCGGTTATCAAAAATCGTTGCCATAGATCTACGGTAGTGGTTCGATAACCACTGCCGTAGGTTCAGTTAAAAATTCTCAAATTTTTTCTACTTTTCTTCCATGCACGCTCGATCTCTCTCTCTCTCTGTCTCTTCTCCTCCTCTCCATCGTCGGTGAGGCTTCTTCCCCCTCGACCGGCGCTGTCCCTCCTTCTCCTTCGATCGACACTGCCCCTCTTTCCCCCTTCCGCCCGCCCCTTCCATCCTCGACCCCCCTCCCCCACCACCCGCCACCCACCCCACCCGACCCCCACCCCCACCCTCCCCCCGACCGTCCCTCCATCCCCGGTCGCTCCTCTTCACCACCCATCACCCCCATCCGACCCCCCACCCCACCCTCTCTCCGGCCACCCTCCTTCCCTCCATCCCCGACCGTCCCTCCCACCACCCTACACCACTCTCAGCCCTCCATCTCTGGCCACCCCACCCCACCCCCGCCACCCCACCCTCCCTTCGACTGCTCCTCCTTTCCTCCATCCCTCGGTCGCTCCTCCCCACCACCCGCCACCCTCCCTCGATCGTCGATCCTCCCCATCCCCGACCGCCCCTCCCCACCACCTTGCCACCCCCTAGCCCCCCCCCATCTCCGATCGTCCCTCTCCGCCACCCCCGCTCGACCCCCACCTCCCACCCTCCCCCCGGCCACCCCTCCTTCCCCCATCCCCTGCCTGCCGCCCTCCCCACCCCCCATCCCCAGGCCCCATCCCCGACCGCCCCTCCCGCCACCCACCAGCCCTACCATCCCCTATACTCCCCCTCCCGATCGTCGACCCTTCCGTCATTGTGCCTCTCGGGCCTCCTCGTCACTGTGCCCTCCCTAGCCCCCCATCCCCGACCGCCTCTGCTCTCTTTCTTTCCTCTTTCTCTCTTCTCTATCTCACTATCTTGCTTTTATTTTGCAGGTTACCTCTAATACCGTCATCCTCCTCTAGCATCGTCGCCAGCAACCCTCGGAGCTTTCATTGCGACCCACCCTCTATAGCCGCAGGTATAATTTTTTTAATTTTATATTATTATTTATTAATCATATATATTTATAATAATTTATAGAATATTTATAATAAATATTATAAATATTTATTATAAATATTATAATTATCTACATGCCGTAGTTTTTGGGTCATGCCATATCGACGACTGTGGACTAAATCTATCAATGGATTGGGTTTGGATTGGAATCTGAATATTCAGATTTGGATTTAATTTTAATTACTGATATTGGATCCGAATCCAAATAACCGACAGATCTGTACTTGAAGTACCAGATCCGAACCCTAATGGATCTCGAAAGGTCGGATCCGATTTCGGGATCCAAAACTAAGAAATGGAGAGATTGAGAGGGAGACCGATAGATTGAGAGAGGGAGGGCTAGTCGCTCACCGACTGTCGGTAAGGTAGACTGAAGTGGAGGGAGGAAGGGAGGGAGGGGTCTGGCCTCGCTGCCATCATCGGTGAGGGAGATCAAGAGAGGGAGAGAAGAAGGGAGGGATCTGACCTCGCCGCCATCATTGGGAGGGAGGGGGACCGACCTCATCGGTGAGGAAGATTGAGAGAAGAAGAGTGGGAGATCGAGAGAGCGAGAGAGAGAGGGAGGGGGTCTGGCCTCGCCGGCATCACTGGAAGAGATGGGGTCCGACCTTGCCGACAAGGGAGATCAAGAGAGTGAGAGAGGGAGGGATGGGGTCCGGCCTCACCGATGAGGAAGATCAAGAGAGGAAAGAGAAAGATCAAAAGATGAAAAAGCTGGGAGGGAGGAGTTTGGCCTCACCGCCATTGTTGGTGAGAGAGATCGAGAGGGAGAGAGAATGATTGAGGGGATGGCACACAGCTGAGCCAGCTCGAATATGCAGCCAAGCCGGCTCGGGCCATGATCGAGCCGACTGGGGGAGGACCCAAGTCGAATGTCTTAAGCACGGAGCTGACTATCTCAGGCATGGAGCCAGCTCGGCTTTTGAGCAAATAGAATTTGATATATTTCTCTAAGGTTCCAACTTTAAGCCCTAAGGTTCCAGCATCATCTACTTTGTTCTTCTTTTAAGTTTCTAGATTAACACCAAGGTTCGTACAAGAGATCGGATCTACGACTGTTGCCCATCCTTAATTATTTATGAATGTAATTCATGTTGTAGAATTTATTGCATATTATTTTTTGGATGTTTATATCTTGTTGCTTTTGTTTATTGCATTGCATAATGATAGACCCATCAATTGATTAGTGTACATATTAGAAACTATTTATTAATGCTATACTAATATTATTGTTCAACATGTTATATTGATTAATGTTCATTAATGTTATAGATCACGATGGCACTGAAACGCCATCTAGCTTTCATCCATATCCCTCGGTGGGTTACGCGCAGTTCAGCATCCGAGGAGCAGTTAGAGCATACTCCATTCCCTCAACATCGACTGCTCAGGGACCTCCATCGGCGGCATCTACTCCACCAACGATATCTACTCCACCGACAGCTGAGCCTCTACCATCGCCCATATCTGAAACATATGCTACTATGCAGGCATCTAAGTATATGTTTTTATTATATTAGCATAATTTTATTTTTTATATAGTATTTGTACACTTATATATTTGTATAACGTATTTGCATTGCAGGTGCATTATCCAGTCGGACATTTCACGATCCCACATGTATGGCACACGTGTGGAACCGTCAGCATCAGGTGATGGTCTATTATGATACAGAGGAGAGGTCGGTAGGAAAGACCGCGCAGGAGATGCATTTTTTTTTTGGAGTACTTGTGAGACGGTCGAACATCATTTCCATAAAGCCCAAAGACTAGCATTTGATGGATGCTGTCGTTAGGGATCGGGTATGGGAGAAGATATGGGTAAGTATGTACATCTTAGTTATATTTATGAATTTTATATGTTCACATTATATATGTTTGATTAGAATAATTTTGTAACTGATTTTTGATAACTTTGTATAGAAGAGGTACGACTTTCTCGATCATGAGAGAGCTCGAGATGTTCGACTGAGAAAGATCGAAAAGTTATACTAGGGTTACAAGATCAAGCTCCACAGAGGATAGCTTGAGCACCGACGAGACACTCTAGAGGAGCTTGTTTCCTAGATACAGGACTGTCCTCCGAGTTAGTGGGAGAGGATGGTTAGACACTGGATGAGCCAGGAGTTTAAGGTAAAATTTTTAATTTTTAAATTTTTCAATATATTTAAAATTTTATTTAAATATTTTTTAAATATTTATTATTTATTTGAATACTTGTTAGGCAATCTTCCATCAGAATCGAAAGAATCGTGCAGCCTAAGAGTATACGCACACTCTAAGCCGCGAGTCTATAGCTAGTCGTGTGCATAGAGAGGTAATTAATTCTAAATCTTACTAGATAAATTAAATTTATATTTTTATCATCTTTTTGATAAATTTATTCTTTGTTATAGCTGATGAGAGATGGAGTGATGCCCAGCCATTGCGAGATCTTCCGATCCAATCGCACAGACAAGATGGGCAGGTCAATGAATGCCACGATCGAACGCATTTTTATAAGTATTAAATATATTAGTATATATAATTAGTATTATAGCATTTCTTATAAAATTTTATTTTAATTTATAATTACAGGATCAGTTAGATGCGCTCACGAGCGAGGGCCTGGATACCTTTGGATCTCATGACCATCTGTCTTAAGTCTTGGGGCCTGAGCATTCTGGGAGGATCCGATGCAGGCCCGAAGACACGTCGATGAGCTATTGGTCCGAGGTGAGCATCTCCTCACAAACTTTCGATGTCGTCAGCCGAGAGGAGCTTGAGGAGGCGTTGGTACGGATAGATCATACTGATGCGGAAAGATCGGGTTGAGGAGCGCGTATCTTATCTGAAGGATATCATGAGAGACATAATGTTGATGCTCAGTATGCATTTTAGAGTCACAGGCTTCGAGGATATGTTGGCCCGCATTCTAGCTTCAGCTCTAGTTCTGGCTCCGACTCCCGATGACAACGATGATGATGTAGATTTAGGAAATTTTTAATATATTTTATTTTTTTAAAAAAAATATTATAATAAATTTATTTACTAATAAAATTTTAGTATTTTAGAATAATTTTTGTATTTATTATTATTGGTGCAGAATTTAGTTGACGTCGGATCGAGCTAGAGTCGAGGAAGACGAGATCGTCATCGATGACCTATAAAATAAAGTTTCATCCAGAGTCGATGGTGATGGCTCTAGTAGGATCCTCCGATGATCAAGTCAGCTCTTCTGACCAATAGAAATGGAGTACTCAGAAAAGAGTTCGGTAGAATTTTAGAAAGAAGAAGAGAGATCGTTGCTGAGCACTCCTTTAAGATCAAGAAAATCTTAAGAACAGAGGGTCCTTCCTCTAGCATCAATTCTATTGGCCATAAAAACTGATTTGATCGTTAGAGGATCCTGTCGGAGTCACCACCACCGACTTCGGATGGAACTTTATTTTGTAGGTCATCAACGACGACCTCGTCTTTCTCGACTCTAGCTCGATCCGACGTCAACCAAATTCTACACCAATAATTATATTTTCTTATGTTATATATCTATATTTAGCAGGTAAAATATATAATAGAATAAAAAAATTAATTTTTTTAATTATTCAAGATCTACAGTAGTAGTTTTATAGCCGCTGCCATATCTGTACCAACCGCTGTCATAGGTTCCTAGTTAATCGCTGCATTTGACCTATGATAATGGTTAAGAAACCGCTGCTGTAGATTAGCTATGGTAGTGGTTATGTAATCGCTGCCATAGATTCCTAGTCAATCGCTGCATTTGACCTATGATAGTGGTTAAGAAACCGCTGCTATAGATTAGCTATGGTAGTGGTTATGTAACCGCTGCCATAGATAATCTATGGTAGTGGTTACATAACCATTGCCATAGGTTGATCTATTGCAGTGGTTTATAAACCACTGCAATAGATTATCTATGGCAGTGGTTCAAACAACCACTGCCATAGAGCTACGGCAACGGCTGCAGTAGCAGCAGTTAAAGAACTACTGCCATAGCTTATGGTAGCGATTTTTTGAACTATGGCAGTGGTTGGCAACGGTTACAAACCACTGCCATAGTCCTTTTTTATAGTAGTGAATGTAGCACCGGAACCATAGCTTAAGCTAAAGAACCAAAAATACACCACAGGATCAGCATACTTTGTATTGTTATCATCTTTGATTTTAGATCAAGGTGACGTTGATTTTTGGAAGATCGATGAAAAAGGAGAACTTAACCGACTCATTTGCTAAGACTTTGAAACTAAGAAGTTCTATAAACTCAAATGGAAGATAGGATATTTGATATCGTTCTAATTGATCTTAGTCCAAGTGGAAGTTGATGGAAAATATGTCCTAAAGATCAATCATCTAAGTTGTAGATGATTGGAACATGTATATGAATTATCTAATAATAATAGTTATTTGACTGGTTCATCATAAAAGTTCTATCTTCATTAAATAAACTTCTAAATTATGATGAAGTCCTTTGAACCACAATCAATCGATAAAGAAGGATTTATCGGATAATTCTTAAACTATTCATGATCAAATGATAAATTATTAACAAGGACGATAACTTATCGAGTGTAGGTCGCTGTATGCCATATGCGTTGGTTGTCCTAGTAATCAAGTGATGTGGAGACACTAGTATGGTTTTCAGATGAGATGTAGGAGTATATCTGCACTGAACATAATCAATGTAACACTCTACTATCAAGAGTAGCTAGCTAAGATCAATGGATATAAGTGTCCCTCCGACCTAAGATCACCACGGTGACTTATAAGCAACTCACTGTACTTTGGTGCCGGACTGCCTATATTTCTAATATAGGTTCGAAAGATTTTTGAGTATAATCAAGTATTTATAGAGTTGGTGTGTGAGTCAAGATGGGATTGATCACTCTTGATTAATTTCAAGAAGAGAATGACTCACTGTATTTTAATTTAACAAAATCTAGGCCTGAATAATCCTTGTGAGGAGTCACAAAATTTGCAAAATTTTGAAACATAATAGAAATGACTTGTATGAGTATTGACAGCTTATTCGAAGTTATTTTGAGCATTACTGCTCATAGGGATGAATTATACGGTAATTATAGGCTAGGATTCTAAGAATGTTGCTTTGCATACATTCGCCTATCTGGACTTCGAAAACCATTGCTAGATGGTTACTTTAATTAGTATAAAAATTAATTTTTATGCTACCAATTTAGGTTCGAACCTATAGGATCACACACATAAGAGATTGTAATATGATCATATGGTTGATCGATGATTAAGAATCGTTCTAAGGTCAAACAATCAATATGATTGATGTTTGACCTAATGCAAGTATTGCAGGAGAATCGATTAGTAATTGGATTGCTAATTGGCTCAATTTGATTGAGCAATCGAACTAAAATTAAGTCTAATTAAATTAGATTCAATTAAAATTAGTTTGGACTTAATTAAATTAAGTCTAATTGGTCTATTGGATAAGCTAATTGCAAGGAAGAACAAATCCTAGTTTAATTAGAACTTGAGTGCACCTAATTTCTAATTTGATTAGAATTTAAATCAGATTTAAATATGATTTAAATTGAACTAGGCTCCTAATTAGATTAGGATTGTTTATTAATTAGGTTAACTCAAATCTAATTTAAATAAGATTTAAATTAGATTTAAGATGATTTTGACCTAGTCAAAATAGGAGAGTCCTAGTTAGACTAAGACTCCTCCTTTCCTTGCACCATATTAGAGGTTCCATGCCCACTAATTAATTCCAGAATTTTTTATGTGATTTTTCTTGCCTAATATAGCTTCTCCATGCCCCATAATCTTAGGTTTTGGGATCAAGTTTGACTTGGTCATAATTGAAAATTGGTTTGGATTTGAATTCTTAATAGAGTTTTAGAAATCCAAAACTCTTCCTTATTGTTTGTGCCAACCTTCCCCACGCCTACTAGATTTTCCTTGCTCCTTTTAGTCTTCTTTTATACATGAAATGAGAAGCTCTCATGCCTAATTTTGTGGAAGGGGCATCCAAGAGTTGGACACCCCATAAGATTCCTTAGAATCCTCCTTAAAACTAGGTTTTGACCTAGTCAAATGGGGGTGGTTATGTGATGCCTGAAGGAAAATCTGATTTTTTGCCACAGAATCATCCATATCTGATCAGATTTAAGATAGATTTTTCTACAAAAATTTTTACAATTTGATTAAATTTAAGAATTCTTAGATCTAATCATGGTGATCTGATATTAAAAATTAAAAATTAAATTAAATTAGATTTAATTTTAAGTATCTTGTTGGGTAATCTAATTATCCTGCGATGATCTTGTTGGTTCCTGAGGTTTTAGAAGGAGCCACACACGCGCTTGACCTCTATCGGTATTCACTTAAATATGATTTGAACATCTTCTCTTTGTAAATCTCTTCTTCAAAGATCAGATCTAAATCTGATCTATAGTTTCTTCAAAACTATTTTTGAAGGCACCCATCCGTCTCACGAATACCATCACGTAGATCTTGAATCTTGTGCCAAAAATCTTAGACCTTCAACTCAGATCTATGCCTAACTTTTTAGGTGTGTAGAAGAGTGGGAGAGAGAGGATAGAAGGGGCATAGGAAATGATATGGGCGACAGCACCTTTGCGTGGAAAATAAAATCATGTGATGCCTCTTTTTAGCATGAGAAAGGTTTAAAAACCAACGCCATATAGAGTCCCTCTTAGACCAAATAACCTCTTATTTGATTTTAAGGGACATCAGAACTTATTCTCTATGTGAAACCCCAGATCTCATCTAGTTTTGTCATCAAAAATCAATCTAGAAGGTGGCGGCATGAGTAGATAAGGAAGAGTCCATTGCGCCTAGGACTCTTCCCTCAAGAGTTTAATACAAATTAAACTTTGTCAAAACTTACTCAAACCATCATCATAAATTATAAAATTTGGCACACCCATAGCATGACTCGAGCCCTATCACATATCCAAAAATTAAATTAAAATAATTTTTAAAAATTTTCTAGAAGTATCTGATCAAGTGACCCTCAATTCTTTCAATTGGGTCAACTTTTGACCCTAGTCCAATTACACTAAGAATGGATTTAATTTCTATAATTTATTTGATCTGGACTTATTTCAGTCAGATAAAAATAAACTCATTCAAGATATAGAAATAAGTCAAATCAAATTTTACTCAGTTGCGATGAATCAGAAAGATTACAGAAGAAGAAAGCCAAGCTCAATCGTGTGCTAGCACGATTATCTTGAACCTAATTGGATCTAATTCAAATCAATCGAATAAGGTTAGCTCAACTGATGACATCCTAATCCAAACTCTTATTTGTGTGATCTAGTTAGGTTTAATTTCGTATGGTAATGAGATATGTTGTGATCTCTATCATCGACATCATCGAAACACCTTTCGATAGATTAGAACTCTTTTGATTCATATAATTAGAATGATCGATCATCAAGATCATTCTAATTACTTCCAAAATTCACCAGTGACACCTAGCAGTATATGGTGATAATCCATCAAAATTGAAAGCAAATCTCTCGATGCATCTATCTATATGATTGGGTTTTTTTATCTTGAGCCCCGATAGGATTAAGGTTAAGGTGAACTCGTCAAACCCAACATCCATCATATGACTTAATCATTTGATTCGAGTCCAATATGAAATCCTAATAGAAACTCTTTCTATCATCTTTACTTTGCCATGGCCATGGGCTTAAGAACTCAATCTCATGATTATCATAGGGCTATTCCTCATCTATCGAGGTAGATAGATCTTCTATTAGTGCAATCCAATTTCTACAATGAACATGCTATAGTCAACATATACCTCAGAATTTTGAATGGCTAGAAGATCGAGTTATAGTGTAGTCAAACTATAATACCCTCAAGATGAACTATCGATGCATCTCAGATCAAAAAATCAGACACACCACTGCAGTATCAAGCCAGTCATCAATCAGAAGGTAGACTTCTTTATGACTACTCGAGATGGTCACGCTTAGTGCCCTCATTCTCTAATGAGTACCTGTACTCTTGCTTCGATGTCTTCACACCATAGACTCAAGACACATCTATCATAAAGAAGTGATCGTACATTAATCTTTCGGATTGATCACCATCCTCATGATGATCCTACGGTCAGAAGCAATTTATGAGTTAATTATGAAAATTTATGTCTCAAATTTTCAACTCTTAAAAATATGAATCGTTATTACCATTAACTCAAAAAATGTATCATGGATATTTTAAATATACACTATGATAGAAAATAACTCTTTTATTAATTTATAGTCAAAATTATAAAATTATTCTTAAAAGTGTATTACAAGTATTTAACCAATCTGGCTTCTAGGGCACACATCTAACAAATTCCCACTTGATCTAAAGCCAATTGGCTACAAATCTAACTCTCATCTTCTCAAGATGGATTTCGATCTTCTACTGGCTCAATGACTTTATCGATGGGTCAACCACATTATCTACAGTATCGACTCTCTTGATCTCAACATATTCCTTCTTGAGGTAATTGCCACTTGATGTGCTTGGATTTTTGGTGAGACCTCTGCTCCTTAGCTAGGACTATGGCACTATTGTTGTCGCAGTACAGAGGGACGGCATCTGATGGCATCACTCTGAGATCTACGGTGTACTTTTTATACTAGAATACCTTCTTTATAGCCTTCGATGCAGCGATGTACTCTATTTTCATGGTGGAGTCTGCTATCACCATCTGCTTGAAACTTTTTCAACTGACAGCTCCATCATTACAAATAAATAGACTTCTAGATGTCAATTTTTGATTATCTATGTCGAACATAAAATTTGAGTCTGTATACCCCTAAACCTGGAGTTCTCTATTATCAAAAACTAGAAACATATCCTTAGTCCTTCTCAAGTACTCAAGGATACATTTCATAGAAGTCAAGTGCTCTTTCCCTAGATTTGACTGATATTTGCTCATGACACTCACAGCATGGGCAATATCAGGTCGTGTACATAGCATGGCATGCATGAGGCTCTCTATTATCGAAGCATAAGAAATTTTGCTTATGCATTCAATCTCCTCAGGTGTGCTAGGGCACATCTTCTTGGAGAGATGAATGCCATGTCTAAAAGGTACTAAACTCCTCTTGGAGTTTTTCATGCTGAACCTCTTCAGCACCTCCTCTATGTACATTTTCTGTGAGAGACCCAGCATCCTATTCGGTCTATTCTTATAGACCTTAATTTTCAAAATAAAGGATGCCTCTCCTAGATCTTTCATAGAGAACTCCTTAGACAGCCACATTTTGACTGTAGTCAACATGGGAATATCATTCTCAATTAAGAGGATGTCATCCACATACAATACGAGAAAGACAATAGCATTCCCATTGACCTTTTTGAAAATATAGGACTTCTCCTCATTCTTGATGAATCCAAACGATTTGATTACATCATTGAAATGAGCATTCCAGCTTCGAGATGCTTACTTAAGTCCATATATGGACCTTTGTAGTTTGCATACCTTGTGATCATCATCACTAGATATGAAATCTAGCGACTGTTCCATATAGATATCTTTCTCAAGATATCCATTTAAGAACGTTGTTTTCACATCCATCTGCCATATTTCGTAATTGAAATAGACTGCAACAATAAGCAATGTGCGGATGAATTTGAGCAAGGCTATTGGTGAAAAAGTATCCTGATAGTCAATACCTTCGCATTGACTATACTCTTTTGCTACGAGCCTTGCTTTGAATATCTCTATATTCCCACAACACCTATCTTTCTCTTGAAGATCCATTTACACCCAATAGATACTATATCTTCAGGTGGATCCACCAAGATCCAAACTTGGTTCGAACACATTGAGTCAATCTCTGACTTTATTGCTTCTAACCATTTCTTAGAGTTGATATCTGATATCGCCTCATTATTGTTTTAGGATCATCACTATGAACCCCATTTTCTGTGAAGAATATTTTCTCTACGTCTTCTAAGATAGTACCTCCATATCTTTCAGAAGGATGAAAAATTTTACTTGATCTACGAGGTGGAGGAGGTAGTGTCTGGGTTGGCTCAATTTGATTGGCTTCCATAGGTTTCTTAGCTCGTGGCTCTTTGGAGACTTTCTTCATGAGTCTAATCTATCTTCCGATGCCACCATCTAGAATAAACTACTTTTTAAGAAAGATGGCATGTCGACTCATAATTACATTATGATCTTTCGGAAGATAGAAATAATATTTCAATGACTTTTTAGGATATCCAATAAACCAAGCTCAAAAGAACCTAGACTCTAATTTGTCCGCTTGTTGTCTTTTGACATGAGCCAGACAATCCCAAATTCTAAGATGACTCAGACTTGGTTTCTTATCATGTCATACCTCATATGGTGTGGTAGGAACGATTTTAGAGAAAATCTTATTCAGTAAATATATAGCGATCATCAGACATGTCCTCAAAGAAACTCAGAAAGGTTCATGAAACTCATCATGTATTAGACCATATCTAATAGGATCTGATTTCTCCATTTTGAAATCCTATTGAGTTGAGGTGTTCCAGATGGAGTCCATTATGAGACTATGCCATTGTCCTTAAGATGGTCTAAGAATTTTCGACTAAGATATTCATCTTCTCGATCTGATCGAAGAATCTTGATGGATTTTTCTGTTTATTTTTCTACTTCGAGTCTGAATTTCTTGAATCTTTCAAAGACTTCAGACTTATATCACATCCAATACACATATCCGTACCGAGATAGATTATCGATAAAGGTGATGAAGTAGACATAATTATCCCTGACTAGCACATCAAATGGGCTGCATACATTAATAGTACTAGGGCAAGTAGGTCTGTGGCCTTTCCCCATGTCCTATAAAAGAAAGCTTGGTCATTTTGCTATGAAAGCATGGTTCATAAATCGGATATGACTCGAAAGTCAACGAACTTAATAGCCCAAATTTCTCTAATTTATTAACCCTATTTTCAGCTATATAACCTAGCCTAAGGTGCCAAAGATATCTATCGTTTAGACTATCCCTAGATCACTTTGATCCTATGGCATTCACGTTTTGCTCGATATTAAAAACAGAAACATCAATATGTAACTGATAAAGACCATTTATAAGAAAACCACTTGCAATTTTATTTCTTTCATAAAGAATATTATAATGGTCCTTAAGAAAACTAATTGCATAGCCTTCTCATGCTAAACATGAAATAAAAATTAAATTTCTTCTTGCTGTAGGCACATAAAAATAATCTCTAAGAACTAGATCTAATCCTGATGGTAATTGGAGAGGGTATGTTCTCACGATCACAACAGCAATTCTTGCTCCATTTCTGATGTATAGAATTATCTCACCATCTCTCAACCTCCTGCTATCCTCAAGACCCTATATAGAAGTACACAAGTAAGCACTAGTACCAGAGTCAAGCATTCAACCAGATATAGAAGAAACCATAAGGTTAGATTCAATAACGAGCATACCTCCAGAAGGACCTGTCTCCTTCTTGTTCTTTAGGCTGGCTAGGTAAAAAGGATAGTTCTACTTTCAATGGCCGTCTGTGTTGCAATGAAAATATTTTTCTTGTCAGCGGCCTTCTTCTTTGGCTCTGCCTTCTTCTTCTTCTACCTTCTACCTTCTACTTCTTCGCGGTCTTCTTCTTCTTTCCAAAAAACTTTCTCTTGAAAGAAGTCCACTCTACAGCAAGCACTGAGTCCTTTGAATCTTTCATAGAGAGCTTAGTAGTAACCAGCATATTCATAAGTTCAGCCAAGATATTTTATAATTTATGCATATGATAGTTCATGATGAACTGTCCATACACATCAGTCAAAGACTGCAGAATTATATCAATCTACAGATCCTGATCTAACTTAATACCGAGCTTCTCAAGCTCTTTTAAGTTCTTGATCATCATCAGATAATGATCTTGGATCGACTGTCCATCACACATCTGAGCCTTAAAAAGTCTCTTGGTGATTTGATATTTGGCTGTATGACTCTGTTTACCAAACAACTCTTACAGGTGAGCCAACATTTGATAGCTAGTCTTAATATCTTCATATTGGCACTGGAGCTCATCAGACATCGAGTTTAATATGTAATACTTGGCTTTGTTATCTTCATCCATCCATTTTTCTAGAAACTCTCTCTGATCAGTGAATGGACATGCTGGTAAAGTGGAAGAATTCTGTTTCAATATATGAGTCAACTTCTCAGATCCAAAATTATTTTGAAGTTCTTGAGCCAATCCTTATAGTTGGATCTGGTCAGTCTATAGGTGTCCAGGATACGGACTAGTGGGTTGGACACAGACATTCTTCTATAAAGAGTCAAAATTTCTAATTAGATTTTGTAATTAGACTTAACCAATTTATTTAAAAATTTTATTTTTAAATAAATTAGGCTCTCACTATTTACTCGAATTTCTACACTTTCTTAGTAGAGATGTGAAAATCTTCATAATTATTGATTTCTAGTAGATGGTGCGATCTCACCAACTACTCACCAACTCATCTAATAGTTATTGATGATGGATCAACCAATGAGTGGATAACTCTTATCCAATGATTCTCTAATCATGGTGCATCGAAATCTGATCTTTAATTCATGAAGCTCACCATGTCCGAAATATTGCTGTACTCCTTAGTTAAGTCAGACCCACCATTTGCATGAATTGAATTTCTGATTGGATCTCTTATCGTATCCAGAATATTGAGCCCAACCCATTCTCTAACCCGTAGCATCTAATGCCTAATACACATAGTTGCATCTTTTCGATGCAACTGAACCACTATATCCAATCGAGAATAATCAACCCCAGAAAGGGCCTGCACATTTACAATAGTGGAAGATCTTAAACTTAATATTTTCTTAGAAAGATTTAATTTAGGTCTCTTTAAACTTGACTTAACTTGATTATAAAATTATGACTAACTTATGGCATGGGTTGGCTCGAATTGTTAGCCACCTTAAATTAGAATTGGATCGACACAAATGGCCAGGTAAGTGAGATCGGTGAAAGGGATATGCCATTAACTCGATAAGAATGAATTCAGGTTGAGTAGCTCTTAATTAAAAATCAGTCAGTCATATCTGCCAGACTTATCTTAGATACTAAATTATCGAATCAGAATCAATCGGATTAGTCTACAATCCAAGCTCGAATCGTGAAGCCAAATTAGATCAATATGATTCGATCTTGATCCAGACTTAATCCTATTAGACTGATCAATTCTAAGATTTCTTTGATCCCATCTAATCAATTCTTGATTCGATTTGATCAATCGCTAGACCTAATTGAGCTATCCAAGTCCGAACCCAATTTTATGAAGATGTCTTAAATCTAAAAATTCATAATTTTTAGATCTACTTAATTTTATAATCTTAATTCTTAATTAAGTTTTGAATTCATGAATAAAATATGTAACAAAATCTTAGGGTTTTAGGATCTAGGATTTTATAAAAAATAAGTTCTGATTTTTGATTAAGGATGAACATGCAGTACCCCTACACATCATAAGAACATCCCATCGAATGAAAGGAGAGGATCTTTAAATCCTACTTTATTCTTATGATCGGACAGCTAAGGAAAATACCTTAATCAAAAATATATTTTTTAAAATAAAACTAGTTAGATTTAAATCATATATCACATATACAAAAGATCTGACCTATACATGTCTTGCATACATCTCATGTATTATAACTCAATAAACCATGTATGATTTTAGATCTAAAATATCATATATTAAATCAAAAAAATAAAATTTTAAATTTATTCACATCAAAAATAAAACTATTCTAGATATTTTATAGAACTATTCTATAACTAGTCTAAGCATGCATCTTTCATATCTCATATGAATAAATTAAAAATTAAAAACTATATTTTCTATCTTTTAGATCAGATTACAATAATTATAACATCAAAAAAATAAAAATAAAATAGATTTAAAATTATATTTAATTAAATTAATAATATGATCATACTAGACTATACATAGAACTATTCTATTCCTAGTCTAGTCATGCATCTCATACATTATAGATCTAAATTATATATTTTTAATTTTTTAATTTTAGAACTAATCATATTTGATGTGATATCTAAATTTTTTTAATATCAGATCATAAATTAAAATTAAATTAAATCTAAAATAGATCTAAAGAATTGCTAACACAGCTCTGTACTAGTTGAAGAAAAATCTGATTTTTCGCCGTAAGATCGTCCAGATCTGATCAAATCTGAGGAGGATTTTTCTATAAAAATTTATACAATCTGATTAGATCTAAGAGTCCTTAGATCTAATCATGATGATCTAATATTAAAAATTAAAAATTAAATTAAATCATATTTAATTTTAAGTATCTTATTGGGTAATCTGATTACCCTAGGATGATCCTGTTGGTTCCTGAGATTCTGAAAGGAGCCACGTACGCATCTGGCCTTTATCGATATCTACTTGAGTAGGATGTGAATGACTTCTCCTCATAAATCTCTCCTTCAAAGATCAGATCTAAATATGATATATAGTTTCTTTAAAACTATTTTTGAAGGCAGCCCGTCGGCCTCATGAATACCATCGCATAGATTCTAAATCTTGCACCAAAAATCTTGGACCTTCAACTCAAATCTATGCCTAACCTTTTAGGTGTGTAGAAGAGAAGGAGAGAGAGGATAGATGGGGCATAGGATATGACATGGGCGACAGCACCTTTGCATGGAAAATAAAATCATGTGATGCCTCTCTTTGGCATGAGAAAGGTTTAAAAACCAATGCCATATATAGTCCCTTTTAGACCAAATAACCTCTTATTTGATTTCAAGGGACATCAAAACTTATTATCCATGTGAAACCTTAGATCTCATCTAGTTTTGTCATTAAAAATCAATCTGAAAGATGGCGGCATGAGTAGATAAGGAAGAGTTCATTGCGCCTAGGACTCTTTCCTCAAAAGTTTGATCCAAATCAAACTCTATTAAAACTTAGACAAACCACTACCATAAATTATAAAATTTGGCACACCCATAGCATGACTCGAGTCCTATCATATATCCAAAAATTAGATCAAAAGAATTTCTAAAGAATTTCTAAAAGTATTTGATCAGGTGACTTTAATTCTCTCAATTAGGTCAACTTTTGATCCTAGTTCAATTGCACTAGAAATGGATTTAATTTGTATAATTTATCTGACCTAGACTTATTTCAATCAAATAAAAATAAATCCATTCAAGATATAAAAATGAGTCAAATCAAATTTTACTTAATTGCGATGAATCAGAAAGATTACATAAGGAGAAAGTCAGGCTCAATCATGTACTAGCACGATTATCTTGAACCTGATTGGATCTAATCCAAATCAATCGAATTGAGTTAGCTCAATTGATGATATCCAGATTCAAATCCTTATTTGTGTGATTCAATTAGATTTAGTTTTGTATGATAATAAGATATGTCGCGATCTCTATCATCGACTCATCGGAATATCTTTTGATGGATCAAAACTTTTTTAATTTATACAATTAGAATGATCGATCATCAAGATCATTTTAATTGCTTCCAAAATCTATCAATGACACCTAGCAGTATATGGTGGTGATCCATCAGAATTGAAAGTAAACCTCTCAGTGCTGCTACCTGTGTGATTCGATTCTTCTATCTTGAGCTTTGATAGGATTAGGATTAAGATGAACTCGTCAAACCCAATATCCATCATATGAATTAATCATTTTATTCGAGTCCAATATGAAATCCTAATAGAAACTCTTTCTATCATCTTTACTCTGCCATAGTTATGGGCTTAAGGACTCAATCTCATGATTATCATTGGGCTACTCATCATCTACCGAGGTAGATAAATCCCCTATTGGTGTAATTAATTCAATTCCTACAATGAACATGCTATAGCCAACATACACCTCAGGATTTCAAATGGCTAGAAGATCGAATTATAGTATACTCAAACTATAACACCCTCAAGGTGAATTATCGATGCACCTCATATCAAAAAATCAGATATACCACTACAGCATCGAGCCAGTCATCGACGAGAAGGTAGACTTTCTTATGATTGCTCGAGGTGGTCACGCTCAGTATCCTTATTCTCTAATGAGTATTTATACTCTCCCTCCGATGTCTCCACACCATAGACTTAAGATACATCTATCCTAAGAAAGTGATCGTACATCAACCTTCCGGATCAATCACCATCCACGTGAAGATTCTACGGTCGGGAGCAGTTTATAAGTTAATTATGAAAATTAATGTCTCAAATTTTCAACTCTTGAAAATATGAATCATTATTATCATTAACTTAAAGGATGTATTATAGATACTTTAAATACACACTATGATAGAAAATAATTTTTTTATTAATTTATAGTCAAAATTATAAAATTATCCTTAAAAGTGTATTACAAGTATTTAGCCAATCTGGCTTCTAGGGCACACATCTAACAATACCTCCTTTCAAGAGATTTTGTGCATCAAAATTTTGGAAAATTCCACTAAAAATAGAAGAGAAAGAGAGGATAGCATGGGAGGTTTGAGGTGCCTACATCCTTGGAGAAAAGTATTTCATTAGGACATGAAAAGTACATATCCTGATGAAGATAGGTAAAAGAGAAGATTGTCTTTTCTTATAGTTTTTCTTTCAAGTTTATTTTCTTCTTATTTCTTTGTGATCTTGCTATGAGAGAAATCTAAGAGAGAAAGGGAGAGGGTGTGGAGGATGAGTGCTCCAAGATGTTGGGGCATGGTGCTTCTTTTCGAATATGATCTAATCATGTCCTGATGAAAGAAGAAGAAGAGAAGACAATCTTCTCTTAGGGTTTCTTTGAAAACCCTTCTTCTCCATCTTTATGTAAAATTTTTTTAAGAAAAATCAAAGAATATTAGATCTAGAAGGATGAAAAAAATTTGGAGCAGAAGGTCTCCTCTTGTCCTAAAATAGAGATATTTTCAAGACATCAATCATTATTATCATAAAAAAGAAGATCTGTCTTCTCTTAGGATATTTTTTTCTTATTTTATTTTTTTATTTTTTGAAAATCTAAGGATTGAATTTCTTCCTTATTCCTCCTTTTATTCTTTATCTCTTGGAGTGTTCAAGAGATTCGAAGAATATTTTTTAAATTAACCATCAGAAGGAATCCGCGAGAAGCTAGCACTTCGAGTTGATCTTCATTCGATGAACCTCCGATCTATGTTTGCAATTTCATATGGATTACCTGTAGAGGTCAAACATGTGTGTGGCTTTGAGCAACAAAGAACTATAATAGAATTAACCATGGAGTTCTCGACCCATGCGAAGATAAGAGATTTGATCTCTTCTCTCACCTAGATGCGATCTAGGATTTAGATCTAGAACTATTCTAGATCTAGGATATTAATTTGGTCAGTACCAAAACATTTATTTTCTAATTTATAAATATATTATGACATGTTATAAGTCATGGATGTAGGATTTAGTAATTAGATTACATGCTATTATAGATTAAATAGTTTAATCTACATCTTTCACTGCATTTTATTTCAAAAAAAAATTGAAATTCAATCAAGAAACCCTACATATTTCCCATCAAGACAAAGCTGGGGCATTGGATTCAGATAGATGGAAAATACCTAGCGCATGGTCCTTTATATAGACTAAGGCGCCACCTTGGAGGCCTAGGGCTTTAAGCAACTAGTTTGCTTAAAGCAGGACTTTCATCGAATCTCCACACCCCATATCAAAAAATCCTTTGATTTTGTCATGCAAAATAGAGGAAAAATGGCATGGAGAAGAGAGGAGAGAGTTGGGTTGGCGCAAGGCACATATCTCCCTAGAGTTTGAACTTATTCAAACTCTTCCACCCTATCCACATAGGCGTGCGCCCTCATTTTCTATGGAATTCTGATCTAGGGGCGTGCACCTCTAGATAAACTCTAGGGGGCACATGTCTCCTCCCTCATTTCCTACAAAGATCGGGTCAAAAGACCCTTGTCCTAATTTCCATCCCATGATTTTAAGATAAATCCTAATCTAGTTAGGACAAGCCCTGATCTCATCAGGACAAGCTCTGTTCTAATCAGAACAAGTTTCAATCAAACCAGGACAAGACCAGATAAGGTTTTTAGGCAAGTTAAATCAAATTTGACTAAGTCTAGACTAACCAAAAAATTTATAAAAGGAGAAAGTCAAGTCCAATCGTGTACTAGCACGATTTTCTTAAACCTGATTGGATCTAGTCCAAATCAATCAAACCAGGTTAGCCTAATTGATGACATCTAGATCCTTATTTATGTGATCCAATTAGGTTCAGTTATGTATGGTAATGGAACATATCCTGATCTCCATCATTAACATCATCAAAACAACTTTTAATGGATCAGAACTCTTCTAATTCATTCAATTAGAATCATCGATTATCAAGATAATTTTAATTGATCCCAAAATTTATTAGAAATATCTAGAAGTATATGGTGGCAACCCATCAGAACTGAATATGAATCTCTCGGTGTAGCCAACTGTATGATTGGATTCTTCTATCATGAGCTCCGATAGGATCTAGGTCATGGTGAACTTGTTAGACCCTACACCTATCATATAAATAAATCATTCGATTCGAGTCCATTGTGAAACCCTAATAAAAACTCTTTTCTATTATTTTCATGCTGCCATGACCATGGGCTTAAGGAATCGATCTCATGATCATCATAGGACTACTCCTTCTCTACTAAGGTAGATATATCCCCTATTGGTGCGATCCAATTCCTATAATGAACATGTTATAGCTAACATATATCCTTAGGGTTCTGAATGACTAGGAGACCAAGTTATAGTATAGTCAAACTATAATACCCTTAAGGTGAATTACTGATGTACCTTAGATCAAAGAACTAGACACACGACTGCAGCATCGAGCTAGTCATAGACGAGAAGGTAGACTCTTTTATAACTGCTCGAGGTGGTCACGCTCAGTGCTTTTATTTCTAACAAGTATCTGTACTCTCTCTCTAGTGTCTTCATACCATAGACTCAAGACTCATCTATTCTAAAAAAGTGATCATATACAAATCTTTCGAATCGATCACCATTCTCATGATGATCCTACAATTGGGAGAAGTTTATAAGTTAATTATGATAACACATACCTTAAATTCTTAACTCCTAAGAATATGTGTTATCATGCTCATTAACTTAATGGATGTATCATAGATACTTTATATACAAAGTGATAGAATAAATAATTCTTTTATTAATTTTAAGTTAAAATTATAAAAATGCTTCTAGAAAGTATTTTATAAGTATCAACCAATTTGACTTTTAGGGCACACATCTAACAAACTCCCACTTGACCTAAAGTCAATTGACTATCAATCTAAGTCCCATCTTCTCAAGATGGGCTTTGATCTTTTACTGGCCTAAAGACTTCGTTAGTGGATCAACTGCATTATCTGCGGTGTCGACTCTCTTAACCTCGACGTATTTTTTTTTTCGAGGTAATCATAGATGAGATGGAATCACCGCTCGATGTGCTTGAACTTCTATTGATACCTCGGCTCCTTAGCTAGGGCTATGATGCCATTGTTGTCATATTATAAATGGACGGCATCTGATGGCATCACTTCAAGCTCTGCAATGAACTTCTTAAACCAGAATGCTTTTTTTACAGCTTTCGAGGCAGCGATGTACTCTACTTCTTTGGTGGAGTCTGCTATCATTGTCTACTTGAAATTCTTCTAGCTTACAACACCATTATTGCACAGGAATAGATTTCAGATGTCGACTTTCGATCAACTATATCAGACATAAAGTCTGAGTCTATATACACCTAGACCTGAAGTTCTCCATTACCAAAGATCAGAAATATATCCTTAGTTCTTCTCAAATACTTAAGAATATATTTTACAGAAGTCCAGTGCTCTTCATTTGTATTCAACTGATACTTGCTGGTGACACTTACAACATGGGTGATATCATGTCGTGTATATAGCATGACATACATGAAGTTCCCTATAGCCGAAGTATAAGGGATCTTGCTCATACGTTCAATCTCCTTAGGTTTGTTGGGGCACATCTTTTTAGAGAGATGAATATCATGTCTGAAGGACACTAGTCTCTTTTTGGAGCTCTCCATGCTAAATCTCTTCAGCACCTCCTCTATATATATCTTCGATGAGAGACCCAGCATCCTCTTTGGTCTATCCCTATAGATCTTAATCCCTAAAATAAAGGATGCTTCTCCTAGGTCTTTCATAAAAAACTCTTTAGACAACCACACTTTGACCAAGATCAACATAGAAATATCATTCTCAATTAGGAGGATGCCGTCCACGTACAGTACGAGGAAGACAACTGCACTATCACTGATCTTCTTGAACACACATGGTTTCTCCTTGTTCTTGATGAAAATAAATGATTTGATTACATCATTGAAATGAGCATTCCATCTTTGAGATGCCTGCTTGAGTCCATAGATGGATTTTTGTAGCTTGCAAAACTTGTGATCATCATCACTAGAAGTAAAACCAAGCGACTATTTCATATAAATATCTTTCTCAAGATATCCATTTACGAATGCCATTTTCACATCCATCTGTCATATTTCATAATTAAAATATATCACAATTGCAAGCAATATGCGGATGGATTTAAGCATGGCTACTGATGAGAAGGTATCTTGATAGTCATGCTGATTATACCCTTTCACCACTGGCTTAGTCTTGAATGTCTCTATATTTTTATCTGCACCTATCTTTTTCTTGAAGATTCATTTATACTCAATCGGTACTACACCTTCAGGTGGATCTACTAAGATTTAGACATGGTTTGAGTGCATTGAGTTAATCTCTGACTTTATTGCCTCTAGTTATTTTTTGGAATCGATATCTGATATCATTTTATCATAGATTTTAGGATCATCACAATGAAGCCCATTTTTTATGAGGAATATTTTCTCTACATCCTCTGAAATAGTATCTAAGTACCTCTCAGGAGAATGAAAAATTCTATTTGACCTATAAAATGGAGGAGATAGTGTGTGAATCGGCTCAGACTGACTAGATTTTATAGGTTTCTTGGCTTGTTGCTCTTTGAAGACTTTTTTCTCGAACTTAATTTATCTTCCAATGCCATCATCTTGAATAAATTATTTCTTAAGAAAAATCGTGTATCGACTCATAATCACATTATGGTCTTCTGAAAAATAGAAATAATATTCTAATAATTCTTTAAAAAATTTAATAAATCAAGCTCTAAGAGACCTAGATTCTAACTTATCTGCCTGTTATCTCTTAACATGAGCCGAACAATCCCAAATTCTGAGATGACTCAGACTTAGCTTCTTACCATACCATATCTCATATGGTATGATAGGAATAATTTTAGATGAAACTCTATTCAGTAAATAAATAACTATCATTAAATTATGTCCCTAAAAAAACTTAGAAAGGTCCATGAAGCTCATCATAGATTGAACCATATCTAATAGGATCTAGTTTCTCCATTATGAAATCTCGTTGAGTTGAGGCATTCCAGACGGAGTCCATTATGAGACTATGCCATTATCCTTGAGATAGTTCAAAATTTTTTGACTAATGTATTCATCTCCTCGATCTGATTGAAGAATGTTAATAGGCTTTTCGGTTTACTTTTCTACTTCATGTCTGAATTTCTTAAATTTTTCAAAGGCTTCAAACTTGTATCGCATCAGGTACATAAATCCGTACCGAGATAAATCATCAGTAAAGATAATAAAGTAGATAAAGTTGCCACTGGCTGGCACATCAAATGGGCCACACACATCTGTATGTATAGGGCAAGTAGGTCTATGGCCTTTTTTCATATCCCATAAAGGATAGCTTAATCATTTTGCCTTAAAGACATAACTCATAAATCGGATATGACTCGAAAGTCAATAAACCCATTAGTCTGGATTTCTCTAATTTATTAATCATATCTTCAGCTACATGACCCAGCCTAAGGTGCCTCATTAATACTATTTCTAGATCATTTTGATCCTATGGTATTCACATTTTGCTCGACATTATAAACAGAAACATCTACATGTAACTGATAGAGATCGTTAATTAAGAAATCACTTATAATTTTATTTTTTTAAAAAAATTATTTAATGATTCTTTAAAAAATTAATTATATAGTTTTCTTGTGCTAAATATGAAATAGAAATCAAATTCATGCTCGTAGCAGGCACATAAAAATATTTCCTAAATATTAAAATATCTCTAGATGGTACTCGCAGAGGATAGGTTTCTACAACCATAGCAGCAATTCTTGCTCCATTTTTGATATACAGGATCATCTCACCATCTCTCAGCCTTCTACTATTCTCAAGATCCTACATAGAAGTGCACAAATAAGCACTAGAACCAGAGTCAAGCACTCAACTGGATGCAAAACAAATCATAAGATTGTCTCAATGACGACCATACCTTCAGAAGATCCTCCTTTCTTCTTGTTCTTCAGGCTGGCCAGGTATGCAGGACAGTTTCACTTTCAATGACCGTCGAAGTTGTAGTAAAAATACTTTTTTTTCTCTAAGCCCTTCTTCTTCGACTTGCCTTTCTTCTTCTTCTCTATTTTCTACTTCTTCGCAGACTTCTTCTTCTTTTCAAAAGATTTTCTCTTGATAGAAGTTTACTCCATAGCCAGAACTGAGCCCTTTGAACTCTTCAAAGTTTGCTCAGCAATAATTAGCATGTTCATCAACTCAGCTAAGGTGCACTAGAGCTTATTAATATTGAAGTTTATAATGAACTATCCACATGAATCAATCAAGGATTGTAGGATCATATCAATCTACAGATCCTTATTCATCAGGATACCGAGCTTCTCAAGTTCTTCTATGTCCTTGATCATCATCAAGCAATAATTTTGGATCGACTATCCATCACGTATTTACACCTTAAAAAGTCTTCTCGAGACTTGATAGCGTGCTGTGCGACTTTGTTCATCATACAACTCTTGTAGATGAGCTAACATTTGGTGTGCAATCCTAATCTTCTCGTATTGGTACTATAATTCATTAGACATTGAGCTCAATACACAACACCTAACTTTGTTGTCATTGTTCAACCACTTTTCATGAGACGCTCTCTGATCAGCGGTCGGACGGGCTGGGAGAGTGAAAAATTTTTGGTCTAGTACATTGCTTTTCAAAATTCAAAATGATTTTCAAGTTTCAGAGTCAATCCTTATAATTGAATTTGGTCAGTCTGTGGGTATCTAGTATTTGGGTTAGGGGGTTTGATGCAGACATCTTCCTATAAATAGTCAAAGTTTTTAATTAGATTTACAATTGACTTAACCAAAATATTTAAAAATTTTATTTTTAAATAAATTTAGACTTTCACTATTTTCTAAGATCACTACACTTTCTTAGCAGAGATGCAAAAAATTTTATGATTAAAGATTTTTAATGGATGGTGCGGTCCCACTGACTAGTTCATCATCTTACTAACAGTTATTGGTGATGGGTCAGTCGATGAATGGACAACTCTTATCTAATGTTTCTTTAAATATGGTGCATTCAAACTCGATCTCTAATTCATGAAGCTCACCATGCCCAAAATATTGCTTCACTTCTTAGTTAAATTAGATTCACAATTTGCATAAATTAGATTTATGATTGGAATCCTTACCATATCTGGAATATTGAGCCCAATCCATCCTTCAATCCGTAGCATCCTATACCTAATAGATGTGATTGCGTCTTTTCAGTGCAAATGAACCACTGTATCTAATCGAGAATAATCAACTTCGGAAAGGGCCTGTACATTTACAACGATGGAAGACCAATGATTTAATATTTTTTTAGAAAAATTTTAATTTAGGTCTCTTAGACTTGACTAGTCATAATGGTTATGACTAATCTAGTAGCATGGATTAGCTTGAATCGTTAACCATCTTAAACCAGAACTAGATCGATTCAAATGGCCAAGTAAGTGAGATCAGTGGAAGAGATATGCCATTAATTCACCATGAATGCATTCAAGTTGAGTAGCTCCTAATTAAAGACTACCGATCGTGTCTGTCGAACTTGCCTTAGATATCAAATTGTCGAACCAAAATTGATCGATTTAGCCTACAATCCAGGTTCAAACCATGAAGTCAAATTAACTCTTAAAGTGGTCGACCATATGTGACTGTGAGTTGACCTTGACCAAGACTTATATCTAATGGGCTGATCAAATCTAACTCTTGATTCGATTTGATCAACCACTAGACCTAATCAAGTTATCCATACCCGAACTCATGTTTTATGAAGGTATCTTAGATCTGAAAATTCTTAATTTTTAGATCTAATTAATTTTATA
This sequence comes from Cocos nucifera, assembly GCA_006176705.1. Lineage (NCBI taxonomy): Eukaryota > Viridiplantae > Streptophyta > Magnoliopsida > Arecales > Arecaceae > Cocos > Cocos nucifera. The sequence goes on from QRFJ01000690.1 coordinate 166,952, forward strand.
AACTTAATTCTTAATTAAGTCAAAACATGGTTCAAGAATAAAGCATGTAAAGATCCTAGGATTTTTGGATCTAGGATTTTGTAGAAAAGTAAGTTTTATTTTTTGATTAAGGACAAATACGCAGCACCCCTACACACCATAAGAGTACTCTATCGAATGAGAAGCGAGGGTCTTTAAATTATTCTTACTCTTATGACTAGATAGCCAAGAGGAATATCTTAATCAAAAATTTAAACTACACTATAAAACAATTAGATCTAATACATATAACTCTTATACGATTAAAGATCTAATCTACACATGCTTTGCATATATTACATATATCAATTTTAAACATATATCTTATGTTTTCAGATTCAACTATATCTCATATAATCATTAAAAAATTAAATGAACATTTCATCAAAATTCAGATCTAGACAATCATGACCTAAAACTATAGATCTAGTCTAGACATGCATTGCATATATCATATATATGAAAAATTAAATTGCATCTCATGTTTTTAGATCTAATTACATCTCATATAACATCTAAAATTTCATTTGATCATATCAAAAAAAATATCAGATCTAATCTAAAATAGATCTAGAATTAGAAATCCCGCTCTGATACCAGTTGAAGGAAAAATCTAGTTTCTTACCACATGATCAATTTGATCAGATCAGATTTGCAGTGAATTTTTTTTAATTTTTTTTTAGGATCTGATCAAATTTGAGAGCTCTCAGATCTAATTAGATTAATCTAATTATAAAGATAAAAATTAAAATTAAAATTAGTGATAACGATATCACCTGTTTGGGTGAACTATTCACCCATAGCGATGATCAATCGATGATCCAAGATTCTGACTTGAGCCGTGCACATGTCCGACCTCTATCAATGTCCACTCAAATCAGATCTGGAGGTCTCTTTCTTTTGGATCTGATCTCAAAAGATCAGATCTGAAAACTTCTAGTTTGCCTTCAATTAGATCTCTGGCAGCAACACATCCATCTCACGAACTGAATCTGCTTCACTTGATCTTTGCGCCTACAACACCTCAACCTTTCCTTGCTGATTCGCCCAACACCTTGGGTGTGGAGGAGAGGGAGAGGATCAGAAGAGATGGCATGGAGATGGAGGGAGAGACAGAGCCTGGGCATTGGATTCAGATGGATGGAAAACACTTGGTGCAGGATCCTTTTTATAGAGGAAGGTGCCATCCTGGAGTCCTAGAGCTTTAAGCAACTAGTTTGCTTAAAGCAAAAGGACTCCCATCTAATCTCCACTCCCCATATCAGAAAATCCTCTAAATTTGTTGCACAAAATAGAGGGAAAATGGCATGGAGAAGAGAGGAGAGAGTTGGGTTGGCGCAAGGCACATATCTCCCTAGAGTTTGAACTTATTCAAACTCTTCCATGCTATCCACTAAGGGCACACGTTGTAAGGAGGCATGCGCCCTTATTTTCCACAAAATTCTGATCTAGGAGCCTGCACCCCTAGATAAACTCTACGGGGCACATGCATCCTCCCTCATTTCCTGCAAAGATCGGGTCAAAAGATTCTTGTCTTTATTTTTATCCCATGGTTTTAGGACAAATCCTAATCTGATTAGGACAAGTTCTGTTCTGACCAGGACAAGGTCCAGTTAGATCAGGACAAGATCAGATATAAGATTCCTAGATAAGTCAAATCAAATTTGACTAAGTTTAGACAAACCAAAAATTTTATAGGAGAAAGTCAGGTCCAATCGTGTGCTAGCATGATTTTCTTGAACCTAATTGGATCTAATCCAAATCAATCGAATCGAATTAGCCCAATTGATGATATCCAGATCCAAACCCTTATTTGTGTGATCTAGTTAGGTTTGATTCTGTATGGTAATGGAACATGTCGCAATCTCCATTATTGACATTATCAAAACATCTTTCGATGAACTAAAACTCTTCTAATTCACTCAATTAGAATTATCGATTATTAAGATAATTCTAATTAATTCCAAAATCTATCAATGACACCTAGTAGTTTATGGTGGCAATCCATCAAAACTAAATATAAACCTCTCGGTGTAGTTAACCGTGTGATTGAGTTCTTCTATCATGAGCCCTGATAGGAACTAGATCAAGATGAACTCGTCAGACCCTACACCTATCATATGATTAAATCTTTCGATTCGAGTCCGTTGTGAAATCCTAATAAAAAAAAATTTCTATTATTTTCATACTGCCATGGCTATGGGCTTAAGGAGTTGATCTCATGATCATCATAGGAATACTCCTTCTCTATCGAGGTTGATAGATCTATTTATGCGATTCAATTTATACAATGAATATGCTATAGCCAACATACACCTTAGAATTTTGGATAGCTAGAAGATCGAGTTATGGTATAGTCAAACTATAACACACTAAAGGTAAACTATCAATGCACCTTAGATCAAAGAATCAGACACACGACTGCAACATCGAGCTAGTCATCGACAAGAAGGTAGACTCCCTTTTGACGGCTCGAGATGGTCATGCTCAGTGCTCTTAGTTTCAACAAGTACCTGTACTCTTATTTCGGTATCTCCACACTGTAGACTCAAGATTCATCTATTTTAAGAAAGCGATCGTACACCAATCTTCTAGATCGATCATCATTCTCATGATGATCCTATAAATGGAGCAGTTTATAAATTAATTACGATAACACATGCCTTAAATTTTCAACTTTTGAGAATATATAATATCATGCCCGTTAACTCAATGGATGTATCACAGACACTTTATATACAATGTGATAGAATAAATAATCATTTTATTAATTTTAAGTCAAAATTATTAAAATACTTCTAGAAAATTTTAACAAATGTCAACCAATTTGGCTTCTAGGATATACATCTAACAGTTTTTGTAATTTATCATAATATATATTATTAGACATCATTTAACCATAAACTATTCAACATCAGTTTATCAATGCATAATGCACATACTAATATATACAAAATATGCAACTATCATGTACACACACAAATGTATAATTTTCCATAAATATGTAGATAATTATGTAAAAGAACTCTTACCTCTACTGATGATAAATCTAAGTACAATGAACATCAACCTACTACTTGATTTATGAATCCAGAGCAAAATATTCGACTCAACACCATCTTGCCTCGGCAATTGCTCACCTACAAAGCCAATCCTCATCATCAAACTAATTGTAATGTCAAGGATCCCTGATGAAAAATCAGGATAGATGATTACATGATACTAGCTCAAGACCTCGATCGCATCTCACAACCCAATCTAGGACACCTCCTAGCATTGACCCAAACCTATCATGTATCTGGACCATCCATTGATCCTAGGCTACCAAGAAAGTAGAGAGAGAAAGAGTGAAGAAAAAGAGAGAAAAAAGAAGAGAGAGAAAAGGAAAGAGATCTATTTATTTGTTTATTTTATTTTATATTTTTCCTTTCTCCTCTCTCTTTCTCTTGTTTTCTTCTTCTTTTTTATTTTTGGAAAACAGGGGAAGGATGGGGTATGATCTCAATGGAGGAAGCTCAAGGCGGTCGAAGGTGGCAACCTCTAGTAGCTCCATCCCTCGGTAGCCTAAGCACGGCCATGTCTAATGACAGCGACCAGCTTGGTAGAAGAAGAGAAGAAGAAAGAACAAGAGAAAAATAAAAACTCTCAGTCAGCCACACCTCAAGGTGGCAACCCATGTTTGCAGGGGACTCTGGCAGCTTTGGCCTTCGACAACTTGAGCACGACATCATCCAACGGCGGTAGCCGGCTCAATAAAGAAAAGAAAGAAAGAAAGAGGGGAAAGAGAACTCCATATAGAGCACTGGATTTTCATCAATTTCGACGACTCATCAGCAATAATTGGGCCATTAAAGGTGGCCAAAGGACCCAAAGATAGGCGTGGAAGAGAGGTTGGGGGTGGGTTACCTCGTTCTAATGGTCAATTGGTAGTAAATTCCGAAGCACCATCCACGAAAAAACATCAGATAGATTCGAGGTTCCATCAGCAGTGGATTAGGGATGAGGGGCGAGATGCCTAGAGAAAGTTGGGAGGGTGCTTTATAGCCAGAGGCTAGAGCTCTAGTGAGTTACAGACTCTTGATACCTATCGAAGTCGAGAAGAGGAGCAGACTCCATTGAGTGTCCTCCTCTCTGCCTTTGTCACCTCATGTGCTGAGGTTTAGAATTTATTTTAAATTTTTTTATCTACTTTAAAAATCATGCGAACAAAAAAAAAAAATATTTGGATGGTTAAGAATTGGGTCCTTATAGGTTCGACAAATGGTTATCTAGGGTCAAATATTTCTTAATATTCCTATAAGCTCATCCATGAGTTCGCTTCCTATGTCATGGCATTAGTATAATAGCATTGGAGAATTCTAACTCCATCTCATCGGCCATGGCTGAGGAGTTCAAAGTACACAGTACAATAGTTAGTAGTTTTGGTTACCTAAATTTGTCCCTAAGTTAGTTTACCAAGCTAGCACTTTAAGTTAAAGCATTTAGAAAGCTAGGAATAGCTAGTGAGAGATTTTTGAGCGAACGGAAAGATACATTGCCCCAGAAAACTCTTTACAAGACTATATTATTTGCCGGTTTAGCCAAATGAGGCCTCCTTTTTTGTAAGCACTTATGTACAATGAATGGCTATGATACGTATGTGTCACATTTGATAGTTAGGAACATTCCAAATCACTCTATAGAATTTTCCCACCTCCCTTCAAAAGAACCAGAATTAAGAAAATATGTAGGTTATCTTTACAAAGTCTACTATATTCTAACCAAGTTGATAAGTTTTTAGATATTTCCATAAGTCTTTGGAAATTTAGCTTTTATGATCTATTTTATCATATGGGGTCAAGCGAGGGACTGTGATGAAAGCATGGTCTATGATGTTCTTCCTCACCTGAGCCAATAACATTCTTGTTTTATCCTCATGAAATATTTGGATTAGCTCACAATATTGCTGTAAGTTTTCATCAAGTTCCCGACTTATTTCACTATATGGTAGCCTCTTCCATTTCACTAGATATATGACTTGGAGGTATACCAACTTGTGGAACTATATAGTCCACCAGCATGCACTCTGAATCCTTGATATAGTAAGTCATGATTCCAAAAGGCATTCTCCTTGACTCATCTTTGCTAGCGTCCATAGGTCACCATGGTATGAATTTAGCATGCTCACATGAAGGACCGGAGGAATCTTGTGATTAGAAGGTAGCCCCACCTTCAAAGACACACTGCCGCCTTTCTTGTGAGGGCTTTAGTTGTGAGAGCAATATCTTCACTATCGCTAAGTCCCTTGCTCTAAACTTCAATTACTTCCTCTTTTTTTTTTTTTTTTTTTTTTTTTTTTGCCCACTTCTTTATCTTTGTAGGAGCTAGACATAGGCACTGGGCTGGGCCATCCATTACATGGTCTGCCCCGATATGAATTGGGCCATGCCTAGCAATGGCCCATTTGCTATAGTAACGGATTGTGCGGGGTCGGATTGGGCTACGGATTTTGTGGCCCATGGCCCAAGCTTGGCATGGCCCATAAGAGCCTGGGTTGGCACAACCCATGGGCCAAGCATAGCCCAACCTATCTGCCTGCCTATTTAAGATGGGCCGCGTGCTTGACAGGGCTCCATAACGATTTTTTTTTTAATTTAAAAAATATTTTTTTTATAAATTAAAAAAATGCTAGGGAGTAAATATATAAAAAAAAGATTAGGGAGTAAATATAAAAATTTTAAAAATGGCTGTTGATTTTTTTTTTTTTTTATAAACAAGAGCCCGTTAAGCCCATCAGGCCGTACGGGCCTAACGAGGCATGATCCAGGCACGGTCCGACACCCCTAAGCCTAGGGTTATGCCAGGCCAAGGGTTTTTACTACACAAATCATGCTTGGCACGATCCATGAAACCTTTGGCCCATTATCCATCTCTCACCACATCCACTTGCTTATACCAATTAGACTTGGTCACCTTGAAAGCTACTAGGCTAGACCCACGTTGAAAGACTTGCAAGAAATATGTAAATCAAACTAACAAACTCGGGCATGCATGAATGGTTGCATTCATGCTTAGATGCATGCAGCATAAGAAGAGCTAAAGTGGGTATTTGAACAATCATGGTTCACATAGTTTACCTGCAAAGGAGTCTCCAAGCATATCGTAGTCACTTGTTGCGTTTGAGTAAGAAAATCCCACACCCACCGGAGACTCGAGGAATAGTAAGTTGGCCTCTACAAAATTATAAGTGAGCAATTATTAGGGGGTTTATTTTGGTTAACAAAAACAAAGCATCTTGAATTGTTATTGCTCTGGGTCACGTTGATGTGAATGTTTGGCACGCAGTTAAAGTGCATATTCTAGCATATTTTATATCCTGACACGATCTATATTCACTGTTATGAATGTAGATAACTAATTATGGTGGTATGAGAATTCATTGTGCTAGTGATTTATAGATAAAAGAGGGCGAGATTGCTTAATTACACGATTCAAAGTAATCAAAATTAGTTTATTTATCGTTAATTTTAAATGAAGGTCCTATAACAAGTTCTTTGATACAATACAGAATTATGCTTGCTCACCACTTTTCTTGTAACAAAACAGGAAACTAAGAGTTATATATGATATCTTGGGCATGTAAAGCATGAGAAAAGGGCACTTGTCTCCTGCCACCTAAGAGAGGCAAACAGCAAGCGGTGGTCCCAAAATATTTTTATTGGATCGTGGCAAGCAATAAAATCGTTTGATCTACTTTATGGAGAAGCCACAAATGTTTTCTAGGCCTCATGCTTACTTAGGACTTAGCTTGCTTTGACTTTAGAAGTAACTAATGCATGAAATTGAACAAAATTTTAATGATTAATTTTTTTAATAATTAAAAAAATGATATTAAAATATGATCTTAAAATTTTCTTCTTTGAGCTAGAATATTTGTTTCCAACAAAACATCTAAAATGATAGTGAGTAAAATATCTAAAACAAACCAGCCTTGTAATTGCATTTGTTTTGAGTATCATATGCCAAAACTTTGTTGAGTACCGTAGAGAGTTTAAGCAAAACAAATCTCACTGTCTACAATGTTTTAGATAGAAGACTTGCAAGAAAATTAGCTTTAACCATACAGAACTTGAAATATACAAGATCTCAAAATTAGTTTATGGCCATTTATTGAAAAATATATAATTGAATAGATCATTCATTTTACAAAGCATATAATTATCTTTTCCTCTTTATAAGCTTCTTCTAAACTTTTATGGGCTAAGTGCATAACTGTGAGTGCTGAAACTTATTCTTTAATCTTGAAGTTTGCTTAATTGCCTATCATAAATATTGCAGAAATAAATTAAAGTTAATTTAAAATCTAAGATACAAAAAAGATGGCAACACAAACATATATCCTTATGGCCAAGCAAGTAATAAAATAAAGGTAAAAAGCACGCTAACATTACATACAAAAAGTATGTGAGTAAATAGTTGTTGTATGAAAAGTTATAATTTGATTGTAAATTGTAAGATTTTGTGAAGCAAAAGTTTCACAAGTTGATGATAAAAAAACAACATATTAGTTTTAAATATAATACAAATAATATATATCTTTAGCATAATATTTGCAGCTTGTTCATATTAATGTTTAATCATAATGCAAACTAATTTTTTATCTGAAAATTCATTCTATAAGTATAGATATCATACATCAATATAACTAATCATGCAAAAAAAGTAATCTTCTTTCTATAGCTAGGTATATTTTTGTTTTTAGTAAATAATTTTTTAGCAAAACATATTCAAAAGATGAAGAAAGCTATATAACCCATTTATTTAATTTAGGGGCCATTCATTGTTAGCAAACTCCAAAATACTACTAAAGTTGTTATTTATTGAAGCTATAATAAATTTCTTATACGAAGTTTAAATTCAAATATGTGCAACATAGATCTATTCTAGACATAGCCATTTAGCTAACTAATGTAACAAATCTCAACATTCAGAAAGATGTTAAGAACATTTAATTAGATATAGAACCATATATAAGAACAGCAAACATATCGGGCTTACCACCTATTTTTTATTTTTTTAAAAAAAAGAATAGATACTGTTGGTGCAGAAATCCGTCGCCGCCGGGGGTCGCCGCAATCGAGGCCGCTGGGCGCCGCCGGGGCCCTGCAAAACGAAGTCCCGTCCGGAGCCGGTGGGGTGGTGGCTCTGGCAGGACCCTCCGACGGTCAAGTTAGTTTCCGACCAACAGTAATGGAGTGCTCGGAATGAGTTCCGGAGCTTAGAGAGTTAAGAGTCCAGAGAGCTTAGCCTTAGTATGTCGGGAGGGGTCCTTTTATAGCGGAGCTTAGTTGATGGTGACGGCTGTGCCGTCTGGCAGAGAGTCGTCGGGCAGCATGGAGCTTGGTGGTGACAACTGCAGCCGCGCGCTGGCGGACCGCTCGAGGTTCGGTGGAGTCAGTCCCACTGGTGCCGTGTGCGGCGGATTGAGGGTGACAGCCATCGCCGCCTGGCAGTGGGTCGCTATCGCCCGCGGCGGACTGACCGATGGTACGGCGGACTGACTGATAGTGATGGTTGCAGAGCTTGCCGAATGATGGGTTGAAGGCCTTCGTCGTGTGCCCATTTCGTGGGAGTTCGGGCTCCTGAAGAGGAAGATGGGAGGGAGTTCGGCTCCCATAGGCGTCTGGCAAGAGGTATGCAGCTAAGGCTCGTCCGCAGAAGAGTTCGGCTGCTGAGAAGTCGAAGCTCGGCCGTCTGGGGTTCGGCCGGCTGTTGGGCTTGGGCTGAGGCTCGGACACTTGAGAGTTCGGTAGGAGCTCGGTCGGCCGAAGTTTGATGAGGGCGACCGCTGAGGAGTTCGGCCCAGTGACGACTGCTGAGGAGTTCGGGCTCCTGAGTGACGATTGCTGAGGAGTTCGGCCGCTGAGAGGACTTCATTGAAGCTCGGCCGCTTGGAGTCGGCCCGAAGGAGTTTGGCCGCTGAGAGGTTCGAAGGAGCTCGGCTGGCCAGTTGAAGGACTTCGGATGCTAGTTGGTTCGGCCAGGGCTCGCTGAGGAGTTCGGTCGCCTAAGGTCGGTCCGAAGGAGTTCGGCCGTGGGAAGCCCGAGGGAGTTCGGCTGCATGGGCTCGCCTGGGGTCGGTTCGAAGGAGTTCGGCCTCTAGGCAGTTCGGCCGTGGTAGGGGCTCGCCTGGCGCCTGGCGCTGAAGCTCTTCAGCAGCTACTGGTTACATTGGGCTGAGCGTTGGGCCGGGCTTCGGCAGGAGCGGGATTTATCCCCAACAGTAGCCCCCCCACTCCCGAGTTCAAAAATTGAAGGAAGGGAGTACCAAAACAGGCGACTGCCGAAGTCTTCTTCCAGGCTCCGCATCTGAAGCTCGGGGAGGTCTCATCTCCAGCCAAGATTGACGCTGAAGTTGAGGCTGAGGCTTGGGGGGAGACCTCATCTTCAGTCGACGTTCGGAGTTGAGATGGAACTCGTTTCTAGCTAAAGTCGATGAAGCTGATGTTGAAGCCGAAGTAAATCTTGCCTCCTTCGGTCGAGGTCGGATTTGAGCCCCTCGGGGGCGACATTATCTTCGTCAGTTGAAGTCGACTCGAGTCGACTGAGACCTCCTATCTTGCAGCTGAGGTTGAAGTGCGCGCTCGGGGGAGATCTTATCTCCTACGGCCGAGCTTCCCTCGGGGAGATCTTACCTCCTGCAGCCGAAGTGAAGTGCGCGCTCGGGGGAGATCTTATCTCCTGCAGCCGAAGTGAAGTGCGCGCTCGGGGGAGATCTTATCTCCTGCAGCCGAAGTGGAGTGCACGCTCGGGGGAGATCTTATCTCCTGCAGCCGAGGTGAAGTGCGCGCTCGGGGGAGATCTTATCTCCTGCAGCCGAAGTGAAGTGCGCGCTCGGGGGAGATCTTATCTCCTGCAGCCGAGCTTGTTGTTCGGGAGAGATCTTATCTCTGGCCGAACTTTGCCTTCGGGAGAGATCTTATCTCTGGCCGAGGTTGCGGTTCGGGAGAGATCTTATCTCTGGCCGAGGTTGTTCGGTTCGGGAGAGATCTTATCTCTGGCCGAACTTGTTTCGCTCGGGAGAGATCTTATCTCTGGCCGAACTTTTCCTTCGGGAGAGATCTTATCTCTGGCCGAGGTTGTCGGTTCGGGAGAGATCTTATCTCTGGCCGAGGTCCTTGTTGTTCGTTCCTAACCGAGGTTGGAGAGATCTTATCTCTGGCCGAACTTTGCCTTCGGGAGAGATCTTATCTTATCTCTGGCCGAGGTTGCGGTTCGGGAGAGATCTTATCTCTGGCCGACCTTGTCGTTCGGGAGAGATCTTATCTCTGGCCGAACTTTTTCTTCGGGAGAGATCTTATCTCTGGCCGAGGTTGCGGTTCGGGAGAGATCTTATCTCTGGCCGACCTTGTTGTTCGGGAGAGATCTTATCTCTGGCCGAACTTTGCCTTCGGGAGAGATCTTATCTCTGGCCGAAGTTGCCGCTCGAATTAGGACGAGGTTCTCCTCCTGTTCCTAACACGGCGACTATTGACTGCTTCTTTTCCAGCCATTACATAGTTTTTGGCGCCCAAAAATAATACACTGTTTGGAAGGGAAGGACTTTATTGAAAGGAAGTTACTGGCAATTTTTCCTGAATTTTCTGTGACCCAGGGTCGTGGTAGTAGCGTCGTTCCTCCACGCTTCCCCACGCGGACGACCTTTCCCATTTCATTCGAGCTTCCTTGCGTTGAAGCGTGCTTCTGTTGGCTTCTACGCTGGATCCTGGAGTGATGTTGACGACGTTGTGAGGCGGCCGACTTTGTTGTTTCTCGTTACGGCCGCGCCCTGCACCGATCTTTAGACTGGCGTCGAATGAATCTACCCAGCCGCCCCTTTCTGATGAGTTCCTCGATTTCATCTTGGAGCTGGATGCATTCCTCAGTGTCATGGCCGTGGTCGCGATGGTAGAGGCAGTACTTGCTTCGGTTACGTTTGTTTGGGGGAGACCGTAACCTTTCTGGTCTGGGGAGTTGGTCCTTAACTTCGGTGAGGATCTGTGCTCGGGGAGCGTTGAGGAGGACATAGTCGCGAAATCCTTTGGGAGGTGGGCTTCTTCGCGCTTCCCTGCAAGCTCGAGGGGTTCGGGCCCGCCTGCTACCGGAGGGAGTCCGTGAGCGCAGCCGAACTTCATTCGGCTCCCTATCGCCTGTCAGCCGCTCCCTTAAGGTTTCTTCGTCCCTCAGCTTGAAGGCTTCTTCCGCACGGGCGTATCTCTCGGCCCGAGCTAGCAGGTCGGCGAAGTCCCTGGGATACCTTTTTTCCAGGGAGAACAACAAGTCATTCTTCTGAAGGCCGCCCTTGAGGGCGGCCATGGCGACTGATTGGTCTAGGTTTCGGACCTCCAACGCGGCAGCGTTAAACCGGGTCACGTAGGCCCGGATGGGTTCCCCCTCCTTCTGCCTGATGGCCATCAAAGAATCCGAACCTCGGCGTGGTCGCCTACTACTGATGAAGTGGGCTGCGAACTGTTGACTCATCTGGTCAAACGATAAGATGGTTCTCGGCTTGAGCGTCGAGTACCAATTTCTGGCAGCTCCTTTGAGGGTAGAAGGGAAAGCCCGGCAAAATATGGCGTCCGACGCGCCGTGAAGCAGCATCGTCGTCCGGAAGGCTTCCAAGTGGTCGACCGGGTCGGCGGTCCCGTCGTAGCTTTCGAACCGCGGGAGTTTAAAGTTCGGCGGGACCGGTTCCTGCATGATTTCCTGCGAGAAAGGAGGGTCTGCACAAACGTCATCATCACGCGAGGGGGGACGAAGTTCTTCAATTCGCTGGTTCATCTCCAAGAGCCTTTGGTCCAGCAGGTCCTCACGGTTTCTGATCTCCAAGGCTTTCTGGTGAGATGGGCGCGAGGCTTCACCCTTGGTCGATCCATGATCCGAACAAGGGTTCTCCCTCCTCCGCCTCTCCAATCCGGGTATCGGAGGTCGGTCTGCCCAGGCCGGTCGCTCTTGGACCGGATCATCCGACTTCGGAGAGTCCCGTGCCAGTCGGGCTGGCACTGGGACTTGTTGGTGCAGCACCGCCTGCACCGCCTCCGTGAGACCACGAACGTGCTGGACGAGCTGGTTGAACTGCTCCGTATCCACTGCGGCTATAGACGGGGGCTGAGTCACCGGGGCCGGAGCAGGGACCGACGGACTCGGGAGGGATCGAGCCGCGGAAGCCGTCGAGCGCCGCGTCGAAGCCCTTCTGGGGGGCATTTCCTCTTTCCAGAGAAGAAATTCTGGAGAGGGAGAAGAGAGATCCGGAGCAGGGGCGGAGAATCATCGCCGAGCACTCCTTTAAGAACAAGGGAACCTCGAAGGTTCAGGCCCTTGTTCCCACAGACGGCGCCAATCTGTTGGTGCAGAAATCCATCGCCGCCGGGGGTCGCCGCAATCGAGGCCGCTGGGCGCCGCCGGGGACCTGCAAAACGAAGTCCCGTCCGGAGCCGGTGGGGTGGTGGCTCCGGCAGGACCCTCCGACGGTCAAGTTAGTTTCCGACCAACAGTAATGGAGTGCTCGGAATGAGTTCCGGAGAGATGTGGAGGAGAGCTTAGAGAGTTAAGAGTCCAGAGAGCTTAGCCTTAGTATGTCGGGAGGGGTCCTTTTATAGCGGAGCTTAGTTGATGGTGACGGCTGTGCCGTCTGGCAGAGAGTCGTCGGGCAGCATGGAGCTTGGTGGTGACAACTGCAGCCGCGTGCTGGCGGACCGCTCGAGGTTCGGCGGAGTCAGTCCCACTGGTGCCGTGTGCGGCGGATTGAGGGTGACAGCCATCGCCGCCTGGCAGTGGGTCGCTATCGCCCGCGGCGGACTGACCGATGGTACGGCGGACTGACTGATAGTGATGGTTGCAGAGCTTGCCGAATGAAGGGTTGAAGGCCTTCGTCGTGTGCCCATTTCGTGGGGAGTTCGGGCTCCTGAAGAGGAAGATGGGAGGGAGTTCGGCTCCCATAGGCGTCTGGCAAGAGGTATGCAGCTAAGGCTCGTCCGCAGAAGAGTTCGGCTGCTGAGAAGTCGAAGCTCGGCCGTCTGGGGTTCGGCCGGCTGTTGGGCTTGGGCTGAGGCTTGGACACTTGAGAGTTCGGTAGGAGCTCGGTCGGCCGAAGTTTGATGAGGGCGACCGCTGAGGAGTTCGGCCCAGTGACGACTGCTGAGGAGTTCGGGCTCCTGAGTGACGACTGCTGAGGAGTTCGGCCGCTGAGAGGACTTCATTGAAGCTCGGCCGCTTGGAGTCGGCCCGAAGGAGTTTGGCCGCTGAGAGGTTCGAAGGAGCTCGGCTGGCCAGTTGAAGGACTTCGGATGCTAGTTGGTTCGGCCAGGGCTCGCTGAGGAGTTCGATCGCCTAAGGTCGGTCCGAAGGAGTTCGGCCGTGGGAAGCCCGAGGGAGTTCGGCTGCATGGGCTCGCCTGGGGTCGGTTCGAAGGAGTTCGGCCTCTAGGCAGTTCGGCCGTGGTAGGGGCTCGCCTGGCGCCTGGCGCTGAAGCTCTTCAGCAGCTACTGGTTACATTGGGCTGAGCGTTGGGCCGGGCTTCGGCAGGAGCGGGATTTATCCCCAACAGATACAACAGTCAAAGATTGTATACACATCTTTGTGAATATTAATATAGCTAAGATCATAACAGATCTGAGGAAAGAAAGGCAATATCACAATCTAGTAAAGATTAATTACATAAGCATTAGTAGTTTATAAAATGAAATAATATGAAATTTTTTTAATTATTATAATTAATATTTTGATTTTTAGTAATATGAAGAAAGTATAAATTTTTTAAAGTTCAATAACATGTTTACTTACTGTTGGTGCCGAAATCCGTCGCCGCCGGGGGTCGCCGCAATCGAGGCCGCTGGGCGCCGCCGGGGACCTGCAAAACGAAGTCCCGTCCGGAGCCGGTGGGGTGGTGGCTCCGGCAGGACCCTCCGACGGTCAAGTTAGTTTCCGACCAACAGTAATGGAGTGCCCGGAATGAGTTCCGGAGCTTAGAGATGTGGAGGAGAGCTTAGAGAGTCGAGGGTTTTGAGAGCTTAGCCTTAGCGTGTCGGGAGGATCCTTTATATAGTGGAGCTTGATGGTGACAACTGCAGCCGCGTGCTGGCGGGCCGCTCGAGGTTCGGTGGAGTCAGTCTCACTGACGCCGCATACGGCGGATGGAGGGTGACAGCCATCGCCGCCTGACAGTGGGTCGCTATCGCCCGCGGCGGACTGACTGATGGTGCGGCGGACTGACTGATGGTGATGGTTGCAGAGCTTGCCGAATGAAGGGATGAAGGTCTTCGTCGTGTGCCCATTTCGGAGGAGTTCGGGCTCCTGAAGAGGAAGATAGGAGGGAGTTCGGCTCCCATAGGCGTCTGGCGAGAGGTATGCAGCTAAGACCCGTCCGCAGAAGAGTTCGGCTGCTGAGAAGCCGCGGCCCGGCCGTCTGGGGTTCGGCCGGCCGTTGGACTTGGGCTGAGGCTTGGACACTTGAGAGTTCGGTGGGAGCTCGGTCGGCCGAAGTTTGATGAGGGCGACCGCTGAGGAGTTCGGCCCAGTGACGACTGCTGAGGAGTTCGGGCTCCTGAGTGACGATTGCTGAGGAGTTCGGGCTCCTGAGTGACGACCGCTTGGGGATTCTACTAAAGCCCGTCCGCTGAGGGGTTCGGCCGCTGAGGGGACTTCGTTGAAGCTCGGCTGCTTGGAGTCGGTCCGAAGGAGCTCGGCCGCTGAGAGGACTTCATTGAAACTCGGCCGCTTGGAGTCGGTCCGAAGGAGTTCGGCCGCTGGAAGTCCGAAGGAGTTCGGCCGCGGGAAGTCCGAAGGAGTTCGGCCGCGGGAAGTCCGAAGGAGCTCGGCCGCGGGAAGTCCGAAGGAGTTCGGCCGCGGGAAGTCCGAAGGAGCTCGGCTGCATGGGCTCGCCTGGGGTCGGGCTTCGGCAGGAGCGGGATTTATCCCCAACAGTAGCCCCCCCACTCCCGAGTTCAAAAATTGAAGGAAGGGAGTACCAAAACAGGCGACTGCCGAAGTCTTCTTCCAGGCTCCGCATTTGTTGCGGCTGAAGCTCGGGGGAGGTCTCGTCTCCAGCCAATATTGACGCTGAAGTTGAAGCTGAGGCTTGGGGGAGGTCTCATCCCCAGTCGATGTTTGGAGTTGAAGTGGGACTCGTTTCCAGCCAAAATTAGTGAAGCCGACGTTGAGGCCGGAGTCAATGTCGCCCCCCGTGGTTCAGGGTCGGAGTTGACATTGCCTTCATCAACCGAAGTCGATTCGGGGGAGACCTCCTCTTTTGCAGTCAAGGTTATGATCGCTTGGGGGAGACCTCGCCTCCCGCTGACGCTGATACCGAAGTTGAAGCCGAGGTCTGAAGGAGACCTCGTCTTCTGCAGTGAAGCTTACCGTAGACTCTGGGGCTCGGCCTTGGACCTTGCTCGCGTCAGGACGAGGTTCTCCTCTTGTTCCCGACGGGCTGTGGGGGCACATGGGGACCGTCGTCCTCGTCTCTCCCCCCATCCCGTCCTTGGTGGACGGGGCCTTTGACTTTGCTCACGCTAGGACGAGGTTCTCCTCCTGTTCCTAGCCGGCTGTGGGGGCACATGAGGACCGTCGTCCTCGCTTCTCCCCCCATCCCGTCCTTTGCGAACGGGGCCTTTGACTTTGCTCACGCTAGGACGAGGTTCTCCTCCTGTTCCTAGCCGGCTGTGGGGGCACATGAGGACCGTCGTCCTCGCTTCTCCCCCCATCCCGTCCTTTGTGGACGGGGCCTTCGACTTTGCTCACGCTAGGACGAGGTTCTCCTCCTGTTCCTAGCCGGCTGTGGGGGCACACGAGGACCGTCGTCCTCGCTTCTCCCCCCATCCCGTCCTTTGCGAACGGGGCCTTTGACTTTGCTTGTGCCAGGACGAGGTTTTCCTCCTGTTCCTAGCCGGCTGTGGGGGCATTTCCGCTCGCTTTTTTCCCAGTGACCCTGAAACGATAGTGTCGAGCAACAAGGTTTTATTGAGGGAAACTACTGGTAGTACATTCTCAGGTTTTCTGAGTTCCAAGGTCGGGGAAGCGCTAGTCCTCCGAGCTCCTTTAGGCGATAGGTACCAGGTCGGATGACCTCTACCACTTCATACGGACCTTCCCAATTTGGGACGAGCTTCCCTTGATTCTGGGGCTGGGAGACGGCTGCTCGTCGGAGCACTAAGTCCCCAACTCTGAACGTCTTGCCTTTGACTCTGGAATTATAGTACCGAGCCACCTTCCGCTGGTAGGCGGCCATTCGGATGCGGGCTGCCTCCCTCCTTTCTTCCAGCAGGTCGAGGTTGGTTCTGAGGTCCTGGGAGTTGAGTTGCTCGTTGAAGCCCACGATTCGAGCAGATGGGAGTTTGAGCTCGATCGGGATGACTGCCTCGGTGCCGAAGGCCAAGGCGAAGGGTGTCTCGCCGGTCGGTACCCTCTACGTTGTTCGGTATGCCCAGAGAACGTGGTAGAGTTCGTCTACCCAGGCCCCTTTCGCCCTGTCGAGCCTCGTCTTGAGGCCTTGCAGCAGGGTCCGATTGGTCACTTCGGCTTCCCCATTGGCTTGCGGATGAGCCACCGACGTGAAGTGGTGGGAGACGTTTAGTCCTTCGCAGAACTCGGCAAACCGGGCTCCAGCGAACTGTCGCCCATTATCGGTTATGAGAGCTCGGGGCAGACCGAACCGGCAGATCAGCGTCTTCCAGACGAAGTCCTGCACCTTGGCCTCAGTGATCTTCGCTAGTGGTTCCGCCTCGACCCACTTGGTAAAGTAGTCGATCGCGATCAGGAGGAACTTCCGTTGTCCGGACGCTGTTGGGAAGGGGCCGAGGATGTCCATCCCCCACTGCGCGAAGGGCCAGGGTGCAGTGAGCGGAGTGAGTTCGGACGCCGGCTGCCTTTGCACGCTGGCGTTCTTCTGGCAGCGGTCACACCTCTTCACGTATTCCGTGGAATCACGAAGTAGGGTCGGCCAGTAGTACCCTTGCCGAAGTAGTCTTTGCGATAGGGATATTGGCTCCCGCGTGACTTCCGCAGAGTCCTTCGTGGACATCCTGTAGCGCGATGCAGGCCTCGGAGGGTCGGAGGCACCTCAGCACGGGAGGGAGTACGACCTTTTGTATAACCTACCCTCGTACAAGACGTCGGAGGGCTTGACTCCTGAGCTTCCGAGCTTCTCTTCCCGGTCGTGGGGGGAGGACCCCTTCTTCGAGGTAGGCGATCAGCGGATCGATCCAGCTGGGCTCGAAGTCCGTCCGCAGGATACGGCCTGAGGTTCCTCGGTGGTCGGGCACTTCAGAGTTTCCAGAAACTCTTTTTGGTAGTTGGCCGGGGCAGAGGTGGCCAACTTGGAGAGGAGGTCGCCCTTGTATTCCCGATCCTCGGGATGTGCCGAATGTCGAAGCTGTCGAAGGCTGGTATTAAGTTCTTCACCTTCCCGAGGTACATCACCATGCTTTCCTCCGCGCCTCGTAGCTGCCGCCGACCTGACCGATCCACCAACTGGGAATCGCTATAGACTTGAAGCCGACCCACCTTCAATTCCCTGGCTATCAGCAGCCCCGGCTATCAGCGCTTCATACTCGGCCCCATTGTTGGTTGTGGGAAACTCGAAGCGCAATGCGTACTCGGTGACGATCCCTCGGGGCTAACCAGGACCAGCCCTGCGCCGGCCCCGCTAGAGTTGGATGAGCCATCCACATGCAGAACCCAGGCGCCTTCAAGAAGGTCGCCTTTCTTCAGGGAAGCTCGACCGCCACAGCTCGGCTTCGTCGGGCTGGTCTCCCGCTGATGATAGTCCTCGCTTGATTCAAGCTCGGCTTCGACTGTGCGGTGCATTCCAGCACGAAGTCCGCCAGTATCTGAGCCTTGATGATGGCCTGGGCCGGTAGTTGATGTCGAACTCCGTGAGCTCGACGGCCCATTTGGCGATTCTTCCGAAGCGTCTGCGCGGTGGAGGACGGCTCTTAATGGTTGGTCCGTGAGGACCGTGATGGTATGCTCCTGAAAGTAAGGTCGGAGCTTCCTGGCTGCGATCAGAAGACAGTAAATTAGTTTTTCTAACTTGGAGTACCTGGTTTCCGTCGTCCTCAAGGCTCGGCTCAGTAGTAGACGGGCTGTTGCGCCTTCGCATCTTCCCTGACCAGGACAGCCGCCAGGGCCATTGGAGAGACAGCTATGTATAGGAGCAGCCCTTCTCCAGGTTCGGGCTTTGCCAGCAATGGAGGCGCGGAGGTAGTTTTTAAGCTCTTCGAATGCCTGTTTGCACTCCGCTGTCCAGCAAAAATCTTTCGGTCGCCTGAGGACCTGGAAGAAAAGGCAGGCACCGCTCGGCCGACCTTGAACACAAAGCGGTTCAGGACGCCACCTTCCCAAGCCAGGCGCTAACTTCCTTAATTTTTTCGGGGCAGTATCTCACTCCCGGATGGCTTCGGATTTTTCTCGGGATTTTGCCTCGATTCCGTTCCGGCTCGACACATGATCATAA
>QRFJ01000690.1:185463-212629 GCA_006176705.1 Cocos nucifera
TGGTGCAGAAATCCGTCGCCGCCGGAGGTCGCCGCAATCGAGGCCGCTGGGCGCCGCCGGGGACCTGCAAAACGAAGTCCCGTCCGGAACCGGTGGGGTGGTGGCTCCGGCAGGACCCTCCGACGGTCAAGTTAGTTTCCGACCAACAGTAATGGAGTGCTCCGGAATGAGTTCCGGAGCTTAGAGATGTGGAGGAGAGCTTAGAGAGTCGAGAGTTCAGAGAGCTTAGCCTTAGCGTGTCGGGAGGATCCTTTATATAGTGGAGCTTGATGGTGACAACTGCAGCCGCGTGCTGGCGGGCCGCTCGAGGTTCGGTGGAGTCAGTCTCACTGGCGCCGCATACGGCGGATGGAGGGTGACAGCCATCGCCGCCTGACAGTGGGTCGCTATCGCCCGCGGCGGACTGACTGATGGTGCGGCGGACTGACTGATGGTGATGGTTGCAGAGCTTGCCGAATGAAGGGATGAAGGCCTTCGTCGTGTGCCCATTTCGGAGGAGTTCGGGCTCCTGAAGAGGAAGATAGGAGGGAGTTCGGCTCCCATAGGCGTCTGGCGAGAGGTATGCAGCTAAGGCCCGTCCGCAGAAGAGTTCGGCTGCTGAGAAGCCGCGGCCCGGCCGTCTGGGGTTCGGCCGGCCGTTGGACTTGGGCTGAGGCTTGGACACTTGAGAGTTCGGTAGGAGCTCGGTCGGCCGAAGTTTGATGAGGGCGACCGCTGAGGAGTTCGGCCCAGTGACGACTGCTGAGGAGTTCGGGCTCCTGAGTGACGATTGCTGAGGAGTTCGGGCTCCTGAGTGACGACCGCTTGGGGATTCTACTAAAGCCCGTCCGCTGAGGAGTTCGGCCGCTGAGAGGACTTCATTGAAGCTCGGCCGCTTGGAGTCGGTCCGAAGGAGTTCGGCCGCTGAGAGGACTTCATTGAAGCTCGGCCGCTTGGAGTCGGTCCGAAGGAGTTCGGCCGCTGAGAGGACTCGGTCGAGTCGGTCCGAAGGAGTTCGGCCGCTGGGGAAGTCCGAAGGAGTTCGGCCGCTGGGAAGAAGGAGCTCGGCCGCTGGGAAGGTCCGAAGGAGTTCGGCCGCGGGAAGCTCTTCAAGCGGCTACTGGTTACATTGGGCTGAGCGTTGGGCCGGGCTTCGGCAGGAGCGGGATTTATCCCCAACAGTAGCCCCCCCACTCCCGAGTTCAAAAATTGAAGGGAAGGGAGTACCAAAACAGGCGACTGCCGAAGTCTTCTTCCAGGCCCCGCATTTGTTGCAGCTGGAAGCTCGGGGGAGGTCTCATCTCCAGCCAATATTGACGCTGAAGTTGAAGCTGAGGCTTGGGGGAGGTCTCATCCCCAGTCGATGTTTGGAGTTGAAATGGAACTCGTTTTCAGCTAAAGTCGATGAAGCCGACGTTGAGGCCGGAGTCAATGTCGCCCCCCGTGGTCAGGGTCGGAGTTGACATTGCCTTCATCAACCGAAGTCGATTCGGGGGAGACCTCCTCTTTTGCAATCAAGGTTATGATCGCTTGGGGGAGACCTCGCCTCCCGCTGACGCTGATACCGAAGTTGAAGCCGAGGTCTGAAGGAGACCTCGTCTTCCTGCAGTGAAGCTTACCGTAGACTCTGGGGCTCGGCCTTGGACCTTGCTCGCGTCAGGACGAGGTTCTCCTCTTGTTCCCGACGGGCTGTGGGGGCACATGGGGACCGTCGTCCTCGTCTCTCCCCCCATCCCGTCCTTGGTGGACGGGGCCTTTGACTTTGCTCACGCTAGGACGAGGTTCTCCTCCTGTTCCTAGCCGGCTGTGGGGGCACATGAGGACCGTCGTCCTCGCTTCTCCCCCCATCCCGTCCTTTGTGGACGGGGCCTTCGACTTTGCTCACGCTAGGACGAGGTTCTCCTCCTGTTCCTAGCCGGCTGTGGGGGCACATGAGGACCGTCGTCCTCGCTTCTCCCCCCATCCCGTCCTTTGTGGACGGGGCCTTTGACTTTGCTCACGCTAGGACGAGGTTCTCCTCCTGTTCCTAGCCGGCTGTGGGGGCACATGAGGACCGTCGTCCTCGCTTCTCCCCCCATCCCGTCCTTTGCGAACGGGGCCTTTGACTTTGCTCGCGCTAGGACGAGGTTCTCCTCCTGTTCCTAGCCGGCTGTGGGGGCATTTCCGCTCGCTTTTTTCCCAGTGACCCTGAAACGATAGTGTCGAGCAACAAGGTTTTATTGAGGGAAACTACTGGTAGTACATTCTCAGGTTTTCTGAGTTCCAAGGTCGGGGAAGCGCTAGTCCTCCGAGCTCCTTTAGGCGATAGGTACCAGGTCGGATGACCTCTACCACTTCGTACGGACCTTCCCAATTTGGGACGAGCTTCCCTTGATTCTGGGGCTGGGAGACGGCTGCTCGTCGGAGCACTAAGTCCCCAACTCTGAACGCCCTTGCTTTTGACTCTGGAATTGTAATACCGAGCCACCTTCCGCTGGTAGGCGGCCATTCGGATGCGGGCTGCCTCCCTCCTTTCTTCCAGCAGGTCGAGGTTGGTTCTGAGGTCCTGGGAGTTGAGTTGCTCGTTGAAGCCCACGATTCGAGCAGACGGGAGTTTGAGCTCGATCGGGAATGACCGCCTCGGTGCCGAAGGCCAAGGCGAAGGGTGTCTCGCCGGTCGGTACCCTCTGCGTTGTTCGGTATGCCCAGAGAACGTGGTAGAGTTCGTCTACCCAGGCCCCTTTCGCCCTGTCGAGCCTCGTCTTGAGGCCTTGCAGCAGGGTCCGATTGGTCACTTCGGCTTCCCCATTGGCTTGCGGATGAGCCACCGACGTGAAGTGGTGGGAGACGTTTAGTCCCTTCGCAGAACTCGGCAAACCGGGCTCCAGCGAACTGTCGCCCATTATCGGTTATGAGAGCTCGGGGCAGACCGAACCGGCAGATCAGCGTCTTCCAGACGAAGTCCTGCACCTTGGCCTCAGGTGATCTTCGCTAGTGGTTCCGCCTCGACCCACTTGGTAAAGTAGTCGATCGCGATCCAGGAGGAACTTCCGTTGTCCGGACGCTGTTGGGAAGGGGCCGAGGATGTCCATCCCCCACTGCGCGAAGGGCCAGGGTGCAGTGAGCGGAGTGAGTTCGGACGCCGGCTGCCTTTGCACGCTGGCGTTCTTCTGGCAGCGGTCACACCTCTTCACGTATTCCGTGGAATCACGAAGTAGGGTCGGCCAGTAGTACCCTTGCCGAAGCAGTCTTTGCGATAGGGATCTGGCTCCCGCGTGACTTCCGCAGAGTCCTTCGTGGACATCCTGTAGCGCGATGCAGGCCTCAGAGGGTCGGAGGCACCTCAGCAACGGGAGGGAGTACGACCTTTTATATAACCTGCCCTCGTACAAGACGTAGCGGGAGGCTTGACTCCTGAGCTTCCGAGCTTCTCTCCGGTCGTGGGGGAGGACCCCTTCTTCGAGGTAGGCGATCAGCGGATCGATCCAGCTGGGCTCGAAGTCCGTCCGCAGGACGGCCTGAGGTTCCTCGGTGGTCGGGCACTTCAGAGTTTCCAGAAACACCTCTTTTGGTAGTTCGGCCGGGGCAGAGGTGGCCAACTTGGAGAGGAGGTCGGCCCTTGTATTCCCGGTCCTTGGGATGTGCCGAATGTCGAAGCTGTCGAAGGCTGGTATTAAGTTCTTCACCTTCCCGAGGTACATCACCATGCTTTCCTCCCGCGCCTCGTAGCTGCCGCCGACCTGACCGACCACCAACTGGGAATCGCTATAGACTTGAAGCCGACCCACCTTCAATTCCCTGGCTATCTGCAGCCCGGCTATCAGCGCTTCATACTCGGCCCCATTGTTGGTTGTGGGAAACTTCGAAGCGCAATGCGTACTCGGTGACGATCCCCTCGGGGCTAACCAGGACCAGCCCTGCGCCGGCCCCGCTAGAGTTGGATGAGCCATCCACATGCAGAACCCAGGCGCCTTCAAGAAGGTCGGCCCTTTCTTCAGGGAAGCTCGACCGCCACAGCTCGGCTTCGTCGGGGCCTGGTCTCCCGCTGATGATAGTCTCGCTTGATTCAAGCTCGGCTTCGACTGGTGCGGTGCATTCCAGCACGAAGTCCGCCAGTATCTGAGCCTTGATCGATGGCCTGGGCCGGTAATTGATGTCGAACTCCGTGAGCTCGATCGCCCACTTTGGCGATTCCTTCCTGAAGCGTCTGCGCGGTGGAGGACGGCTCTTAATGGTTGGTCCGTGAGGACCGTGATGGTATGCTCCTGAAAGTAAGGTCGGAGCTTCCTGGCTGCGATCAGAAGACAGTAAATTAGTTTTTCTAACTTGGAGTACCTGGTTTCCGCGTCCCTCAAGGCTCGGCTCACGTAGTAGACTGGTTGTTGCGCCTTCGCATCTTCCCTGACCAGGACAGCCGCCAGGGCCATTGGAGAGACAGCTAGGTATAGGAGCAGCCCTTCTCCAGGTTCGGGCTTTGCCAGCAATGGAGGCGCGCCGAGGTAGTTTTTAAGCTCTTCGAATGCCTGTTTGCACTCCGCTGTCCAGCAAAAATCTTTCGGTCGCCTGAGGACCTTGGAAGAAAGGCAGGCACCGCTCGGCCGACCTTGAGACAAAGCGGTTCAAGGACGCCACCTTCCCAGCCAGGCGCTGAACTTCCTTAATTGTTTTCGGGGCAGTCATCTCCTGGATGGCTCGGATTTTCTCGGGATTTGCCTCGATTCCGCGTCTCGACACCATGAATCCTAAAAATTTTCCGGAGGTCACGCCGAAGGCGCATTTGGTCGGGTTCAACTTCATCTTGTGCCTCCTAAGCGCACCGAAAGTTTCTTCAAGGTCGGCGAGGTGGTCTGTCGAGGCTCGGCTTTTGACCAGCATGTCGTCCACGTACACCTCCATGTTGCGGCCGATCTGCCCCTTGAAGACCTTGTTGACCAAGCGCTGGTAGGTGGCTCCTGCATTCTTGAGTCCGAAAGGCATGACCCTGTAACAATAGAGACCTCGGTCAGTAATAAAGGTGGTCTTCTCTTCATCCTCGGGCGCCATGCGTATCTGGTTATAACCAGAAAATGCGTCCATAAAAGTGAGGAGCTCGTGGCCCGAGGTTGCGTCCACCAGCTGATCGATCCTCGGCAGGGGGTAGCTGTCCTTTGGGCAGGCTTTGTTCAGCTTCTTGAAGTCGACGCACATCCTCCATTTGTTGTTTGCTTTTTTGACGAGGACCACGTTCGAGACCCAGGTCGGATAGTTGACCTCCCGGATGAGTCCAGCTTCAAGGAGCTTATCCACTTCTTCGGCTACCGCCTTCTGTCTTTCTGGGGCTTGGCGGCGTAATTTTTCTCTGACGGGTCGGTGCCTTGGGTCGATGGCCAGCCGATGTTCTATGACATCGGCGTCGATCCCTGGTACATCCGCTGGGGCCCAGGCGAAAACGTCTGCATTCCTTCTGAGGAAAGCGACGAGCTGTCCCTTGACCTCGGCCGCTAGGTTGGAGCCGATCCGCACCTCATGCCCCGGGTCTCCATCGCGTAAGGACACAGGGACGAGGTCTTCCGCAGGTTCGCCCCGTTCTTCAGTGAGGTCGTCGCGGACGTCCAGTCCGTCAACAAGGCAAGGGTCGGGCCGGTCTCCCTCGCGCAGGGCGATTGAGTAGCAGTACTTTGCCAGGGCTTGGTCTCCTCTGACTTCGCCGACTCCATGG
Organism: Cocos nucifera; assembly: GCA_006176705.1. Classification (NCBI taxonomy): domain Eukaryota; kingdom Viridiplantae; phylum Streptophyta; class Magnoliopsida; order Arecales; family Arecaceae; genus Cocos; species Cocos nucifera. Next base: position 191,120 of record QRFJ01000690.1, read on the forward strand.
CTCGTCGGGAATTTCATCTTTAAGTAGTAGGTTGACACTACCGCCCGTAGCGCGTTAAGGCCTGGTCGCCCAAGGATTGCATTATAGGCGGACGGGGTCCTCACGACAAAAAAGTCGATCCGCGCCTTGGCCAATTTTGGGGATTGGCCCGCCGTCACCGCCAAAGTCACCATGCCTTCGACCGGAACGGCGTGTCCGGCAAATCCCACCAGGGGGGAACTTTACAGGTCCTAAGCGGGTGTCAGGTAGGGACATTTTCAAGAAGGCATCGTAAAACAATATGTCCGCCGAACTTCCCATTATCCACCAAAACGCGGCGTACATCATAATCAGCGACGTTTAAAGAGATTACAACCGCGTCGTTATGCGGAAATCTGGTCCCCTGGGCGTCTGCTTCGGTGAAGGTCACGGGCTCCGAGGTCCTCTGCCTCTTTGCCGATCCCTCGGATTCGTCGGTCTTTCCCTGCTGCGGTCCTCCCGAGATGGTGTTAATGACGCCAAGAGACGGCCGGTCCTCCTGCCGATCTTCCCCAATCGGCGGCAACATTCTCGGCCGATCTTCCTGCTCTTTAGATCGTCTTCGCAGGAATCGGCCAAGCCTGCCCCGCCGGACCAGCTCCTCGATTTCGTCCTGGAGCTGGATGCACTCCTCGGTATCGTGACCGTGGTCACGGTGGTAAAGGCAGAACTTGTTGGGGTTGCGTTTTCTGGGATGGGAACGCATCCTCTCCGGCTCCGGAAGTCGTCCCTTGATCTCCAGCAGCACTTGAGCCTTCGGGGCGTTGAGGGGGGCGTAGCTGTGAAAACGCCGTCGGAGGGGAGAACCTCGGCGCGGGGAGGGACCTCGTCGCGAGGGAGAACCTCGGCGCCGGGGGGAACTTCGGCGTCGGGTGGGACTTCGGTGCCGAGGAGAACTTCGGCGCGCCCTTCCGTCGGTGGCTTCCCGCCCCCGAGCCTGAGGTGGAGTCCGGGCACGCCCGCGACCAGGGGGAGTTCGGGAACGCGGCCAGGCTTCGGTGCGCTTTCTTTCCTCGGCAGGCCTTCCCGCTCTGCCTACTCGTCGCTTGTCGCGAGCTTCACCATCCTTGGCCTCGAAAGCCTCTTCTGCCCGGGCATAGCTTTCGGCCCGAGCTAGCATGTCAGCGAAGTCCCTGGGATATTTCTTCTCCAGGGAAAACAGCAGGTCGTTCTTCTGAAGGCCGCCCTTGAGGGCGGCCATAGCAACTGATTGGTCCAGGTTCCGGACTTCCAGCGCGGCAGTGTTGAACCGGGTGACGTAAGCCCGGATGGGTTCCCCCTCTTTTTGCCTGATGGCCAACAGGGAATCCGAGCCTCTGCGCGGCCGTTTGCTGCTGACGAAGTGGGCCGCGAATTGTTGACTCATTTGGTCAAACGACAGGATGGTGCCCGGCTTAAGCGCCGAGTACCAATTCCTAGCCGCTCCCTTGAGGGTAGAAGGGAAAGCCCGACACAAAATGGCATCAGGCGCGCCATGGAGTAACATCGTCGTCCTGAAGGCCTCCAAATGGTCGACCGGGTCAGTGGTCCCATCGTAGCTTTCGAAATGCGGGAGCTTGAAGTTCGGTGGTACCTGTTCCTGCATAATTTTCTGTGAGAAGGGAGGATCAGTGCAAATATCGTTACCGCGGGAGGAAGGAGTATGACGAAGTTCTTCTATGCGCCGTCCCATCTCCATGAGCCTTTGGTCCAGGAAATCTTCGCGATCCTTAATCCCCAAGGTCTTCTCGCGGAAGGGGTGCGAAGCTTCTCCCTGGGTTGAGCCGCGGTCCGAGCAGGGGCTCTTTGCCGGCTGCCCCTCTCTCCCGAGGGCCGGAGGTTGGGTAGCCCACATCGGTCGCTCCTGGACTGGATTCCCGGGCTCCGGGGAACCCCGCGCCGGTCGAGTGGGCGCTGGACCTCGCGAATGCGTGGCTTGCACTGCCTGCACCGCCTCCGTAAGATCGCGGACCTGCTGGGCAAGCAGGTCGAACCGCTCCGCATCTACCGCGAGTACGGAGCGGGCCCGCGTCGCCGGGGCCGGAGTGGGAGCGGACGGACCCGAACGGGATCGGGCCGCGGAGGCTGCCGACCTCCGGGTCGAGGTTCTTCTGGGAGGCATTTTTCTTTTCAGAAAAGGAATACTGAAGAGGGAGGAGAGAGATCCGGAGCAGGGGAGGGAAATCGTCGCCGAGCACTCCTTTAAGAACAAGGGAACCTCGAAGGTTCAATCCCTTGTTCCCACAGACGGCGCCAATCTGTTGGTGCAGAAATCCGTCGCCGCCGGAGGTCGCCGCAATCGAGGCCGCTGGGCGCCGCCGGGGACCTGCAAAACGAAGTCCCGTCCGGAACCGGTGGGGTGGTGGCTCCGGCAGGACCCTCCGACGGTCAAGTTAGTTTCCGACCAACAGTAATGGAGTGCCCGGAATGAGTTCCGGAGCTTAGAGATGTGGAGGAGAGCTTAGAGAGTCGAGAGTTCCAGAGAGCTTAGCCTTAGCGTGTCGGGAGGATCCTTTATATAGTGGAGCTTGATGGTGACAACTGCAGCCGCGTGCTGGCGGGCCGCTCGAGGTTCGGTGGAGTCAGTCTCACTGGCGCCGCATACGGCGGATGGAGGGTGACAGCCATCGCCGCCTGACAGTGGGTCGCTATCGCCCGCGGCGGACTGACTGATGGTGCGGCGGACTGACTGATGGTGATGGTTGCAGAGCTTGCCGAATGAAGGGATGAAGGCCTTCGTCGTGTGCCCATTTCGGAGGAGTTCGGGCTCCTGAAGAGGAAGATAGGAGGGAGTTCGGCTCCCATAGGCGTCTGGCGAGAGGTATGCAGCTAAGACCCGTCCGCAGAAGAGTTCGGCTGCTGAGAAGCCGCGGCCCGGCCGTCTGGGGTTCGGCCGGCCGTTGGACTTGGGCTGAGGCTTGGACACTTGAGAGTTCGGTAGGGAGCTCGGTCGGCCGAAGTTTGATGAGGGCGACCGCTGAGGAGTTCGGCCCAGTGACGACTGCTGAGGAGTTCGGGCTCCTGAGTGACGATTGCTGAGGAGTTCGGGCTCCTGAGTGACGACCGCTTGGGAATTCTACTAAAGCCCGTCCGCTGAGGGGTTCGGCCGCTGAGGGGACTTCGTTGAAGCTCGGCCGCTTGGAGTCGGTCCGAAGGAGCTCGGCCGCTGAGAGGACTTCATTGAAACTCGGCCGCTTGGAGTCGGTCCGAAGGAGTTCGGCCGCTGGAAGTCCGAAGGAGTTCGGCCGCGGGAAGTCCGAAGGAGTTCGGCCGCGGGAAGTTCGAAGGAGCTCGGCCGCGGGAAGTCCGAAGGAGTTCGGCCGCGGGAAGTCCGAAGGAGCTCGGCTGCATGGGCTCGCCTGGGGTCGGGCTTCGGCAGGAGCGGGATTTATCCCCAACACTTACCTATCTATATATTTCTGGACACTCTCTTGTAGACGACATTATTTGTTATTGTAGATTGTTAGCCATTCTTATCACAAATTAATATTCGTAATCCGGATTTATTTCGAACTCTAGAGAAAGCTATATAGAGTTGACCATGGCTAAAAACTGGTTTTTGGAGAAACAATCCAACATTTGAAATAGTTTACCTCTCGCTCTTGCTTATTGTCGTAGTAAAACAAACTATTATTGGATATTGCCGTTGTTGGAATTTAAATAGTAGCTTGGTATCTGAAGGTGTTAATACCATCCTAGGAACAAAGACTTTATATCCTATGTTACTTCCTAATATAACTTTACCCTCCAAAATGTGATTACCAAGTTAAGTAATTATCAACCTAGGGCCATTGCACAACCCAGCATTTTGGTCTATGTCTCTAAGAAGCATTATTGGAACACCAACCTTTAATTTAAGAACATGGTTTGGGACACCAAAAGATCGAATAGTATTCAAAAATTCAGAAGTGTGTAGATCTTTAGATCTTCTATAGTATTGAATGCATTCATATCTATCTTGCAAATACTATCTAATCTCAGATAAACTTGTCCTCCCCAGAGAGTAAAGAAAGCATGTACTCATTCACTCTGTCAACAGTCTCATGAGTTGGTGCAAGAATTGCTCTATCTTCAAAATATTTTGAATTGTTGAAGTTTTGTAACAAAGAAAGGTATGTGCTACTCATAATAGTTACAAGAGGATCATTTTCATGCTTTATAAGAAATTCATCAGAAATATCTACCAAGTCATCACCATCATTATTGTCACCTATAGTGCCATCTCCAATTTTCAATATCCACTGTGAGAATTCTCTCAACTCATTTGAGTTTGGATCAAATGGACCTATTGTTAGCCTCATATTTCTAGTCAACTGTAGTATTTTACAAAAATTCGACAGATTAGAGGAATTGATAGTAGAAAAAACAATATCTTGTCTACTTTCCTTTGGAATAACTACAAAATTTGTCTAATATCTCCACCAAGTATAACAATCTTGCCACCAAATTGTTGATCCATGCTTAATGGAATAGAAAATCTAAAAATATCTCTTATAGTTCTATCCAAGTCTTCAAAACAATATTTTTGAGTCATTAGGGCTTCATCTCATATAATTAACTTTGTCTTGACTGACAACTCTACTAATGCACTTTCTTATCTATGTGGTAGGTGGAATCTTTATTAATAATCAGTAGAATTACAAACCTTAAATGAGCAATTTTGCCTCCCAGCATCAATAGTGCAGCTATTTCACTAAATGCAATTGTAAGCATAATTTGTCTCTTGGATCTTATACCTGTAGATAAAATTCTTCATATGAAGGTCTTTCCAGTTCCACCATAACCATACACAAAGAAAAGACCTTCACTATCATGTGAGACAGCATTCGTTATAGTCTCATAAATTTTTTTCTATTCGTCATTTAGAAGACACACAAGATCATTGTATTCTCTAACCAAAGAGACTCTATTGTAAAAATGCTCATTATGAATTAGTTTGTTGCTTGCTTGGAAAAATGCTCCTCATTAGGAACATGCATCGGTGGATAATCCAAGAGACTTTTTATATTACTATGAAGTAGCTTCTCAATCTCAAAAAGAGCATGATCTTTCAACTGATCATCAGTAAGTGTCTAAGCTATAGAAAAAGATAGATTATTAGGAAAATTACTAATTATTTCCTATATTACATATTATCAAAAAAGGTAGTTGATAGTAAATGGTTGATACACGTGATGGTTTAGAGAAAAATATATTTTATCTGATTTATTTCAATTGGTTTCTCATTATAAAATACTAAAATTATTATAGAAGAAAGTTGAAATATTGTCAATTAACTCATGAGATATAAGTTACGATAAAGTTTTAATTTATATCTTGATTTTGAAGCAATCTTCTCTGATTATAAAGTATATCTTCACTTAACAACTCTCAAGTTTTTTTTCCAAACTAACTTTGGTCTTTCAATGCTGTTTGTAAACAATAAAGATGCAAAAAGGCTCCGCAAGTAATGACTAGAACCCTATATATTTGCTTCAGCCAAATCATCAATATGTTCTTTATCATCATCTAATAATCCCAAGGCATAACATGCATCTTTTCTACATGAATACCAAATATCATTAACCTTCCAAATATCTGCATATTTTGTACAACGCGTACAACGCTTTGCTATGTTTAGTAGAATCCTTTAGTAATATTTATCTCTGCTGCTAGGTGGAACGTAGAATATCCTCCCAATTGAGAAGGCTCGTTGCCTTGGAAACCAATTTTCCAATTATGGTTTCCATATAAACTTAAAAGAAAATTCTGCATTGGTAAGCTATCTGGCTTTTTCATATTTTTTGTTAGCCTCCATCCATGCCAAGAATATTATCTTTTTTCTTCCATGTGCATTGACAATAGAGTCTAGTGTATCGTCATCCCTAAATAAAATTGTCTGCTCATCTGAAAGATGGAAAAGCAACCTTTCTACTAGGGGATCTCTATAATTAATATCAAATCCAAATATGCACCATAGTCTTACATGGAGATAAGTATCTACAATCATAATATATATTAATTTTATCAATATTTTGTTCAGAATATGAATTGTCAGGCCCTTGATAAAAAGTAGTAGTGACTCGATCATGGCCTTTATTGATGTACTTGAACAAGTATTTGATGGACCTTGATTGGTTACATCATTCTACATTTATGTGAGAATTATACTTCAACAAAAGCTTAGGATTATGTGGAATTACATATCCGTTGTCCAAAAAAATATCATCCTTTTCAATAGTTGATCTATCATCTCTCCTTCTATAGACATAGTATCTATCTTCATTGACAATTATCATATCCTGAAAGCTCCTAGGATAGAATTTGGAACACATCCCAGGATGTAAGAATAGTATGATGTGGGCATGTGGCAATTATCACGCCCCAAATCCGGAATATAACATGGCCATATTTCCGAGAGATACCGCTCTCAATAACATGAAACTTATCAATTATAATCAACCACTACTATAGAACAGGACTACGACAGCAGTTTGTAACCGCTATCGTAGTCCAAAAAATTGCTGTTATAGGCTATGCAGCGGTTAGCTAATCGCTGCCACTGCAATCATTGCCGTAGATCTATGACAGCGATTTTAATGCTAACCACTGCCACTACAGCCATCGTCGTAGGTCTATGGTAGCGATTCTGAAAATTGCTGCCATAAACGCCTATTACAGCGGTTTCTAAACCGCTGCCATAGCTTGACCTATGGCAGTGGTTATGGAATCGCTGCCATAAGCTTATCTATGACAGTGATTATAAAATCGCTGCTATAGATCTAATGTAGTGGTTGATATATAGCCTACGACGGTGGTTGGCACGTCTATGGCAGCAATTATAAAATCGCTACCATAGCTTTTGAATAATTAAAAAAATATAAAATTTTTAATTTTTTATATATTTTATCTGATAAATGCAGAGATATATAACATAAAAAAATATTATAAACATGAAAATATTTCTAAAATGCTAAAATTTTATTATCGAATAAAATTTATTATAATATTTTTTTAAAAAAATATATCAAGAGTCTCCTAAATCTACATCGTCGTTGTCACTGGAAGATGAAGCACGAGCTAGAGTCAAAGCTGGAGCTGAAGCTGGAATGCAGGCCAATATATCCTCAAAGTCTGTGAAGGTACCTCCAAAACACATGCTGAGTATTGATACCATATCTCTTATGATGCTCTCTAGATAAGATGCATGCTCTTCAGCCCGATCTGCCCACGTCGCAGCATGATCTGTCCATACCAATGCCTCCTCAAGCTCCTTCCGACTGATGACACTGAAAGCCTGTGAAGAGACGCTCGCCTCAGACCAATAGCTGGTTGGCGTATGTCCGAGCCTACATCGGATCCTCTCAAAGTGCTCAGGCCCCAAGACCTGAGATAGATAGTCATGGGGGTCAGAGATATCCGGACCCTCGCTCGCAAGCGCATCTAACTGATCCTATAATTATAAATTTAAATAAAATTTTATAATAAATATTATAATACTAATCATATATACAAATATATTTAATACTTACAAAAATTCTTCCAATCGTGGCATTCATTGGCCTACCATTTTTGTCCATACGGCTGGATCGAAAGATCTCGCTATGGCTGGACATCACTCCATCTCTCATCAGCTATAACAATAGATCAGTTTATCAAAAATATAAAAAAATATTAATTTAATTTATCTAATAAGATTTAGAATTCATTATCTCTCTATGCATATGATTGGTCATAGACTCACAATCGAGAGTGTGCGTATACTCCTGGGCTATCCGATTCTTTCAGTTCTGATAAGAGATAGCCTAACAAGTATTTAAATAAATAATAAATATTTAAAAAATATTTAAATATAATTTTAAGTGTATTAAAAAATTTAAAAGTTAGTACTTTTATTTTGAACTCCTGGCTCCTCCAATATGTAACCATCCTCTCCCATTGACTTGGAAGATAGTCCTGTATCCAAGGAACAAGCTCCTCCAGAGTATCTCATCAGTGCTTGAGCCATCCTCTATGGAGCTTGACCTTGTAGCTCTGGTATAACTCTCTGATTTTCTTCAGTTGGGCATCTTGAACCCTCTCGTGATCAGAAAAATCGTATCTCCTCTATAAAAAGTTATCAAAAGTCAGTTACAAAATTATTCTAATCAAACATAGTATAAACATGTAAAATGCATAAATATAATTAAGATGTACTTATCCATATCTTCTCTCACACTCGATCCCTGACAGCAGCATCCATCGATCGCCAGTCTCTGGGTCCTACGAGTATAATGTCTGACCGCCTCATAAGCACTCCAAAAAAGGAATGCATCTCCCGTACGGTCTTTCTTATCGATCTTCCCTCTGCATCATACTGCACTATCACCAGATGCTGGCAGTTTCACACATGCACCATACGTGTGGAATGCAAAATGTTCGACTGGATGATGCACCTGCAATGAAAATACGTTATGCAAATATATAAGTATACAAATACTATATAAAAAATAAATAAATAATATAATAAAAATATACACTCAAATATCGGTGGAGTAGCATATGTTAGAAATGTGGGTGATGGTAGAGGCTCAGATGCCGATGGAGTAGATGCCATCAGTGGAATAGATGTCGACGGTAGAGGTCCTTGAGCAGCCGATGTGGAGGTGGATGGAGTATGCTCCGACTGCTCCTCAGATGCTGAACTCCGCATAACCCACCGAGAGGTAGAGATGAAAGCTAGATGGTATTTCGGTGCCATCGTGACCTGCAACATTAATGAACATTAACCAATATAACATGTTGAACAATAATCAAAGATATGCCTAGGTACCATCCGTACCATTATATATAAATATATGAATGTCGAAGATTATGTACACTAATCAATTGATGGGTCTATCGCTATGTAATGCAATAAACTAAAGAAATAAGATGGGGATTCTCTTAGCGGCCAGCATGGTATGGCACAGCATGGCCTATCGGCATGGCACGGCCTATCGATATGGCACGACATGGCATGGCACAGTACGGCACGGCCTACTGACATGGCATGACCTAAGACATGGCCCATGACATGGCACGGCACGGTCTACCAGTATGGCTCAGATGCGAAGCTCCGTATAGTCCGTCGAGGGGCGGGGCTGAAAGCTAGATGGCGTTTCGATGCCATCATAACCTGCAACGTTAATCAACATGAGTTTGAGTATTTAACCATATATTTCATGAGTGGATGTAGATCTTTTCAGGTATTTAAATTAAAAAATTATTTCAAGAAAAGATTAACAAAAATTCATTAAGTCAAGATCTAAATCAGTAATTAAAATTGGATTCGATACCAGTAATTAAAATCAGGTCCGGATCTGAATATCCAGATTTTGACCCAAAGCTGAAATTAAAATAAATTAATACCTACAGGTATTGATAGGTCTAGTCTAGTGATTAATAAATAATACTATAAAATTAAAATAAAAATTATACCTATAGCTACAGAGAGGGGGTCACACTGAAAGCTTCGAGGGTTGAGAAGAAGATGACGGTGCTAGAGGTTATGAAATAAGAGCAAGATAAAGAGATAGAGAGAGAAGAGAGAGAAAGAGAAAGAAGGAAAGAGAGAGAGGAAAAAGAGAGGGAGAGGGGGCATCATGATGAAGGCGGGAGGAGGGGAGGAGCTGAGATGAGGATGAAGGAAGGCAGCAGGAGGAAGTTGACGGTGTATGGCGATGGGCGGCGATGGGAGGCAGGCAGAGTGGACGAGAAGGAGGGTAGGGGTGGCGGTGGCGGCCAAGGATGGAAAGGGCAGGCGGCGACCGAGGAGAGCAGGGGGTGGACGGCCGGGAGGCAGGGGTGGGCAGGGGCTATGGCACCGAGGATGGCAAGGCAGGAATGTGGTGGCCAGGGATGAAAAGGGCAGGGGCGGTGGCCAAGAGGGCAGGGGGCAACGACGGTCGGGGATGGAAAGGGCAGCACGGGGGGTGGGATGGGTGAGGGGTTCAATGGGCGGGGGTGTTGGGAAGGTGTCCCAAAGCCAATCATCAGTCTGTTGATGGTTGGACCATATATTTATAATTGTATATAAATTATAAATTAATAAAAATAATTTTATTATTTTTGATCATAAATTCTATTATCTTCTAATGAACTCCTATGTTGTGATGAAGTCTTTAGGACTATCTAGATTCGGCAAAGGAGGATTTGTCATTTAGTCCTTAAATAGTTCACGACTAAATGATATGTTGTTACTTAGGACGATAACGTTTATCAAGTATAGATCGTTGTGTGTCATATAGGTTGATTGTCCTCATAACCAAGGAGTGTTAAGATACTGATACGGCATGCAAGTAAGATGTATGGGTACATCTGCACTGAACGTGATTAACTCCGGAGCTTTTCTCCTATCAAGATTAGTTTCGATGGAATATGGGTATAAATATCCCTCCGACCTGAGATCATCATGGTGACTTCCAAGCAACTTACTGTATTTTGGTGTCGGACTATCTGAATTTCTAATTCAGTGATGAAAGATTTTTGGGCACAGTCAAGTACTTATGGAGTCAGTACGTATATCAAGATGGGATTGACCACTCCTGATTTCAGAAGCTGTGTTCAATTATATTTCAATTTAGCAAAACCTTGGCCAGGGTAGTCTTAGTGAGGAGTCATGGGACTAATTGCTTTGAGACATGACATGAATATATTTTTTAGGATTGACAGTCTAATCTTGAGTCATCTATTACATAGAGGTCATATGAATGAATTATACGGTAATCATATTCGTGTAGATTCTGAATATTGTGATTGCAATTATTCGACCTATACGGACATTAGATATCATTGCTAGATGGTCACATCGATTAGTATAGAAATTGATTTTTGTGCTACCGACTTAGGTTCGGACCTGTGGGGTCACACACATTAGGAGTTCCTATCTGATCTGATGGCTGATCAAGAGTTTCATTGGTCTAAAACTCTGTAGTCAAGAGTCTCACTGGACTGAAACTCTATGACTAAGAGTCCTACTAGATTGAGACTCTGAGTTTTATTTATTTGGGACTCTCTGATCATAAGTTCTGATAATCTAGGACACCATGGTCAAGAGTCTCACTGGACTGGGACTCTATGACCAAGAGTCCTACTGGATTAAAACTCTGAGTTCTACTCATCTAGAACTCTCTGATCAAGAGTTTTACTAGTCTGGGACTCTATGATCATGAGTTTGATTTGTTTGGGACACTAGATTCAAGAGTTCCACTGATTTAGAACTCTTCAAGAGTTTCATGTTGATAGGACTCTGTTGCTCAGTAACTCATTTGATTTGGACTTAAATATTTTTTGAAAGATTAATTAGCAATTTGACTACTGATTAGCTTTGATTAAGCGATGAAGATTTGATCAAGTTTGATTAAATTTGATTTGATTGGATTTGATCCGATCAGGTCATGAGATGACCTAATCGCTATGGGAGTTTTGACCCTAACTTAATCAGGACGTAGATCTAATTAATTTCTAATTTAATTAAAATTTTATTGGATTAGGCTAAGCCTAATTTGGTTGAGTTTAACTAATTTAATTGGGTCTAAATTAATTAGTTTGGTTGAAATCAATTAGGACCAAGTCAAATGAAGTTTGAATTCAAATTCTCCCATTTTTTACTTTTCCACTCTGCTTCCCACGCCCTCTCTTTTGTTTATCGAATATTTTTTGAGAAATAAAAATATGCATGTAGAAGGAGAGTCTTTCTACGTGTTAAACATAAGGGAGGGGGCATTGGATAAGGATAAGAGGCTCATTTGATTTTTGAAATCAAGTGAGTGATTAAAACCCCTCAACCACTCGACCCTTATTGTTTTCCATGTGGTTTTTCCATGGTATTCACATCAATAAATTATGAGAATTTTTGTGCATATAGGAGAAGGGGTTAGCATTATGTGGTAAAAATTTTAGAGTATTTAGGCATCAATTTTGGACAAAAAAAATCTTAGAGTAAAGAAAGTATATGATCGATTGGATCGATCGTGATCAGCCATCGAAGGCTCCGGTGAGGAGCTAGCACTCCAGTGGGGCTGATTAGGATCAGGAGCTTCGTGTGGACCAACCATAGAGGCTAGATATGTATGCGGCTATGACGTGATACTAGAGTATTATTCGATGAACTCAGATTACGGTGATCGACTATCCGCGAAAAGGTATTATGTTCGGAACACGTAGATGTAGTAAATAGTTTATTACATAGTTTTATTTTTAGATCTATTGATGTATGCATGCATATTATATTTAGATCCTAATATATAGGATTAAATAATCTGATATGATTAGTAGATAATTAATTAGATTAATTATTTTGCTGCATTATTGCTATTTTTGAAATATTTTTTAAAAGTAGCATGGCAAATCTTGCACTATTTTCTTCAATTGGTATCAAAGCAAGGTTCTTTAAACATGATATGTTTGCATATTTAGATTAATAATCTAGATTTAATCTAAATATTGATCTAATAATTAGAGTAATTATATCTAAAAAATTAAAATTCAGATCGCACGGACTGTAGGTTGTCCTACTGTAGGGTTAACCTCCTATAGTGAAAAAGTTGTCGTGGTACGTTGCTAATCTATATCGTTAATTATGAAATTACTAGATTTGATCTAATATTTTTGTAATTTAATTATATTAAGCTTTAATCTAATTTATGATCATAAATGCATAATTAGATAAAGTTTGATTCATGATTTCATGATTATGTAGTGTACATAGTTTCAAATTAAACCCTATAATTAGTATTGTTTATAAATTGAGATGATTTTATTTTGAAATGAGTCGACTCAATTGATGAACAATACTAAGTTATAAAAAAAATTTTAAAATTAAAAATATTTTCAAAATATTGAACCCTAACCCTCAGCCCATAAACTTAATTAAAAATTAAGTATAATAATTTAGTATCTAAAATTATGAATTAAGACTCTAAGTCATTAATCATAAACTTGTGGGTTATTGAGTTAGCTGAATTAGATCCATAAATTGGGTTAGACCTAAGGTTAGTTAAAAGATAGACTAATTTAGAGTAATTGATCGAATTTAATTAAATATTAATTTAAATTAGGTCAAGGACTCTATAGACTCAATTATAATAGTTGTAGTTGGTCAAGTCCATGCCTTTAACAAGGACCAAATGGACTTGATTCAAGACTATGCGGTCGAATCCAAAATTACTAGGTTGGTCAAATTAAAACTAATAAACTGGATGGTGTCTAAGATAAGTTTGGCAGTTTGATCAATGGTTTTTAATTGGGAGCTACCCGCACTGATTCGATCTTTGACGAGTTAATGGCATATCCCTTCCACTGATCTCGCTTACCTGACCATCCTGGTTAGTTAGATTTTAATTAGATCACTTGGTGATTTGGACTCACCCATGTCTATTAGGTAAATCAGTTTGACTGATTTAGGTGCTCCTAATGCTAGCTTAGATTAGATTCTTTTCTAACTTGGTGAAGTCAGTGGGAGGATCGAAATTGGCTCGCTGAATTTTTTTAAATTGATTAACTAAATCCTCTAAAATTATTAGGTCCTTAAAAATGAAATAGTTATATAGATAACTAAATTATAGCCTCCCATTAAGTTGAGTAATAATGGGTTCATTAGTATAATGATCATTTGAGGCCCAAAGGCCTGGTGATTATTGACTAACAAAATTATCATTCATAAAATGATAATTTGGTTAAGTCTTTCTAATGGTGGTTAGGTTGGCCGGCCAAAGTCGGGCTTGATCATTTATTTATTAGATAAGACTAAATATGGTCATATTAATGGTTGGACCTAATTGAACCTTTTTTAGTGGAGGCCAAAGCCTACTGATTAGGTCTATAGGGCAAAATCAATGTTACTAGAAGTTGTTTAGAGAAACAATTGATTTTGAATCTATCCATAGGTGCATATGGGTTAAGCAACCAAAGTTGGGCTCATGTATAGTCTATGTGGATTCTAGTACCCACTAAGAAATTAGAGTAATTCTTCAAATTGAAGGTAAAGGCTATCAATTCATATAAAATAGTGAAAGGACCTTTAGACTGAAGTCCAAGACTTTAGGATTAATAATTCATATACTAATTAGGTTTGGTTTTTCTTTTTCTATAGACATGGCCACTAACCTATCGCTCCGATCATTGTTAGACCATGATAAATTAATGGAACCCAACTACGATAGCTGGTATCGTAAGTTGAAAATCATCCTGGAGCATGAGCGGATCTTTTATGTGGTAATGGATTGAGCACCTGAGGAGCCAGTTTCGAATGCTAGAAAAGTGGTCTGAGATACTTATCTGAAGTGGCTCAATGACCGCACCACCATTTGATGTATAATGCTGGCGACAATGAATAATAAGTTCAGCCGTAGGTTTGAAAATGCCTAGCCACAGAAGATGCTTCAAATATTGAATGACTCTTTTGGCACACCGGACGATATTGAAAGGCACAAAATAAGTTATGCCATTTTTAACGCTCGGATGAGAGATGGGGCCTCAGTCATCGATCATGTATTGTATATGATTGAGATGATTGAGTGCCTTAGCAAGCTGGGCTTTTTCCTGCACGAGCAGCTCGGTAAGGATGTGATCCTTAATTCTTTACCCAAGTCCTTCCTCTCCTTTCTAACTTATTTTAGAATGACAAAGCCTGCAGTGAACTACCATGGCTTATTGGGGTCGCTGCATAACTTTGAGAAGGATCACCAACTCTATAAGGAGATGGTGAATGTACTGGAAGGATCTTCTTCTAGTCATCGATCCTTTAAGAAAGAGGAGAAGAACAAGAAAAAGAAAAAGAAGAAGGTGCGACTGCATGCTGGGACGACTGCATAGGGTCAGACCAAGAAATGCAAGTCCGATCAGAGCCAGGCAAAGTGCTTCTTCTACAAGAAGTAGGAGCATTGAAAGAGGAACTGTCCTCTGTACATTGCCTCCCTGGATCCGAACAGGCCGAGGAAGAAGCAAGTGATTACTGGACAAGGTAATTATATGATAACACCTTGTAATTTTTCTTTGTTTGATTCTACTGCTTGGGTATTAGATACTGGAAGCTCTTATCATATTTATAATTCTATGCAAGGCTTGTAGGTTAGTAGGAGATTTGATCAAGATGAGAGGTTCCTGAACGTTAGAGATGGAAGACAAGTTTCAATTCTAGCTTTAGAAATCATGAACCTTGTAATCAATTCAAATAAAGTTATTCTTAATAAATGTCATTATTGTCCAACTTTCTTATTGAATATCATTTTTATAGGTTTTTTGGCCATGAATGATTTTGAAAAATCAATAAAAGAAAAATTTTGTAATGTCATTTTGAATGGTGTTACAATTTTGATTGGACAATTGAATAATAGAATTTATTTACTTTCTATGCCTATTAACGTAGTTCAATCCTCTAGTAAATGCCCTAGAATTAGCGATGTATCTGATGTCTATCTTTGGCACTATAGACTAGGTCATATTAACAAGAATAGAATTAACAGGTTAGCCCAAGAAGGAATTTTTGAGGTTAGTGATTGTAAGTCACTTTCGACCTATGAGTCCTATGTTCTTGGTAAGATGACCAAGTCATCTTTTATTAGAAAAGGTGAACGAGCCACTGAACTCTTGAGTTTAGTACATTCAAATGTATGTGGTGTTAGATATGTGTGCCCTAGAAGCCAGAATTGGCTGACACTTATAATACACTTCTAAGGATAAAATTATAATTCTAACTATAAATAATAAAATGGATTATTTTCTATCACATAAGTGTATTTAGTGTCTGTGATATATCTCTTGAGTTAATGATAATGATAATTCATATTTTCAAGAGTTGAAAATTTAAGACATGAATTTTTATTTATTAACTCATAAAATGCTTCTGATCGTAGGATCATCACGAGGATGGTGATTGATCCGGAAAGGTTGGTGTACAATCGCTTCTCTTTAGTAGATGAGTCTTGAGTCTACGGTGTGGAGACACCGGAGCGAGAGTACAGGTACTCGTTAGAGAACGAGGGCACTGAGCGTGACCACCTCGAGTAGTCATTAGGAAGTCTACCTTCTCGTCAATGACTGACTCGATGCTGCAGTAGTGTGTCTGGTTCTTTGACCTGAGATGCATCGGCAGTTCACCTTGAGGGTGTTATAGTTTGACTACACCATTACTCGGTCTCCTAGCCATATGGAACCCTGAGGTGTATGTTGGCTATAGCATGTTCATTGTAGGAACTGGATTGCATCAAGATGGAATCTATCTACCTCGGTGGTATAGAGGAGCAGCCCTATGATGATCATGAGAATCAAGTCCAGAAGCCCATGGCCATGGCAGAGTGAAATAATAGAAAGAGTTTCTATTTAGATTTTCACATTGGACTCGAATCGAATGATTACATCATATGACAGAGACTAGGGTTTGACGAGTTCACCTTAACCCTAATCTGATCGGGGCTCAAGATAGAAGAACTTAATCACACAGGTAGCTGCACCAAGAGGTTCACATTCAGCTCTGATGGGTTGCCACCATATACTGCTAGGTGTCACTGGTGGATTTTGGGAGCAATTAGAATGATTTAGATGATCGATCATTCTAGCTGTTCGAATCAGAAGAGTTCTGATCCATCGAAAGGAGTTTCGATGATGTCGATGATAGAGATCATGACATATCCCATTACCATACAGAACTGAACCTAACTGGGTCACACAAACAAGGGTTTGAATCTGGTGATCATCAATTGAACTGATCTAGTTCAATTGATCTGAATGAGATTCAATTAGGTTCAAGGAAATCGTGCTAGCACTCGATTGAACCTAACGTTCTTCTTTTACTATCATAAATAAGTTGTCCTCGACTGAGCCAAAGGAGTTTGTGCTCAATCAGAGGCCTTCATACTAATCTGACTGGAGCTTGTCCAAGTCAGAAAAGGTTGTCTTATTTTGTAAGATAAATTACCTGCCATTTTTGGTCACCTGCCATTTCTCACCTGTTCTTTCTTTGACTTTGGTCAAAAGTTGACCTTTGACTGACCCTTGGACCATCTGACCATATGTCATGCACCCATGCACCTATTGGAGAGCTGGTGGGGGCTTGTCCCCCTGCTAGAACCTGGCAAGGAAGAGGGGTGCATGCCTAGGGTGGCGTGCAGCCCAAGGATAGGAATGCTGGAGTCCCATAGGATGGGACTCCTTGCTTCTTGGATTCTACTTAGGTGGCCCTTTTGGGATTCTTTGA
Source organism: Cocos nucifera (assembly GCA_006176705.1). NCBI lineage: Eukaryota > Viridiplantae > Streptophyta > Magnoliopsida > Arecales > Arecaceae > Cocos > Cocos nucifera. Next base: position 208,311 of record QRFJ01000690.1, read on the forward strand.
CAATCTTAGAGTTCTATCTAAGAATGAACCAGTTTGACTGGTCTTAGGCGCCCTCTAAGGAGGAATCCAGGGGATCTCTATTCCCACCAATCAGATTTAGATCTGATTTCACAAAGAGTTGTGATTGGTTGGGAAGAAGAGGAGTTGGATCACAGCAGAGGTCTATAAATAAGACCCTATCTGCGCCCAACTCAGATTTATTAATTGAGTTCTACTTAGCCCATGCCCCAAGGCTGCCTCTCCCCTCCTTCTCCATGCCATAGTCTCTTCTCCTCTCTCTCCTCTCCATGTCCAAAAGTTGGGTTCTTTAGGTTTGGTGCGATCCAGATCAAGGAAAGGCGACAAAAAGCAAGAAGGCTGCGCTGCTGCAAAAGGACAACTGCTGATCTTCAAAAGAGTTTTGAAGATCCTCCAGATCAGATCCAGATCTGATTTTTGGAGAAATGATAGAGAAGAAGAGGATCTCCAGATCCAACTCCGAGTGGATACCGATAGAGGCCAGGCGCTTGCGTGGCTAGATCCAGAACCTTCCGGCTGCAATCAGGATCATCAACAGGATAATAGGATTACCCAAATCAAGGTAAAATTAAATTTGATTTAATTTATTTTATTTTATTTAATTTATTAAAATAATAAGAATTAGATCTGAAAAATGATCAGATCTGATTGATCTGAAGAGAAAATTTTTGAAATATATCTCTTGATCTAATCAGATCTGGAACGAACCTGGATCCGAAAAATCAGGATTTCCCTTCAACTGGTATCAGAGCCAGGTTCTAAAATTATTTAGATCTAATTTTAATTTTATTTTAATTAAAAATAAAGATTTTAGATGTCACATGAGATGTGATTAGATCTAAAATCAAAAAAAAAAATTAAAATTAAATGATTTAGATCTAAGATGTATGAAGATATGCATGACTAGTTCTAGAATAGAATAGTTCTATGTGTAATCTTAGTTTGATCATAATTTTTGATTTAATTGATTAAATCATATTTTAGATCTATTTATTTACTATTTTTTGATATTATAAATATTATAATAAGATCTAAAAATAAAAAATAAAATTATTTAATTTTAATTTATCATATGAGATATGATAGATGCATGTTTAGACTAGTTGTAGAATAGTTCTACATAATTGTCTAGATTAGAATTTATTTTGATATGATCAATTTAAATTTAATTTTTTAGATTATTATGAGATAATTTAGATCTGAAAATATGCATGATATGATACATGAGATGTATGCAAAATATGCCATTTTAAGTTAGATCTAATTTTTATATGAGATATATGATATAGATCTAACTAGTTTTGTAGATAGATTTATATTTCCTGATTAAGGCGTTTTCCTCTTGGCCGTCCGGTCATAAGAACAAAGAAGGGTTTAAAGGCCCTCTCCTTCCCATTCGATGGGGTGTTCTTATGATGTGTAGGGGTGCTGCGTGTTCGTCCTTAATCAGAAAATTAAAACTTACTTTTCTGCAAAATCCTAGATCCTGAAACCCTAGGATTTTATTGTGCATATTTTTGTTTTATGAACCCTAAACTTAATTAAGAATTAAGTTTATGAAATATTAATTAGGTCTAAAATTGAGAATTTCAGATCTAAGACATATTCATAATACTGGGTTCGGGCTTGGGTAGCTCAATTAGGTCTAAGCGGTTGATCAAACCGAATCAAGAGTTGGTTAGATGGGATCAACAATGCTTAAATTGACCAGCCTAATAGGATTAAGTCTGGGTCAAGATCGAGTCACGATGATCGATCAAGCAAGACCTAATTAGGCTCAGTGGTTAGAGTCTGGATTGTAGGCTAACCCAATTGGTTCTGGCTCAATAATTTGGTGTCTAAGGTAAGTTTGGCACAGATACGATCCGACTGATTTTTAATTGGAAGCTACTCGACCTGAATGCGTTCTTATCGAGTTAATGGCATATTCCCTTCCACCGATCTCACTTACCTGGCCATATTTGTTGACTCAGTTCTGATCTGAGGTGGTCAATAATCCGAGCTAACCCATGCCACTAGGTTAGTCATAATTGTTATGACTATGTCAAGTCTAGTTTAATGAGACCTAAATCAAATTCTTCCTAAGAAAAGATTAAGTCTAAGGTCTTCCACCATTGTAGATGTGCGGGCCCTTCCCGGGGTTGATTGTTCTCGGCTGGATACAGTGGCTTCAGTTGCACCGGAAAGATGCAACCATGTCTATTAGGCATTGGATGCTATGGGCTGGAGGATGAGTTGGGCTCAATATTTTGGATACGGTGAGAGACTCCAATTAGGAAATCCCAATCTATGCAAATGGTGGGTTTGACTTAACTAAGGAGTGGATCAATATTCCGGATACATGGTGAGATTCATGAATTAGAGATCCAAGTTTGGGTGCACCATGATTAGAGAATCATTGAACAAGAGTTGTTCACTCATTGGCTAACCCATCACCAATAACTGTTAGGTGAGGTGATGAGTCAGTTGGTGGGACCGCACCATCCACTAGAAATCATTAATCATGGAGATTTTCGCATCTCTACAGAGAAAGTGTAGGGATCCGAGAAAATAGTGAGAGCTAATTTATTTAAAAATAAAATCTTTAAATAAATTGGTTAAGTCTTAATTACAATATCTAACTAGAAACTTTGACTCTCTACAGAAAAATATCTGCATCCAACCCACTAGCACGAATCCTTGGACACCCATAGACTGATCGGACCAAATTATAAGGATTGGCTCTGGAACTTCAAAATTATTTTGGGTTTTGAGAAGTTAACTCATGTATTGGACCAGGACCCTCCCACCTTACCAGCTCGTCCATCCACTGAACAGAGAGCGTCTCTGGATAAGTGGATTGACGAAGATAATAAGGCCAGATACTACATGTTGGGCTCGATGTCTGATGAGCTCCAGTGCCAACATGAAGATATTAGGGACTGCTCGCCAAATATTGGCTCACCTATAGGAGATGTTTGGTGAACAGAGTCGCGCAGCCAAATATCAAGTCACTAAATGACTTTTTAAGGCTAAGATGCGTGATGGGCAGTCAGTCCAAGATCATTGTCTGATGATGATCAAGGACTTGGAAGAGCTTGAGAAGCTCGGAGTGAAGTTGGACTTGGATCTACAGAATGATATAATTCTGCAATCCTTGACTGATGCATATGGGCAGTTCATCATGAACTACCATATGCATAAACTTCAAAATTCCTTGGCCGAACTTATGAACATGCTGGTTACCGCTGAGCTTTCTATGAAAGATTCTAAAGGCTCAGTTCTTGCTATGGAACGGGACTTCTTCCAAGAGAAAGTCTTTTGGAAAGAAGAAGAAGTCTGTAAAAAAGCAGAAGGTGGAAGGAGGAAAGAAGAAAAAGGCAGAGCTGAAGAAGAAGGCCGCTGATAAAGGAAAGTATTTTCCATTGCAACAATGACGGCCATTGGAAGCGAAACTGCCCTACTTACTTGGCCACCCTAAAGAATACAAGAAGAAGGCAGGTCCTTCTGGAGGTATGCTCGTTATTGAGTCTAATCCTTATGATTTCTTCTGCATCCAGTTGGGTGCTTGACTCTGGTTCTAGTGCTCACTTGTGCACTTCTATGCAGGGTCTTGAGGATAGCAGGAGGCTGAGGGATGGTGAGATGATCCTGTGCATCGAAAAATGGAGCAAGAGTTGCTGTGTGGCCGTGGGAACATATCCTCTTCGACTTACCATCTGGTTTAGACTTAGTACTTAAAAGACTGTTATTATGTGCCTGCAGCTAAGTAGGAATTTGATTTCTATTTCATGCTTAGCATTAAGAAGGCTATGTAATTAGTTTTCTTAAGGACCATTGTAACATTCTTTATGAAAGAAATAAAATTGCAAATGATTTTCTTATTAATGATCTTTATCAGTTACATATTGATGTATCTATTTTTAACTATCGAGCAAAATGTGAATGCCATAAAATCAAAATGACCTAGGGATAGTCCAAATGATAGGTATCTATGGCACCTAAGATTAGGTCATATAGCAGAAGATAGGGTTAACAAATTGGAAAAAAATGGGCTATTGAGTCCATTGACTTTCGAGTCATATCCAATTTGTGAATCTTGTCTTCATGGCAAAATGACTAAGCTCCCTTTTGTAGGACATGGGGAAAGGGCCACAGATCTTCTTGCCCTAGTACATACTGATGTGTGCGGCCCATTTGATGTGCCGGCTAGAGGCAATTTTGTCTACTTCATAATCTTTATCGATGATTTATCTAGGTATGGGTATGTGTATCTTATGAGACACAAGTCTGAAGCTTTTGAAAAGTTCAAAAAATTCAGA
>QRFJ01000690.1:213629-383796 GCA_006176705.1 Cocos nucifera
GAGTGGATATCGGTAGAGGCCAGGCGCTTGCGTGGCTAGATCCAGAACCTCAGAGCTTCCGTAGGATCATCAATGGGTAATCAGATTACCCAAGATCAAGATAAAAATTAATTTAGAATTTAATTTAGTTTTATTTTTTTAATTATTAGAATTAATAAATTAGATCTAAAAAATGTCAGATCTGATTAGATCTGAAGAGAAAATTTTTGAAATATATCCTCTTGATCCAATCAGATCTGAACGAACCTGATCCAAAAAATCAGGATTTCCCTTCAACTGGTATCAGAGCCAAGGTTCTATAAATTTTTTTTTAGATCTAATTTTAATCTTATTTTAATTAAAAAATAATTTTAGATATCACATGAGATGTGATCAGATCTAAAATAAAAAAATAAAAAAATTAAAATTAAATTAATTTAGGATCTAATATGTATGAGATATGCATGACTAGTTCTAGGAATAGAATTAGTTCTATGTGTAATCTAGTTTGATCACAATTTTTGTTTGATTAAAATAATTTTTAGATCTATTTATTTACTATTTTTTAATATTATAAATATTATAATCAGATCTAAAAATAAAAAATAAAATTATTTAAATTTTAATTCATCATATGAGATATGATAGATGCATGTTTAGACTAGTTGTAGAATAGTTCTGCATAATAGGTCTAGATTAAATTTTATTTGATTATGATCAATTTAAATTTAATTTTTTAGATGATTATGAGATAATTTAGATCTGAAAAATATGCATGCATGATACATGAGATGTATGCAAAATATGCCATTTTAATTAGATCTATTTTTTATATGAGATATATGATATAGATCTAATTTATTTTTGTAGATTAGTTATATTTCCTGATTAAGGCGTTCCTCTTGGCCGTCCGGTCATAAGAATAAAAAGGGTTTAAAGATTCCCTCTCCTCCCATTCGATGGGGTGTTCTTATGATGTGTAGGGGTGCTGTGCATTCGTCCTTAATCAAAAATTGAAAACTTACTTTCTGCAAAATCCTAGATCCTGAAATCCTAGGATTTATTGTGCATATTTTTGTTTATGAACCCTAACTTAATTAAGAATTAAGTTTATGAAATATTAATTAGATCTAAAATTGAGAATTTTAGATCTAAGATATATTCATAATACTGGGTTCGGGCTTGGGTAGCTCAATTAGGTCTAAGCGGTTGATCAAACCGAATCAAGAGTTGGTTAGATGGGATCAACAATGCTTAAATTGACCAGCCTAATAGGATTAAGTCTGGGTCAAGATCGAGTCACGTAAGTGATCGATCAAGCTAAGACCTAATTAGGCTCAGAGGTTAGAGTCTGGATTGTAGGCTAACCCAATTGGTTCTGGCTCAACAATTTGGTGTCTAAGGTAAGTTTGGCACATACGACCGACTGATTTTTAATTGGGAAGCTACTCGACCTGAATGCGTTCTTGTACGAGTTAATGGCATATCCCTTCCACCGATCTCACTTACCTGGCCATATCTGTTGACACAGTTCTGATCTGAGGTGGTCAATAATCCGAGCTAACCCATGCCACTAGGTTAGTCATAATTGTTATGACTATGTCAAGTCTAGTTTAATGAGACCTAAATCAAATTCTCCCTAAGAAAAGATTAAGTCTGAGGTCTTCCACCATTGTAGATGTGCGGGCCCTTCCCGGGGTTGATTGTTCTCGGCTGGATACAGTGGCTCAGTTGCACCAGAAAGATGCAACCATGTCTATTAGGCATTGGATGCTATGGGCTGGAGGATGAGTTGGGCTCAATATTTTGGATACGGTGAGAGACTCAATTAGGAATCCAGTCTATGCAAATGGTGGGTCTGACTTAACTAAGGAGTGGATCAATATTTCGGATACGGTGAGATTCATGAATTAGAGACCAAGTTTGGGTGCACCATGATTAGAGAATCATTGAACAAGAGTTGTTCACTCATTGGCTAACCCATCACCAATAACTGTTAGGTGAGGTGATGAGTCAGTTGGTGAGACCGCACCACCCACTAGAAATCATTAATCATGGAGATTTTTGCATCTCTACAGAGGGAGTGTAGGGATCCGAAAAATAGTGGGAGCTAATTTATTTAAAAATAAAATCTCTAAATAAATTGGTCAAGTCATAATTACAGTATCTAACTAGAATCTTTGACTCTCTACAGGAAAAATGTCTGCATCCAACCCACTTAGCACGTATCCTGGACACACATAGACTGACCGGACCAAATTATAAAGATTGGCTCAGAAACTACAAAATTATTTTGGGTTCTGAGAAGTTAACTCCATGTATTGGACCAGGACCCTCCCACCTTACCAGCCCGTCCATCCACTTGAACAGAGAGCATCTCTGGAAAAAATGGATAGACGAAGATAATAAGGCCAGATATTACATGTTGGGCTCGATGTCTGATGAGCTCCAGCGCCAACATGAAGATATCGGGACTGCTCGCCAAATGTTGGCTCACCTGCATAGGAGATGTTTGGTGAACAGAGTCGCGCAGCCAAATATCAAGTCACGAAATGACTTTTTAAGGCTAAGATGCGTGATGGGCAGTCAGTCCAAGATCACTGTCTGATGAATGATCAAGGACATGGAAGAGCTTGAGAAGCTCGGTGTGAAGTTGGACTTGGATCTGCAGAACGATATTATTCTGCAATCCTTGACTGATGCATATGGGCAATTCATCATGAATTACCACATGCATAAACTTCAAAATTCCTTGGCCGAATTAATGAATATGCTGGTTACCGCTGAGCTTTCTATGAAAGGTTCTAAAGGCTCAGTTCTTGCTATGGAACGGACTTCTTCCAAAAGAAAGTCTTATGGAAAGAAAAAGAAGTCTGTGAAAAAGCAGAAGGTGGAAGGAGGAAAGAAGAAAAAGACAGAAGCTGAAGAAGAAGGCCGCTGATAAAAAAAAGTGTTTTCCATTGCAACAGCGACGGCCATTGGAAGCGAAACTGCCCTACTTACCTGGCCACCCTAAAGAACAAGAAGGAAGGTCCTTCTGGAGGTATGCTCGTTATTGAGTCTAACCTTATGGTTTCTTCTGCATCCAGTTGGGTGCTTGACTCTGGTTCTAGTGCTCATCTGTGCACTTCCATGCAGGGTCTTGAGGATAGCAGGAGGCTGAGGGATGGAGACATGATCCTATGCATCGATAATGGAGCAAGAGTTGCTGCAGTGGCCGTGGGAACATACCCTCTTCGATTACCATCTGGTTTAGACTTAGTTTTGAAAAGACTGTTATTATGTGCCTGCAGCTAGCAGGAATTTGATTTCTGTTTCATGCTTAGCACTTAAGAAGGCTATGTGATTACCTTCTTTAAGGACCATTGTAACATTCTTTATGAAAGAAATAAAATTGCAAATGGTTTTCCTTATTAATGGTCTTTATCAGCTTACATATTGATGTATCCTATTTTTAACTATCGAGCAAAATGTGAATGCCAAAAATCGACCTAGGGATAGTCCAAATGATAGGTATCTATGGCACCTGAGATTAGGTCATATAGCAGAAGATAGGATCAACAAATTGGAGAAAAATGGGCTATTGAGTCCATTGACTTTCCGAGTCATATCCAACTTGTGAATCTTGTCTTCAAGGCAAAATGACTAAACTCCCTTTTGTAGGACATGGGGAAAGGGCCACAGATCTCCTTGCCCTAGTACATACTGATGTGTGCGGCCCATTTGATGTGCCGGCTAGAGGCAATTTTGTCTACTTCATTACCTTTACCGATGATCTTATCTAGGTATGGGTATGTGTATCTTATGAGACACAAGTCTGAAGCTTTTGAAAAGTTCAAAGAATTCAGACATGAAGTAGAAAAACAAACTGAAAAATCCCATTAAGGTTCTTCGATCAGATCGAGGAGGTGAATACCTTAGTCCGAAAATTCCTAGACTATCTCAAGAAAAATGGCATAGTCTCTCAATGGACTCCACCAGGAACACCTCAACTCAACGGGGTTTCAGAATGGAGAAATCGGACTCTATTAGGATATGGTCCGATCCATGATGAGCTTCACAGACCTTCCCTGATTTTCTTTGGGGACACTCATTGTTAACTTCAATTTATCTACTGAATAGGGTTCCTTCTAAAACCGTTCCTACCACACCGTATGAGATATGGCATGGTAAGAAACCAAGTCTGAGTCATCTCAGAATTTGGGAGTTGTCCGGCTCATGTCAAAAGACAACAAGCGGACAAGTTAGAGTTTAGGTCCTTTAGAGCTCGATTCATAGGATATCCTAAAGAGTCATTAGGATACTATTTCTACATTCCAGAAGACCACAATGTGATTGTGAGTCGACATGCCATCTTTCTTGAAAAATAGTTTATTCAAGATAGCGGCATTGGAAAGCAGATCAAGCTTGATGAGAAAGTCTCACAAGTAGCAACGAGCTAAGGACCAATTGGAACCAAATCAGGTTGAGCCAATAAGAACACTACCTCCTCCACCTCGTAGATCGAAAAGAGTTTTCCATCCCCCTGAAAGATACTTAGGTATTATTTCAGAGGAAGTAGAGAAAATGTTCCTCGTAGGTAATGGTGCTCATGGTGATGATCCCAAAACCTACAACGAGGCGATATCAGATATCGACTCCGAGAAATGGCTAGAGGCAATGCAAGTCAGAAATTGACTCGATGCACTCAAACCAAGTCTGGACCTTGGTAGATCCACCAGAAGGTATAGTACCTATTGGGTGTAAATGGATCTTCAAGAGAAAGATTGGTGCAGATGGAAATGTGGAGACATTCAAGGCTAGACTAGTGGCAAAAGGTTATAGTCAACGCGAAGGCATTGACTATCAGGATACCTTTTCCTCCAGTAGGCTATGCTAAAATCCATCCGCACATTGCTTGCCGTTGCAGCCTATTTCGATTATGAAATATGGCAAATGGATGTGAAAACGGCATTCTTAAATGGATATCTTGAGGAAGATATCTATATGGAACAGCCGCTAGGTTTCACATCCAGTGATACTGATCACAAGGTTTGCAAGCTGCAAAGGTCCATATATGGACTTAAGCAAGCATCTCGGAGCTGGAACACTCATTTCAATGATGTGATCAAAATATTTGGTTTCATCAAAAATGAAGAGGAACCATGTGTCTTTCAAAAAGGTCAGTGGGAGCGCTGTTGTCTTCCTCGTATTGTACGTGGATGACATCCTCCTTATTGGGAATGATATTCCCATGTTGACATAGTCAAAATGTGGTTGTCCAAGGAATTCTCCATGAAAGACCTAGGTGAAGCATCCTTTATTCTAGGAATTAAGGTCTATAGGGATAGACCGAATAGGATGCTAGGACTTTCACAGAAGATGTACATAGAGGAAGTACTAAAGAGGTTTAGTATGGAAAACTCTAAGAGGGGATTAATACCCTTCAGACATGGTATTCATCTTTCCAAGAAGATGTGCCCTAGCACACCTGAGGAAATAGAACGCATGAGCAAGATCCCTTATGCTTCTGCAATAGGGAGCCTCATGTATGCCATGCTATGTACACGACCTGATATAGCCCATGCTGTGAGTGTCACAAGCAGATATCAGTCAAATCCAGGTGAAGAACACTGGACTTCTGTGAAATGTATCCTTAAGTACTTGAGAAGAACTAAGGATATGATGTTGGTCTTTGGTAATGGAGAACTCCAAGTCCAGGGATACACAGACTCGGATTTCATGTCCGATATAGATGATCGAAAGTCGACATCTGGGAGTCTGTTTGTGTGCAATGGTGGTGCTGTCAGCTGAAAGAGTTTCCAAGCAGAACAGTGATAGCAGATTCCACCATGGAAGCAGAATATATCGCTGCATCAGAAGGCTGCAAAGGAAGCATTCTGGTACAAAAAGTTTGCTGCAGAGAATTGGAGTGAATGCCATCAGATGCCATTCCTCTATACTGCGATAATAATGGTGCCATAGCCCTTGCTAAGGAGTCCGAGGTCTCACCAAAAATCCAAGCACATTGAGCGGCGATACCACCTCATCCATGATTACCTCGAGAAAAAATTACGTCGAGGTCAAGAGAGTCAACTCCGTAGACAATACTGGCAGACCCACTTACAAAGCCGTTGGGCCAGCAGAAGATCGAAGCCCACCTTGAGAAGATGGGACTTAGATTTGTAGCCAATTGGCTTTAGGTCAAGTGGGAGTTTGTTAGATATATGTGCCCTAGAAGCCAGAATTGGCTGACACTTGTAATACACTTCTAAGGGGCAAAATTATAATTTTGACTATAAATCAATAAAATGGATTATTTTCTATCACATATGTGTATTTAGTGTCTGTGATACATCCTTTGAGTTAATGGTAATGATAATTCATATTTTCAAGAGTTGAAAATTTAAGACATGAATAATCATTATTAACTCATAAAATGCTCCTGACCATAGGATCATCATGAGGATGGTGATTGATCCGAAAGGTTAGGTGTACAATCGCTTCTCTTTAGTAGATGAGTCTTGAGTCTATGGTGTAGGAGACACCGGAGCGAGAGTATAGGTACTCGTTAGAGAACGAGGGCACTGAGCGTGACCACCTCGAGTAGTCATTAGGAAGTCTACCTTCTCGTCGAATGACTGACTCGATGCTGCAGTGGTGTGTCTGGTTCTTTGACCTGAGGTGCATCGACAGTTCACCTTGAGGGTGTTATAGTTTGACTACACCATTACTCGATCTCCTAGCCATATGGAAATCCTGAGGTGTATGTTGGCTATAGCATGTTCATTGTAGGAACTGGATTGCATCAAGATGGAATCTATCTACCTCGGTGGTAATGAGGAGCAGCCCTATGATGATCATGAGAATCAAGTCCATAAGCCCATGGCCATGGCAGAGAGTGAAATAATAGAAAGAGTTTCTATTTAGATTTTCACATCGGACTTGAATCGAATGATTACATCATATGACAGAAACTAGGGTTTGACGAGTTCACCTTAACCCTAATCTGATCGGGGCTCAAGATAGAAGAACTTAATCACACAGGTAGCTGCACCAAGAGGTTCATTTTCAGCTCTGATGGGTTGCCACCATATACTGCTAGGTGTCACTGGTGGATTTTGGGAGCAATTAGAATGATTTAGATGATCGATCATTCTAGCTGTTCTGAATCAGAAGAGTTCTGATCCATCGAAAGGAGTTTCGATGATGTCGATGATAGAGATCATGACATATCCCATTACCATACAGAACTGAACCTAACTGGATCACACAAATAAGGGTTTGAATCTGGTGATCATCAATTGAACTAATCCAGTTCAATTGATCTGAATGAGATTCAATTAGGTTCAAGAAAATCGTGCTAGCACTCGATTGAACCTAACGTTCTTCTTTTGCTATCATAAATAAGTTGTCCTGACTGAGCCAAAGGAGTTTGTGCTCAATCAGAGGCCTTCATATGGTCTGACTGGAGGTTGTCCAAGTCAGAAAAGGTTGTCTTATTTATGAGATAAATTTGAGACAACACCTGCCATTTTTTATCACCTGCTAATTCTTGTATTTTGACTTGGTCAAACATTGACCTTTGATCCTTGGACATCTGCCCATGTGTCATGCACTTATTGGAGAGCAGATAGGGGCTTGTCCCCTCTCTAGGAATTAGAAAGAAGGGGGTGCATGCTTGGGATGGCGCACGCCCATGGATAGGGACGCTGGAGTCCCATACGGATGGGACTCCAGGTTGCTTCTTGGTTTCTACTTAGGCGGCCCTTGGGTATCTACTTTGATCAGTCTTAGGCGCCATCTAAGAATGAACCTATGGGTATCTACTTTGATGTCATCCCACCAATCAGATTTAGATTTGATTGTACGAAGCAACGTGATTAGTCGGGGTGATGCAGCACTGCATGGCGCAGCAGAGTCTATAAATAGACCCTATCTGCGCCTACTTTTTAAGGAGTTCATCTTAGCCCATGCCCCAAGGCTGTCCCTCTTCCTTTTTCATGCCACCATTTGGCCCTCTCCCTCCTCTCCATGCCAAAGAAAGTTGGGTTCTTCTGATTAGTGCGAGTCAAGCAAGAAAGGCAGACGAAAAAGAAAGAAGGCAGCACTATTGCAAAGACGACGGGTGATCTTCAGAAGAAGTTTTGAAGATCCTCCAAATCAGATCCAGATCTGATTTTTAGAGAAAATAAAGAAAAGAAGAAGATCTTCAGATCCAGCTCGAGTGGATATCGGTAGAGACCAGGTGCTTGCGTGGCTAGATCCAGAACCTCAGAGCTTCCATAGGATCATCAATGGGTAATCAGATTACCTAAGATCAAGATAAAAATTAATTCAAAATTAATTTAATTTTATTTTTTTAATTATCAAATTATAAATCAGATCTAAAAAAGTGTCAAATCTGATCTAGATCTGATAGAAAATTTTTGAAATATGCCTCTCGATCCAATTAGATCTGAACGAACTTGACCCAGAAAATCAGGATTATCCTTCGTGTGGACCCATGAGCTTAAGTACCAGAGGTAAATATTTCTACTTCATAATCTTCACAAATGATCTATTGAGGTATGGGTATGTCTATTTAATGAAGCATAAGTCGAAGTCGTTTGAAATGTCCAAACTATTTCGAAATGAGGTAGAAAAGCAAACTAGAAAGAGTATTAAAACTCTTCGATCTGATCGAAGGGGTGAGTACATTTTTAATGAGTTTCTGACATATCTTGGGTAGAACGAGATTCTCTCCTAATGGACCCCTCCTGGAACACCACAACATAATGGTGTGTCTGAAAGGAGAAATCGGATCGTCTTGAACATGGTTCGATTCATAATGGGGTTTGCTGGTTTGTCGATCTCCCTATGGAGATATGCACTCGAGTCAGCTTGTTACATTCTAAATAGAATTCTGAGTAAATCTATTAATAAAACATCATATGAAATATGGATAGGGCGTAAGCCAATGCTTTCACACCTTAGGGTTTGGGGGTGTTCGACCTACGTCAAACGTTTGATGACAGATAAGCTTGGACCTAGGTCTGATAAGTGTAGTTTTAAAGATTATTCAAAAGAAACCAAAGAGTACTACTTCTACTTTGCTGATGAGCAAAAAGTGTTTGTCAGCCTTAAGGAAGTCTTTTTAGAAAAGGAGTTCCTTGGTGATGGAACTAATATCTCCAAGGTCGAACTTGACGAAGTACGATAGGTGGAAGAATGGACATAAATTGTTGAACCTGAGCTGGATCTGATTAGATCAGATCCAGAATCCATTGTAGAAGCATCCTTAAGGAGATTTAGTAGAGTACCATGTCAATCGGATAGATACTATGGTTTTCTAATTCAGGATAAAGATCCTATCGAACTCGATGAGAACGATCAAGATCCAATCACCTATATAGATGCAATACAGAGATCCGACTCTGAGAAATGGCTTGAGGCCATGAAATTCGAAATGGAATCTATGAAGGTCAACGATGTATAGACATTGGTTGACCCATCCGAAAGGATAAAATCCATAGGATGTAAGTGGATCTTCAAAAGAAAATAAGGTACAGACGAAAAGGTGGAGACCTATAAAGTCCATCTAGTTGCCAAGGAGTATCATCAACATTATGGAATTGATTATGATAAGATATTCTCTCCTATGGCAATGCTCAAATTCATTCGGATAAAGTTTACCATAGCTGCCCATCTGAACTATGAAATTTGGCAGATGGATGTGAAAATATCTTTTCTGAATGGAGAACTGGATGAAGAGGTGTATATGATATAACCTGAAGATTTTACGTTTATAGATGAGTCTAAGGTGTGTAAGCTTCAGAGGTCCATTTATGGACTAAAGTGGACATCTCGGAGCTGGAACATACAATTTGATAGAACAATTAAAATGTATGACTTTGTTAAGAACAAAGAGGAGCCTTGTATATACAAATGGGCTAATGGACCAGCAATAGTATTCCTAGTATTGTATGTGAATGGCATTTTCTTAATCAAAAATGATATCTCTGCATTACAAGGAATAAAGATCTGGCTATCATCACAGTTCTCCATGAAAGATCTGAGAGAAGCTTCCTACATCCTAGGGATGAAGATCTATAGAAATAGATCTAAAAGATTGCTTGGATTATCCCAATCCACATACATTGACACTGTGCTAAAATGGTTCAGCATGAAAAATTCCAAGAAAGGCTATCTATCGATAGGCTATGAAATTTTTCTTTCAAAAAATTTTTTTCCAACAACACCTCTAGATAGAGAGCGTATGAATAGAATACCATATGCTTCAGCAGTGGGTTCTATAATGTATGCCATGACATGTACGCGATCAGATGTGACATACTCAGTAGGTGTAGTGAGTAGATAGCAATCTAATTCAGGTGAGAATCACTAGAAGGTTGTTAAAATCATCCTGAAGTATTTAAGAAATACTAAGGATCAGTGGCTTATATATAGTGAATCGGACTTAAAACTTGTGGGGTTCACAGACTCCAATTTTCAGTCTGATCATGATGATAGCAAGAATGTGTCGGGATACATATTTATCCTTAATGGTAGGGCCGTCTGCTGGAAGAGTTTCAAGCAGAACACTGTGGTCGATTCAGTTTATGAGGTGGAGTATGTCATTGCATCAGATGCTCCTAAAGAAGTGGTGTGGCTAAGAAAATTCATCACCGAGCTTGGAGTGGCACCCTTCCTTGATGGTCCAGTTCTGCTCTATTGCAACAGCTCTGGAGCCATTGCTTAAGCGAAGGAACCAAAGGCACACCAACGGACGAAGCATATTCTACGCCGCTACCATCTTGTCCGAGAGATTATGGATCGAGGTGACGTCGACCTTCAGAAGATCGATAGAAAGGAGAATCTGGCCGACCCATTCACTAAAGCTGTTGCAGTGAAGGAGTTCGATGACTTTAAGTCGAAGATAGATATTAGATACTGCATCGATTGGCTTTAGTCCAAGTTGGAGATTGTTGAAAATATGTTCCAAAGCCAATCATCAGTCTATTGATAGTTGGAACATATATTTATAATTATATATGAATTATAAATTAATAAAAGTTATTTTGGCATTTTTCATCATAAATTCTGTTGTCTTCTAATGAACTCCTATGTTGTGATGAAGTCCTTAGGACTATCTAGATTCGGCAAAGGATGATTTATCATTTAGTCCTTAAATAATTCATGATCAAATGATACGTTGTTACTTAGGACGACAATGTTTATCAAGTATAGGTCATTGTGTGCCATATAGGTTGGTTATCCTCATAACCAAGGAGTGTTGAGACACTGGTATGACATGCAAGTGAGATATATGGGTACATCTACACTAAACGTGACCAACTCTGGGGCTTTTCTCCTATCAAGATTAGTTTCGATGGAATATGGATATAAATATCCCTCCGACCTGAGATCACCATGATGACTTTCAAGCAATTCACTATATTTTGGTACTGGACTATCTGAATTTTTAATTCAGTGATGGAAGGTTTCTGGGCACAGTCAAGTACTTATGGAGTCGGTGCATGTATCAAGATGGGATTGACCACTCCTGATTTTAGGAGCTATGTTCAATTATGTTTCAATTTAGTAAAACCTTGATCAGGATAGCCTTAGTGAGGAGTCATGGGACTAATTACTTTGAGACACGATATGGATGTATTTTCTAGGATTGACAGTCTAACCCAGAGTCATCTATTACATAGAGTTCATAAGGATGAATTATATAATAATCATATTCACATAAGTTCTGAATGTTGCAATTGCAATTATTCAACCTATCCAGACGTCGGGTACCATTGCTAGATAGTCAATTTGATTAGTATAGAAATTGGAATATGTGCTATCGGCTTAGGTTTGGACCTACGGGGTCACACATATTAGGAGTTCCTATCTGATCTGATAGCTGATCAAGAGTTCCATTGGTCTGAAACTCTATGGTTAAGAGTTCCACTAGTCTGAGACTATGATCAGAGTCCTACTAGATTGAGACTCTGAGTCCTACTTGTCTGGGACTCTCTGATCATGAGTCCTGATAATCTAAGACACTATGGTCAAGGATCCTATTGGACTGAAACTCTGTGATCAAGAATTTTACTGGACTGAAACTTTGAGTCCTACTCATCTAGAACTCTTTGATCAAGAGTTTCACTAGTTTGGGACTCTATGATCATGAGTTCGATTCGTTTGGGATACTGGGTTCAAAAGTCCTACTGATTTAGGACTCTTCAAGAGTTTCAAGTTGATAGGACTCTGTTGTCCAGTAACCCATTCGATTTGGACTCAGATTTTTTTAAAAAATTAATTAATAATTTAATTATTGATTAGCTCAATTTAATTGAGCGATGAGGATTCAATCAAGTCTGATATTAGATTTGATCCAATCAAATCATGAGATGACCTAATCGCTATGGAAGTTTTAACCCTGATTTGATTAGGACGTAGATCTAATTAATTTATAATTTGATTAGAATTTTATTAGATTAAACTAAGCCTAATTTGATTGGATTTAATCTAATTTAATTGGATCTAAATTAATTGGTTTGGTTGAAACCAATTAGGACCAAGTTAAATGAAGTTTGAATTCAAATTCTTCCATTTTTGATTTTTCCACTCTGCTTCCCATGCCCTCCCTTTTGTTTGTCGAATATTTTTTGATAAATAAAAATATGCATGCAGAAGGAGAGTCCTTCTGCATGTTAAATACAAGGGAGGAGGCATTGGATAAGGATAAGAGGCTCATTTGATTTTTGAAATCAAGTGAGTGGTTAAAACCTCTCAACCACTCGATCCTTATCATTTTTCATACGATTTTTCCATGGTGTTCACATTAATAAATTATGAAAATTTTTGTGCATGTAAGAGAAGGGGTGAGCATTATGTGGTAAAAATTTTAGAGTATTTGGGCATCAATTCTGAACGAAAAAAATTTTAGAGTGAAAAAATTATACAATCGATTAGATCGATCGTGATCAGCTACCAAATGTCCCAACAAGGAGCTATCACTCGAGTGGGGCTGATCGGGATCAAAAGCTCCGTGTGGACCAATCGTAGAGATCGGACATATGTGCAACTATGATGTGATATCAGAGCATTATCTAGTGGACTCAGATTGTGATGATCGACTATCAACAAAAAGATATTATGTTCTGAACACGTAGATGTAGTAAATAGTTTATTACATTATTATATTTTTAGATCTATTGATGTATGCATGCATATTATGTTTAGATCCTAATGTGTAGAATTAAATAATCTAATATGATCAGTAGATAATTAATTAGATTAATTATTTTTTGCTGCATTATTACTATTTTTGAAATATTTTTCAAAAGTAGTATAGCAAATCCTGCACTATTTTCTTCAGAGGGTGGGCGAAGACCGCTGGGAAGGGGCCAGCACAGGGGGGATGAGTGGGAGGAGGGTGGCATGGCACAGGCAGGGGGCGATGGCTGCCGGGGATGGGGAGGCAAAGGGGAAGGAGGGGGCACCGAGAGGTGGGGCCGATCGAGGGGGAAGGAGGGGCGGCACCGGTCAAGGGGAAGGACTTGGGTGGAGTCTCACCGACAATGGAGAGGAGGGAAGAGAGAGAACGCACATAGGAGGAAAAAAAATTTAAAAATTTTTAACCTAATCTACGACAGTGATTTTTGAATCACTACCATAGATCTATGACAGCGGTTACTGAAATCACTGCAATAGATCTACGGCAGCGATTTTCTAATCGCTGCTATAGATCTATGGCAACGATTTTCAGTAATCACTGTCGTAGGTTGAAAATAATTTTTTTATTTTTTTTATAAATTATATAATTTTAAAATTTAATGATCATCTTCACTATTTATTATCTAAATAATTATTATTAGAGTGTCATCACAAAAGGTTGCCTCGATTCGATGGCCCTAGCTTCATCCATCAAAAAATTTGATTTCGATGATCATGAACGATGATGCGATGATATGATAGATGGAGACCTTCGATCGATTCAAAAATTTACAATGATAATTTTAGTGATATTTATAGCATACTATCAAAATTTCACTTTAATTGGATATCGTTATCATGGTTAATTTAGTACGGAATGATTTTGACCGTTAAATTAGAAACAAATAATCAAAGGGCTAAATGGCATCCAATTATAAGATAATTTTTTAGTTAAATGGTCTTTGCTATAATTTTAATCATTTTATATGATGATGATGGTAAAATTTAAATTATTTTCGTATGAACTATTCACGTTAAGTAGATATTGCAAAAGCACGAGCATAACAACTAACGAAGTTTAAGAATGGTTATTGGACGACATATAGTTTTAGATCATTCTTAGTCTCACGAGTTGAATTTTATAATAAGCACCATAAAAAATAATTAAACTAGTAGCCAAGATCATTTATAAAATAAATTATCTCATAATCGACACCGTTTGATCCTTTGATCACTCGTTTATCATTTAACGATCAAAATTAATCTATACTAAATTGACCAAGATAATGATATCCGATTGAAGTAAAACTTTGATAGTATGCTAAAAAAATAATTGAGATCATCATTATAGATTTTCGGACCCATCAGAGGTCTCCATCTATCAAATCATCGCATCGTCGTTCATGAATATTGAAATCAAATTTTTCTGATCAATGAAGCTAGGGCCATCAGATCGAGATAACCTTTTGCAATGATAGTCTAATAATAAGGTTGTTATTAAATTTTAAAATTATATAATATTAAAAAAAATAAAAAAAAAATATGGCAACGATTATTAACTACTACCATAGATCGACTTATAGCAGTGGTTATAAGGAACCACTGCTATAGGACCGACCTATGGCAGCGGTTTTCCTAACCACTACTATAGGATCGACCTATGGTAATGATTTTTCTAACCGCTACTATAGGTCCGACCTATGGCAGCGGTTATCGTTAATTACTACAACAGGTCCAATCTATTACAGTGGTTATAAAGAATCACTGCCATAGGTCAGTCTATGGCAGTGGTTTCTTATAACCACTGCTATTGATCAACCTATAACAATGATTTTTTTTAACCGGTGTCGTAAACTCTATTGCAATGATTTCAAAAATCACTATTATAGTATGCGCTTCCGTAGGCTCTTTGTAATAGTAAACAAAAATCTATCATAATTAAAATATAAATGAAGATTCAATTCCATCATTCCTTAAATAATTAAATCAAGATTTGTCTAGAGTATCCAAATTCAAAATTAAAAATGAAAATGATGTCTCAAAATCATAAATAAATAACTGCAAGTTCATGATCAGACTAAGTTCAGGTATAAAATTTTCAAGCCTGCTATGTAAAGACCCAAGCCTGAATTTTTCATCGATCCTAACCTTAATTCTCTATAAAAAAATAAAAAGAGTATGAGCTACACCAGCCCAGTAAGTAAAATCTATGCTTTCTTACTAGATTAAGCATAAGTTTTTTCATGATAATATAATATTTAGAAAATAATAGATATTATAAAAATAAAGTATTTTATAAAATATATAATAAAGCAAGTCATAAAAAATTATGCATGGATAAATCATGAAATTTCGTAAACATGATTCATAAATCATTTTTGTCAGGTATTCACATCATGTTTCAAAATATTGCTCATAAATATTTGTGCTATAGTCACTTTATATCCGTGACAATGCTAGTGTTCTTAATCGATAAATTCTTATTTCGTATACCAACTTTATACCCGCTGGTAGGACCTGTGTTCTTATGAATGCTAGCTCTGAGTGTCGACATTTCCATAGGAGTTCATTTATAGTTATTTGAAAGCCTTAGAAATTTTATTTCTTTTTCTTAAAATATACATATACTTAGATGAAAAAATATTAAAATTCATACTTCATAAAACATATCATTTTTATAAAATATATCTATGAAATTAATGATCATAATAAATCATGTTTTTTCATATCTCATATACTGATCCTTATTTTATGAAAAATATAATTTCATCAACAGCAATATATTTGTATAAAAAATATGATAATTTAAAAATAAATAAGAAGTATAAGATTTTACTTATCTCGATTGTTCTAAATCTTTAGGCTTCGTTAGAAGAATCAAATAATTCTATTTTAAATATTAATTTATAATTAATTTTTATTTATTAAATTTAATAAAATTAAATAATAATAAAAGATATAATTGATCAGGTGATCAATTCAATAGGCCATCCAGGCACCAAATCGATTCAAGGTCATCTTGCTGGAGTCAATTAATATAAGTCCCTAAAAAAGAAAGGCATGACTTGATACTGAAGTTTCTAGAGAGAGAAAGTAAAAAGGAGAGAGAAAATCGAGAGAGAATCTTTGTATTCGATAAAAAAAGGCAATCATGATTAGGATCATCAGAGATCATATCAGGATAACTCAATATAGATTAGCTATGATCAGAAACTATAAATTTCTAATAAGGATCGAATCGAAATTCAATAAATTGCATGACTTTCAAAGTGATTTTGAGTGATCTTGTTTTTATCTTAGGTTTAACCTGGGGTCCGTGGTGCAATTAAAGAAAGAGAGTAGGGTCCTAGAGAGAGAAAGAGAGAGAGAGAGAAGAAAGAAAATCATTTTTCTCTCTCTTTTTTTTTCTTTTTCTTTTTCTTTTTTAATTTTTCCTTTCTTTTCTTTTATTCTTCTTCTTTCTTTCTTTTCTTTTCTTCTTTTCTCTCTTGGCTGAACAGGGGAGGGTGGGGGCTGATGGTCGTGATGGCTAGGGGCCGAAAGATCGACGGTAGGCCACAGCAGTAGGCAATCGATGATGGCATAGCAAGGGAAGGTTGGCGACATGACTGGCCGATGAGAAATCAAAAAAAATAAAAAATAAGGGAGCCTTCTTACAGTAATTTTTTATTAAATCGATGGCCAACAGTGGGACTTGGGACCATGGGAAGATGAGAAAGAGAGAAAGGAGGAAGGATTAGGACCTTACCTTGGCTCCAGTGGCGTCGTCAGCTTTAATTTCTGGCGAGCACAAGCAAGAAAGGCCGTGGCTTCAATGGAAAAAAAGAGGGAGAAGAGCACCGGTGGAGGGCAGGCTTCATCGTGTGAAATCTCCTAATGGGGAGAAGGAGATTTATAGAGCACTCCCAAGAGTTTTTGGCCATCCTTAGGAGTCCGACTCTTAGTTGGACGTGAGGGCGAAGAAGGCTCCCATCAAGAGTCTTCATCTCTTCTTTCTCCTTTTTTTTAAATTTTTTTAGGTTATTACAGCAATCCATGCTTTTGGAACTCAATAGATAGCTATTATACAAATCAATAGACAATATTAAATTCAAAATTAGATAGTTTTTAAATTACATGTATAATAACATATATTTTAAATAGATAGAAACAAAATATTTAAAAAGAAAATCCACCAAAGATACTTTAAATGACTAAGTAATTTTCTTAAACTCTTGTTTATCTTGATGTTTGTTTTAGCTGACACAATCTTTTTTTATTTAGTTTGCAAAGTCATTGTTTATATACTTAAGAATTTTAGTTCTTTATAGTTTTACTTTAGTACAAATTACAAACTTTAATATATATATATATATATATATAAGTATATTAATATTCGCAAAGTTGCCTATATTTTCTGCTAGCTACTAAGAATGTGTAACGTAGAGAGAAGAATAAAATTCAAAATCTACTATTTGTACATGATTCTTGAATTAAAAAAAATGGTTGTAGTTGTAAGACATCTATTATAGGTACTACACTGAAAATAAAAGACACATCATTAACAACCACATAAAGCACTAATATATTAATGAATAGGTTAGAAATATAACATTCCTTACTATATACAATACTTAAGCTAAATAGAAACCAAACAAGATACAAATCATAATAGAAAGACCAAAAGTTATATAACACTGAAAAGGTTTCTTTTAATTACATTAAAAAAAGAGAGAGAAAAAGTTTCTTTTAAATATAAAGGGATCTTTTATTGAGCATAAAAATTCTTAGTAATCTGCTTAAGGGAATAATAAGGTAGAGCTTCCAGTGTTACACATGTTTTTTAAACATATGACCATATTTTTATCTTAGGTGTTTAAACAAAAAAATTGCTGACAAAAAAATAGATATGGATTTAGATGTTGGTAGTAATGCAAAGCAAATCCATTAGTTAAAGCAAAAGCATGAAAGAGATGTTCCTACGGCTGCTCAGAGCCATAGTCGTAGATCCGATCTCTTGCATGAATCTGGATGTTAATCCAACAAACTAAAGAAGATCTAAGAAAGATGAGAGAAGCTAGGATTTTTGGCGTTGGAACTAGAGAGAAGAGAGTTAGAGAGAAAAGCTCAATTGTATTCCAATCTTATTATAAAAGTTACAATATCCTGGTTTATTTATCCTAGAGTTTTCATATAAATCCTAATAAATTTTGGCTCAAAAACTCTCTTAGACAAACCGAATCCATACATGAATTAGCCTCCTTAAGACCTCTTGAACCAGACTTTAAGATCCCTAGGATCAACCCAGACCCTAGCCCAAAATAGATCATCGCGTAACTCTGCCCGCGCACTGAGCCGACTCAGTCTCAGCACTGAGCGGACTAAGTTCCACTGGGTTGGCTCAGTCTGAAACTGAGCCAGCCCAGTCCTGTGCCATGCCAGCAGTTTCGAATATGCAGCTCTCTATTTTACTTGTGCATCAGACTGAGCCAGCCCAGTCCTGTGCCATGCCAGCAGTTCCAAATGTGCAGCTCTCTATTTTGCTTGTGCACTAAAACTTAGACGATCCAATTTTGGACTGAGCCAACTAATCTGCAGAAAATTCTTTTTCTACAGTCTTCAAGCTCTGGCTTTGATTTCTTGCTCCACCTTATGTTCTAGATCTCCGAAGCACCAACCAAACCCCTTGAGGCCCTCAATATCTGAACCTCAAGCTCGTGAAGAGCTACATGTCGCCTCCATCCTAGGACAACTCCCATCCTAGCTATAGGATCACACCATCCTAGCCTCCTCGGAGCCCTCACCCTGGCTCCGCTCGTGGCCTCCCAAGACTTAGGAGCACCATAAATTCTCATAATCTCCACCTTGGTGCTCTCAAGCCTTGGCAAACCTCTCGACAATGCCCTCCTGTACGATAATATTGTCCCTACATACTCGACAGTACCTGTGCAAACATCACCTCTGCCAATCCTCTTCAGCTGTTGTACACCCTTGAGACCTTTGGGATGATCGTCTCCACCGCTGAAGACATGTGCTTGCACCTCTATACCACTATAAAAATGTAGGATCCCTTCTGCTTAGCAGCTGCATCATTTTTTCTGGACTTTCCTGAAAAACCCACAGCGTTCTTGTATCGACACTCACTGCAAATCCTGATATGCTCTCCTTAGAACTATGCTTGTCCTCCTGTACATGCCGCTCCATCTGAAACTATGCATCTCTGGTGCTGGTGCTAGGATATCGATCCTTCCGCACTCCTCTGCTTTGAATTCATATCAAATTTCTCTCCAATTATGAAGCAACCTCTTCGAAGCTCCACCTATATCCGAAGTCCACCTGATACCGCACAAGCCGACTCTATCACCGAGTCCCTCAAGGCCAAGCATCTAATGCTGCACTGCTGGACCTGTCACTGTACCTCAAACATCGTCGCTGCCCCTTCGAATCCTCCACGCTCCACGGACCCCTTCGAAGCCGTCTCGGATACCTCTGAAACTCAAGAGCTCATCCAACTCTTCTGAATCCAATGACTGAATCCTAGAAAATTCCATCCTAGTCTTCTCTTCTACCCCTACACCATCCATCACTTCAATTGCATCTGGAGAATCATCCTCCACCTGAATCGCGACTCTTCCTAATGCTCCTACAGAAGAAATTTGATCCATGATATTCCCAACTGCTAGAGACTTCTGGCGCTCCCTAAGACCCCCAGGCTCTCCTTGAGACATGCATCCGATCTTTCTAAGATACCACTAATACTCTCTGCTGAGATACACTCCTCGACTGCTGCACCACCAAGCCTCTCTCAGCCCCGTGCCTCTAGGAAAGTGCTCCTACAGCACTCCAGCACTTTCTAACTCATCTCTGCACCGCTCTATAGCTGCCCAGCCCTAACCTACTAGACCTCCATGGATCATCCATCTCCATCACTTTCAAGGCTTCATAAATTCATGCTTTGATCGAACCACTGAATACATCTTCGACTATTTTTCCGCCTTTCAGACATCGAAGGACATATAGTCGCTTCTTCAATCTTTCTTCGATCATTATCCCTTGAGAAACCTCTCTTCAATAGCCCTACACTGTCCATCTTCCTAGAGAATCTTGATACTCTCTGTTGAGATATCTTTCTCAGCTGCTGCATTATCGAGCCTCTCTCAGTCCTGCATCTTCAGAAAAGCGCTACTACAACACTCCAGTACTTCCTGCCTGTCATATAACCATCATACACTCCGATCTTTCTATCAAGATCGATCAACAAATCATGCACCAAATTCTTCCATCCTGAGAAAATCCCTTCACGTTAATCCTCTCAACCTCTATCTTCAACTCGCTGCTCTCGGTTGGCTAAATCACAGCAATAACATAGATAGATTTGAGACATATCATAGAATCCTTATGCAAATTTTTGATCTCATCTTGTATGACTTCTCCTTCCCTTCCATGCACCATCAGACTCTGAAACTTGCTTTGATACCATATTGTCATCCACAATGTTCCAGGCATCACCTAGATCTGATATCAATTATTGTTCCTATGGCTGCTCGGAGCCACAGCTGTAGATCCAATCTCTTGCGTGAATCTAGATGTTAATCCAGCAAACTGAAGAAGATCTAAGAAAGATGAGAAAAGCTAGAATTTTTGCCGTTGGAACCAGAGAGAAGAGAAAAGAGAGTTAGGGAGAAAAGCTCAATTATATTCTAACCTTATTGAAAAAGTTACAATATCCTAGTTTATTTATCCTAGAGTTCTCACATGAATCCTAATAAACTTCAGCTCAAAACTTTCCTAGGCTAACCCAACCCATACATGAATTAGCCCCCTTAAGACCTCTTGAACCAGGCCTTAAGATCCCTAGGATCAACTCAGATTCTAGTCCAAAATAGATCCTCACGTAACTCTGCTCGTGCATTGAGCCGACTCAGTCTCAGCACTGAGCCGACTAGGTTCTACTAAGTCGGCTCAGTCTGAAATTGAGCCGGTCCAGTCCTGTGCCATGCCAGTAGTTTCGAATGCATAGCTATCTATTTTGCCTGTACACTGAGATTTAGCCAATCCAATTTTGGACTGAGCCAATTAACCAGCAGAAAATTCTTTTTCTACAGTCTTTAAGCTCCGACTTTGGTTCCTTACTCCATCTTATATTTCAGATCTCCGAAGCACCAACCAAGTTCCTTAAGGCCCTCGATACCTGAACCTCAAGCCTGTGAAAAGCTACATACCGTCTCTATCCTAGGATAACTCTTATCCTAGTCCTAGGATCATACCTATCCTAGCCTCTCCGGAGCTCTCATTCTGGCTCCGCTTGTGGCCTCCCAAGGCTTGGGAGCACCAAGCCTTGGGAGCACAAGAGAAGCAGTTAAATAAAAAGACAAGGGGAAGACATTCGGGTGAAGTTCAAACACATAAATAGTATTTTGAGTTTTTAGTACTTTAACTTCAAAGTTATAGTATCTAAATATACATAAATAATATTTTATCTAAAATATTGAATTAATATGAATACTAAAATATTTATGAAACTACTACAAAGGATCAACAAATTGCCTAAACTAATCTCATGATATTTCTGTAAGAACCTAGATTTAAAAGAAAAAAAAAAAAAGGCTAGCACGTGCAACGCACCTGCTAAAATAAGCATGGAAGGGGACTTATGAAAGAACTTCTTTTACTGATTCAAATCCTAAAATCTTTAGGATTAAGAGATCAAATTAAACTCAAACTCCTCCCTATTTGAGGTCTATATAAAGGCCTTAATCTCATGGGTTTTTTCCTCACAAAAATCACCAGTTAATCATTGATTTTCTTCCCTCTTTTCATCCTATTTGTTGATGGATTATGCTTCTTTTGGCCACTAGAAATTAGTTCAAATTCCATCCAAATCTAGTAAAATCCCTTCCATCTTATTCCCTCAATCTCTTAGGGGTTTTTATCTTAAATTTTACTTAGTTTTCTATTAAAAATCCCTTCAAAAATCATTATTTTTCTGGGTTCTCTATTTTCTATTTTGTTTCAGTTTTTCCTACCACCACTTGTCATCATCGATTACTAGATCTAGCCAGTTGGTAATGCCTAGGACTGCCTCTCCAACCTTAGGGGTTGCCAGCAGGGGTGGTTGCCATTCTGGCTCAAGAACAAGGGGAGCAAGAGCTCCCCTATTCTGTGAAAGAGGACCGAGTGGGTCCTCTACTTCCTATAAAAAAAAATAGAAAAAGAAAGATAAAGAAAAAAAGAAAAGAAAGGAAAAATGGAATTAAAAAGAGAAAGAGAGAGGGAGAGGGAGAGAGAGATGGTTTAATTGGTTTATTGGTTTGGATCCAATTTAAATAAGTCTAGGTCAACCCGAGTCACTTATGTTCGATTTAGAAATTGATTCAAACCTGGATTTAAACCCTAACTTGGATCGGGCTAGATTAAAGGTCTTTCTATTTATCTTAATTTCTTCAGAATTAGGGGTTTATAAAACTTATTTGATATTTTAGAGCCTTTAACATCGAAAGAAGATCGAATTTAGAGATAGATTTGAGAGGATCATAGGATTTTGGATCTGATCAATGGATAAGTTTTTTCTTATTTTTGAATTTATTTTTTTATACATAATTATGTATTTAAGAATTAGATTTTATATGTTAAATATTTAGAAATTATTAAAGTTCAAAATTATATAATTACTTATGAAAAGTGATTTAAAAAATTGGATCAAGCATGATATTATAATTGCATGATATAATTTTGGAAAAAAATGATTTCCATTCATTAAATTACATGATCTCTAAAAAGAAAATATATTTATTCATCGATGCATGAAATTTTGAATAAAAAAATTATTTTCATTACTCTTTTGAATTATATGAAAATTAAGTTGACATTGTTATAAGATAAATATTTTTATTTATGAAAAATTGGTTGCAACAAAAGTATGAGAAAACTACTCTAGTTAGACTATGATCTGGATCTAACCAACGGGACTGATTATTGATCACATGTCAGAAATATGTTTCTCCTGGGTTTAGCCAATCGGAGTTGATTGCTGGCAGAGTTAATCTTTCTGGGTCTAACTAGTAGGGCTAATCATTGGTAGCACGTCGATAGATCAGATATTCCTCGTTCATGACTAATCTCTTTACCTTGTCATGGGACAAATCATGGCCATGTGAACTAGAGCTAGTTTTTTTTCTAATATATGCCGATGGATCGAATGTTCCGCATATAAGGGCTAGTCTCTTCTAGACCTTATCATGAAACTGATCGTGGATGTAGTCAATGAAGACTGAGAGAGAATTTTTAATTTTTTATTGATATGCATAGCATATCTTGAAATAAAATTATATTGATGCATATTATTACTAAATTATTATAATTTAAAAGATAATTATGCTTGATCCCTCGGAGATATTGATAACTTACCGAGCCCGTAAAACTCATCCCATCTTTTCTATTTTTTTCAGATTCTAGAATAGTGTATTGGGCCTAGGACTAAGCAATGAGGAGGCCTTGCATATTCTTTAGAATTTTGTCCTAAGGAGTATGTGGCATCACGTGCCGATCTGAGTGCTAGATTCGGTGCATTATAGAGTAGTATCAGAGCTTAGGTTTAAGGATATTATGGACTATAGCTTAAGTGATATCGAAACTTAAGGTTATGATTACTCAAAAATATGACTTAAGTGGTACTTAAACTTAAGGTTATCGGGACTGAGAGTTAAGGGATATTTGAGCATAAGGTTATGATAATTAAGGATGTGATAGAGATAATTCATGAGGTTAGGATTTCAATAGATAATTTATATTTTGGATTATAATTTGAGGGGTTGACCAAATTATGATCTTATTTATTTGAAAATTATTTAGCTAACTTGAGATATTTGGTAGATTAAATCAGAGTGCACAATAAAAGTATGGTGGTTTAAGTTATTTAAAGTTGATTGAAAAGATTGGTTTGAATTCGAAAGATGTTATGCTAGAGGATTAAAATTTCTTTTCGAGTGAAGGAGGCTATTTAGGATCTCGAGAATAAGATAAGAATTTTGTATTCTTAAGGTTATTAACTTTGTAATATGCTAATTTTGAGAATGAAATTATTTTAAGAGAGAGAGAATGTAAGAATCTAGATTAAAAAAAAAATTGGGCTAGCACATGCAATGCACGTGCTGGAATTAGTGTGACTTACGGAAGAACTCCTTTCACTGATTTAAATCCTAAAATCTTTAGGATTAAGAGATCAAATTAAACTCAAATCCTCCCTATTTGAGGTCTATATAAAGGCCTTAATCTCATGGGTTTTTTTCTCACAAAAATCATCGATTAATCACTGATTTTCTTCCCTCCTTTCATCCTATTTGCTGACAGATTATGCTTCTTTTGGCCACTAAAAACCAAGTCAAATTCCATCCAAATCAAGTAAAATCTTTTCCATCTTATTCCTTCAATCTTTTAGGGGTTTTTATCTTGAATTTTATTGAGTTTTTCTGCTAAAAATCCCTTCAAAAATCACTATTTTTCTAAGTTCTCTATTTTTTATTTTGTTTTAATTTTTTTTGCTTCCACTTGTCACCATCGATCACTGAATCTGGCCGATTGGTAATGCCTGGGATAGCCCCTCCAACCTTAGGGTCACCAGCAGAGGTGGTTGTCATCCTGGCTCAGGAAAAAGGGGAGCAAGAGCTCCCCTATTCCGTGAAAGAAAGGAGAGAAAGAGGACTAAGTGGGTCCTCTACTTTCCATTCAAAAAAAAAGATAAAGGAAAAAAGAGAAAAGAAAAAAAGGAAAGAAAAGGAAAAATGGAATTAAAAAGAGAAAGAGAGAGAGAGAGAGGGAGGGAGGGAGAGAGAGAGAGAGAGATGCTTTAATTGGTTTGGAACTAATTCAAATAGATCTAGGTCAACCTAAGTCACTTATGTTCGATTTAGAAATTATTTCAAACCTAGATTTAAACCCTGACCTAGGCTGGGCTAGATTAATGATCTTTCTATTTATCTTAATTTCTTTAGAATTAAGATTTAATAAAATTTATTTGATGTGCTAGAGCCTTCAACACCCGAAGAATATCAAATTTAGAGATCAATTTGAGAGGATCATAGGATTTTGGGTCAGATCAATAAGTAAGTTTTCTCTTATCTCTAGATTTATTTTTTTATACATAATTATATATTTAAAAATTAAATTTTATATATTAAATATTTAAAATTTATTGAAGTTCAAAACTAGATAATTACTTATGAAAAATTATTTAGAAAATTGGATCAAGCATGATATCGCAATTGCATTATACAATTTTGAAAAAAAATTATTTTCTTGCATTAAATTGTATGATCTCTGAAAAAATATATTTATTTATCAATGCATGAAATCTTAAATAAAAAATTATTTTTATTACTCTTTTGGATTATATGAAAATTAAGTTGACACTATTATAAGATAAGTATTTTTATTTATGAAAAATTGGTTGTGACAAATGCATGAAAAAACTCTTTAGTTAGATAATGATCTGGGTCTAGCAATTGATCATTGGCCATACATCAGAAATATGTTTCTCCTGAGCCTAGTCAGTCGAAGCTGACCGCTGATAGAGTTAGTCCTTCTGAGCCTAGTCAGTAGGCCTGATCACTAGTATCACATCGATGGATTGTGTGTTCTTCATTCAGAACTAATCTTTTTATCTTATCATGGGACAAATCATAGATATATGAACTATAGCTAGTTTTTTTCTGGTACACACTAGTGGATCGTGTGTTCTGCATATAGGAGCTAGTTTCTCCTGAGCTTTGTCATGGGATTGATCGTGGCCATAGTCAACAAAGATTGAGAAAGAATTTTTATTTTTTTACTAATGTACATAGCATATTTTGAAATAAAATTATATGGATGCATATTATTGCTAAATTATTATAATTTGAAAGATAATTATGTTTGATTCTTCAGAGATATTGGTAACTTACTAAGCCTGTAAAGCTCACCTCCTCTTTTCTATTTTTTTCAGATTCCAGAAGAGCGTATTGGGCTTGGGACTAAGCAGTGAGGAGGCCTTACATATTCTTTAGGATTTTACCTTAAAGAGTGTATGGTATCATATGCTGATTCGAGTGCTGGATTTGATGCATGATAATTTCTTTTAAGCCTAATTATTTTAAATTTAATGTGTGATAACTATAATAGACATATAAGTAAGTACACTTTAAACGAAAGCTAAAATTTTTGAAGCATCAGATAAATATATAATTAATTGCAACATACCACCCCTAACTCTTCCAAACATTCTTCTCTGGCTTAAATCTCTTATCAATTCATCAAGTTTGACTTTAGAAATATGACAAATAATATCTGGCTGGTCTTCTGGTCGAAAGCCTTTTTGTTCCATAGCTCTTATGATTTCTTATCATCTTGGATTACATGTGAATGTAAAAAGAGGTAAGGATACCCTGCTCATTTGTAAATTGCCATCGCATCTTGATAGTTCTGGATTATATAGCATGCACTTCCTATGAACGACAAAGGCAATATCACATGCTTTCCTCTTGAAGAGGGATTTGTTTCATCTCTTAAAACTGCTTCACTCAATCCTTTATAAATTTTTGCTCTTAATTGTTTCTAATGAGATCGAATATAGAATAATCTTTGTGACTCAATCATAGTGTAAGCATCAACCAAAAACTATTAGAACAATTTTCTTGATGACAATATTGTTCTAACTTCATAATTTCTATCTTGAATTCTGAATGCAAAGAATTCTCTTATAGTCAACTTTGTTCTTTTCCTTGTACAGTTGCTTCTTGAATCTCTATGTTGAATCTCATCTTTGTAACCATCCTCCCCATAAGAAAATAGCTAGGGATATTGCAATGTCAGGTAAGCTGGATGCAACTCATTGATATGTTTAAGAAGCCTAGTCTAAGTCTCTATTATAATATCTCTTTTAGCACTTGAGTCTTTTATATCTCCAACAATAAGAGCAGCCACTTTTGATGCAGTAGAAAGATTATATCTCCTTCCATCAAAACCTCTTTTGTTGATTAGTCTCAATTTCATATTTCTAAAACTTCCATCTCGAAATCTATCTTTGGCTGCTCTAAATGCTTTGGCTAAGACATTGTTTTCATCAAGCATCACTCTCAAATCTTCTACAATATTAGGATCATATAAATTAGTATCATGTCCTGAACTGTAAATCAAAAAAAGGTGAAATACTATTAGATAATAATTTGTAAGTTCTTAATTGAAGCACAATTACTATATATAACCATTTAAATTTTGTTCAAATAAGGCACTTAAAAGTAGATATCAAAGTTAGACATAACTAACAATACGTTATATTACATCATTTTTTGAAATCCCTTAATACATCATTAAAAAAATAGTTAATAGGGAAGTCAATTTTGCCAAAAATTTGAATGAAAAATGTAATGTTAACAAAGAAATAGTAAGCAGCAAAACCAATTAATATATACCTGAAAGCTTTGATTCGGTTGGAGACTTCATTAGCCATATCATGTATGCATAGCTGAGCAAATTTAGGGGACAATCCTTGTTATGAAAGCAAACTTTCAATTTTGTGGCAATTTTGTCCACTGATTTTGTATACATAAGGTTTGCCTCTATCATTAATAGAGTTTTCAATCTTGCCATCCATTGAAGTGAATGCCTACATCATATTATATGCTCTTATATTTTCAATAAAATTTTTGCTATTGAGATGTTTGTTATGTAGAAGATCATTGAGCAAAGGAGGAGGATCTTGTGTCAATGGCAATGATACCTTTTCTTGCATACAACATAATGAGAACTTTGGCTTTCTAGCATTTTGAGACTTCCTTACTCTCTTATCATACCACATCAAAGCTCCACAATATTCACATGGCCATGTTTGATCTCCGATATCCCAATAATCTTCAATGAATAAAATAAGTGATGTGATAATAAGTTTGACTTTCTAACACGGAAAGTTAGAAAGTGTAATTTTCTTTTATAAATTTTGATCATATAATACTTTCAATGTTTGACTTTCTGACATCAGTATTAACCATATTCAGAGAACTCATTTCTACATGAGAAAAATTGAAATTTATTTGAAAACAAATCCATATAAAAAGAGTTTGTCGCATACACAAATTCAAAGATTAAACACAAAATTCAATTTAAAATTTAAATTATGAGATTAATATTGGAAAGATACATTATACCTTCAATGTTTGTATTGTTTTAGACTTCATCATGCACATCTTTAGAATCCAATCCTGTATATTAGCAAAATAAACTTTAGATACAAATAGATTGTTATTTAAATGCAAATGTAACTGTGTACTCCCCCCCCCCACAAAAATAAATAAATAAATAAATAAAGCATGATTTTAATTTATGTTAAACTATTTAGCTATGAAAGCATACCTTCTCCATTGATTGTACTTTAATTTTCAATGACAACATTGTGAGTATTGGATTCTAATGAAGAATATAAAAATTAAGTAAAATATATAAAATAATTATTTAAACATTGAGAGATAAGAATACAACCTACACTATCTATGTCCATCTTCATGTCAATTGACTGAGTAGAATTGTCAATCATATTTTCTTCCATTTGATGAACAAAGGTTTAAACTTGATCAACACTTTCAGAAAAAAGAGAGTATAAAATTCTACTATTTTGAATTATATGCAGTCCAGCAAGCATGTGAGGTCTTTGACTACCAATGCTTATTTATCCATGTCCATGTTTCTTGTAACCAATCAAATATACACTACTGCTATGTGTAGATTCCTTAGAAAAAGATGTCAGATGACTGGTCTCGATCGTAGGTGTAGCTAAATAGTCTTTTTGAGAAATTGAACTTCGACTTTGCTACATAGTTCTTGATTGCATCTGATAATTTGATCGCATAGGATTATTCTAGAGTGTTGAGACAAGATTGTATAACTTTCTACCCAAAAATATAATAGAAGCAGAAAAATAGAATGTAATACACATATTAAAGCAAAAAAAAAGATAAATAGATATTTTATAATATTTTTATATTAAATATATTTTCATAATAGATAAATATAAATATTTATCATTACTGTTTGATTCATGCATGATAGGCATCCTGGATCTTTCACCAACTTTCACTCTCTTAGAGGTATTTTCAAATTGGATAGAATGATTAATAGAAGTGACCAACGTACTCCTGATAGATCTTCCTAGAGGTGTAATATTCTCCACATCACAAATTTAACTCGCTTTTCTATTTTCAGATTATAGCCAATAATTTGATTTGGTAGGATGATCCTCAACTATTGAGAGAGAACTGTGCACCTCTTTATGCAGAACTACATTAAGACACAATATTAGATAGTTGTACTCATATTAAATCAAAGAAAAAAAAAGAGAATATTTTACATAATATGTTCTATAATTAAATTTTTTTTTCAAAAATCAAATAAAATAGAGAAACATATATATTTATAATTACCATTTGAGATGTCACTCATAGGAATGCTGGACCTTTCAGCAGTTGTCATTCTCTTGGAGGTATCTCCTAATTGGCTAGAATGATAAATAAAAGTAACCGATGTACTCCTAGCAGTTTATTGTGAGGTGTAATGCTCTATAGAACAAAATCTGATATCATTTTTTGTGAAGGTGCAGTCTTGATAGAGGTATATCGTTGCCTAGAAAGAAAACACGAACATCAATTTTTGTCATGAAAAATAAACCCATGTCTTTGTTGGAAATAAAATTAATTTATACCTTGAGAAGTATAAACTCTTCTAGCATGTTTTTGTTTGGTGAGAATGGCTCTTCTGTACCATAAATTTCTCTTTTCTTCTTCATTCACTATAGCTAAGAACTTGAAAGAAAAAAGTGCAGAGCTTGAATGAAGGAAGTTATATCGGAGCAAAATCTGGAGTTTGAAAGAAGATAGTTTTGTGCAATAACAAGAATACCAAAAGTTTTCTGTCGCGACAGGGATAATGTATATATGTAATTAATAACTACAGTAGGAAACTAGAAGTTAAAAGGTTGCACATGTTGAATTAATCAATAATTAATAATAATTATTATATATACCCTTAATATGTTTTCCATCTTTTCTATTTTCTTGATGCTTAGTGGCCTAAAATTATTATTTTACCACTCCTGCTTGATCTATATTTCAATAAGTCTTTCTTTTCAGAGTTGACATGCTATTTCTTGAATATTGGTTGACCTGAAATGTATATAGCATGATTAGCTATGCATTTGAGTTGGTGGTTAATTTGATTAATAATTGTGGCTAGAGAAGTCTAAGTTGATAACGACTCCAAAGAAGTCCTACATTGTGCTTATAAAATATTCAAGTATTGGATATATTTGTAAATGGGATAGCATAACATCATGAACTTCATCAAAGTAAGGACCTGAGGATGTTTTTGCAAGCAGATGAAGAGGTGATGTCTTATTGAGTAGAAAATTTTTTTCCTCTATGCCGCTATATCTATTTTAGATGTAATTAGCAGATGATGGATTTTTTTTTTTTGCACAATAGCAAGAACAGCAAAGCTTTTTGTCATGATAGAGATAGTGTTTATATGCGATTAATAACTATAGCTAGGAAGGTAGAAGTTGAAGGATCGCACATGTTAAATTAATCAATAACTAATAATAATTATTATTATATATACCTTGTAATCTATTTTACATCTTTTTTTTTATTTTTTTCAGTTTTTCAAATTTCTACTGGTGCTTAGTGGCCTAAAATTATTGTCTTACCGCTCTTGTTTGATCTATATTTCAATAAGTGTTTCTTTTTATAGTTAACATGCTATTTTTTAAATATTAGTTGATCTGAAATATATATGGCATAATGAGCTACGCATTTGAGTAGGTGGTTTGGTTAATAATTGGGCCCAGAGAAGTCTAAGCTGATAATAGTCCAAAGAAGTCTTACAGCTTATAAAATATTTAAGCATTAAATATATTTGTAAATAGGATAGTATAACATCATGAACTTCAATAAAGTAAGGACCTAAGGATGCTTTTGCAGGTAGATAAAGAGGTGATGTCTCATTGAGTAGAAAACTATATTGCAATGTGTAACTATATCTATTTTAGATGTGATTGGTAGATGAAGGATTTTTTATTTTTTATTTTTAATTGAAGATATGAGATAACCATATAAATATAATAATTGACTAATAATAATTCAGTAATAATCTAACTAACAAAAAAAAGACTAAAGTTTCACATTATGCATAATTATGATATTCATAAACTTCTGCATTCAAATGGAAAAAGATACTATAAGAGTCATAATAACACCAATGTGGAACAAAAAAACCCAACCAATATGGGTAGCATTCTACAAAAAAACCCATCCAGCATTCATCCATGAATACATAGCCAAAATTTGTAACCAAATCAAAGTAAAAACAAAAGAGAATAAGAAAGAGTCTTGCAAAGAGATCATAAGCATATTCAATCCTTCTCTAATTTGATTGTCTTCTTCATCTTGGTGCTTGTCATTTGAGTTGTCAGACAATATCCTCCCAATCCATCAGCATCCAAATCCTCATTGATGAACCTCTTTGCAGGAGCAGCAATCAGTGAAGACATACCTTCATTATCACCCTCTTCAGTGTTTGATTCCTAGCAAATCAAAATAAAAAAGGACATGACAATATTTAAAGTAAAAAAAAAAATCAAATCAAAGACATGATAATAAAGAATAAAAGTAGTCTCACTTTCTAAGTAGCAACCAAGACTTCATCATTGTCTTCTAACACTGGGGTAAGACCACTCCCTCCAGAATCTTGCATTTAAAAAAAAGGAGAGTACCATGACCAGTGTTGAAATAGCTCGATATAGGCTCTTCATCATAAGTTATTTTCATAACCATATAAACTAGTTCTATATGACCAATGTCAGATTTCTTGATCTGAATCTTGAACAAAAATGTCTTCCCAAAATCATTCAACCTCTTAGGAACCTCATTAATGTCACCTTCCTTTGTGAAAAATAATACATCCATTTAATCAATGTCATCATCAAAAATAAATGAATGAGAAAAAGTCTATCATACTATGCCACTAACACTTCTTCACATAATTCAGCAACTATTATATGGAGGAAATGCAGAGCCTTATGATTAAAGAACATAAATCATACATCCATTCTAGAATCATCAACTGCTCGTAGTTGGATCTTGAAGCTACAGTAGCTCAAACCAACACAAGCAATATAACAATGGTTATGTGCATATATATGCAGGAATTAAAAAAATAAAGTCTATGCATAAATTTAAATTAGCTGACCTTGGCATAGCAGAATAAATAATTTTATTATATTTTTCATGGAAAAAATTATTACCATCAGGGCAAACCCCTTTAGAACATTTTCTGTAGGCAATGTAATGCCAATCATTCTTAGTCTCCAACTTCAAAACAATTACAATAGTGATACATACGTAGGGCTACCACCAAAATTTATTTTACTATCATATACCATCCCTTAAAATAATTTTAAAATTATAAAAAAGGATCATTATTAGAAAGCAACTAACAAATCTTTTTAGTATATCTGACCTCCTTAAGGATTTTTCTTGAAGTAAGATGAAGAAGATCATCAAATATAGATACATTAGACTGATCAGATAGCTGACTCTGAGTACGTGCAGTATCTTGTCCATTATGCAAACTATTTTTTTAAAATATTCACCAAATCCATTTGTAGTAAATAATAGATTAATTTAGATTAACATACTTGTGTTTAAACTCTATCTCAAGTGATTCATCACTATTGTTAAGCAGTCTAGTGGCATATAGAGAATTAAACAGCTTATAGGATGCTGAATTTCCTATTAGTTTTGTCAAAAAAGAACAAAATAAGAATACATCAAAAGCAAATGCAATGCATATACAATACATGATAAAGACAAACCAAATCAGTATATACCTGCATAATCCTTGATTTTGCACCATTGGATTATTAGGATAGCAGGTCCTTCATTCCCCTCAACTAGATAATTATGAACTTGTTTGGCAAATTATCTCCACAATGTATAAATTAATTTTCTATCTCTAAAATTATTTATACCACAACGTATTACACATTCATATATCATTTGGAAAAGGCTATAATTAAAAAGAAATAAAATTTTATACTACAGATCTTGAAGCTCCAATATCATTCTATTGGCCATCTTCCCATCTTTATTAACATCCTCCATTTGACCATAATCACCAAGCTTACCAATGACATTTATAAATTACAAAAATATATATTAGATATACAAAATTTAACTTTCATATTGGACAAACCATTAGAGGGATATATTGAAAACATCATACTGACTAAATAGTTATCATCAGCCACTCTAAAAATAATATCTTCGAAGGGGGTTCATGTGAAATGAAATCCATACTTTGAAATACTGTCAACATCATTACATTGAGTTAGAGAAGTAGAATACTGGAAGTTTATTCTAAAGGCATGAGTAGAAGTCCTGTATAAACTACTATTCTGTACCACTCCAAATTGAGAGATAACATAAATCTTGGATTCTTTGATAAGTCATATGAACTGCTGCACAAAAGCTCTCTTAACAGTTGCATGAATTCTCCCATCCTATTCAGTAGTATTAGTTATTTGAGTTTTTTTCATTTGAGGAATGTCACGAATGTAAGTAAGAAACTAAAGAACATTACCATTTCATCTTCGAGCACCATTTTGATGCTTTTCCCCTCATCAGGCAGGTTATAACCTGGTGTCGTGCATAATCGCACCACTTTCATCTTAATCCTCCAACTTTATAATCTTATCTAACTTTAGAGTATTTATTTTTACTACAGGATATCTACAAACAGAAAATGAACATATATGTTATATCTCAAACCTAAATAAACAAATTCACGTAACAAAAAAGATATAATGGACACATACTCGAATTGATATGCCAAACAAAGCTTACTACCTTGGAGTTGGATAGGAAGTAGCTACATAGGGTGTTTAAATAGCACAACAACACAACTTATACTTTTCAAAATTTAAACTTAACTAAATTTCCCATAAGCATTAAAAGACATAAACACTAACAATTATTGGCTAGAATACGTAATAGTCATCAAAATATATGCAGTTAAGAAGGGCATCATGTTGGATTAGTTGGCAGCATGAAGAGTCATTAATGCTCCATACATGCCTTATATTTTCTAGGCGCACCATGAACGGCATAGGCTAGATTTGGGATATTATTAATGCCAGCGCACAATCAACGAATGAGCCACTAATAGATTATAGAGATAGGGATAGTGGTGTTGGGTCTGCGATTTTCTAGAGGATACACATTTTCAAAATTAGAGAGAGAAATAAGATTTGAAAAATAATATTTTCAAAGGTGAATTAATTAGTTAGTCAATAATTAACATCAATAAAGGTTAATCGGTGTTAGTTAGCCAATAATTAACATCAATAAAGATTAATTAGTGTCAACTATCTATAATATAAAAAAATGGTGCAAGTTTGGGCGAAAAAAATGTTAGGATTAGCTGACACTTGGCAGCTTCTCATCCAGGTGTATTATTTCTAGTATATATAATAGATTAGTAACCACATTATGTCCTTACCATGACTCTTGAACCAAAAAATTAATGGTGTCACATCTAAAAATAATGAATAATGGCCATCATTTTCTTTTATTTTGTATGATATATCACGTATTATTGAGCTTCCATCTCTTGTAGCACATTGGTACCTATCTTGCATAAAAATACACCCAATAGCACATTTTGAGGCACTCGCATGCTTCTCATATACCTTAGTACAATCCGATTTAGGCAACATCAGTTCTTTCGCCATTATCTTCTTTAGTTTTTCAAAGGCATCTTGTTAGCTCACCATCTACTCCCACATCTTGTTCTTCTTTAAAAGATTGGTAAAAGGAGATGTTATAGCCAAATAGTCTATCATAAATTGTTGAAATGGTTGACAAGGTCTAAGAAAGATCATAGCTTAGGCACTTTGATGGCCAGTTCCCCTCCTTGATTGCTTTCACATTTTCTCCATCCATAATGAGCTTTCCATCCTTAATTTTCTAGCCAAGGAAATATAGCACATCATGAGCAAATTAAGGAGCACATCTCTTTCTTTACATATAGAGCTCATTCTCTCTTAATAGCTTAGATAAAGTCCAGAGGTGCTCTACATGTTCTTCAAGAGTATTGTCGTAGACTACAGTATTATCCAAAGATACCACCACAAACCAGTACAAAACAGGATGGAAGTTCTTTCTTTATTGAAATGCAAAATGTAGCCAACACACCAATAAGACTGAAGGACATTATTAGAAACTAATAGAAATTCTACCACATATCACAAGTAGTCTTTGATTCATCATCTTCCACATTCTGCACTTACTAATATCTCGATGTCAAATCAAGTTTGGTAAAGAACTTAGCAAATAATTAAAAGAATAAGATACTTATTCCTAATAGTTACTCTATTAAGCATCTGATATTTAATACAAAGCCTCAAGAAACCATCCAAAAGCCGAATTGCAAATACTACTATAGAATGGGGCTACGGTAGTGTATACTAGCAGCAGTTTTGAAAATTGCCATAGGATCTAAGATAATGGTTATACCTAACCACTATTATAGATCGGACTTATGGCAGCGGTTATATAAAATCGCTACCATAGATCGATCTATGGCAGCGATTATGTAAAACCGCTACTATAGATAAAATCTATAACGACAGTTATGTATAACTAGTGCATTAGGTCAAATTTATGGCAGCAGTTATGATTAACCGCTACCAAAAATTTGATTTATTACCACAGTTAGTCAACCGCTACTATATGCTCAATCAGTAAAGGACCTATGGCAATAAATTGGATCTATAGCAGCAGTTATATGTAACCATTGCTATAGATCTAATATATAGCAGCGATTTTTACCAACCACTGTTGTAGATGCAAATATAAATTTTTTATATTTTTTTAAATATAGTATGATTTTAAAATTTAAAGCTCATCTTCATCATTCATTATCTAAATAATTATCATTAGAGTGTCATCACAAAAGACCGCTTGATTTAATAGCTCTAGCTATATCGATCGATAAAATTTGATTTTGATGACCACGAACGATCGCATAATAATCTGATAGATAAAGACCATCGATTAATCTAAAAATTTGCATTAATCTCGATGATATTTGTAGCATACTATCAAAATCTTATTTTAATCAGATATCATTATCATGATCAATCTAGCACAAGATGATTTTGGACGTTAAATAAAAAATAATGATCAAAAGGCCAAATAATGTCTGATTATGAGGTAATTTTTTAGATAATGATTTTAGATATTACTTTAATCATTTGTACGGTGATGATCACAAAATTTAAATAGCATATATATAAATGATCCAAAACTATGTCTTCAGGTACTTATTCTTAAAGGTCTTATATAATTATGCCAGTGCTTTTGTAAGATATGTTTAATGTAGATAGTTCATATAAATATGGTTTGAATTTTATGATCACTATCATACAAATAATTAGATTAGTAGTAAAGATTAATTATCTAAAAAATCATTTATTAATCGGATATTGTTTGGCCTTTTGATCACATATTTTTTATTTAACGATCGAAATTATCTGTACTAGATTGATAATAATAATGATATCTGATTAAAGTAAGATTTTGATAGTATGCTATAAATATCATCAAGATCATCATTGTAAATTTTTGGATCAATTGATAATCTTTATTTATCAAATCATCATACGATCATTCGTGATCGTTGAAATTAAATTTTATCGATTGACATAGTTATGGCTATCAGATCAAGACGATCTTTTGTGATGATACTTTAATGATAATTATTTAGATAATAAATAGTAAAGATAAACTTTAAATTTTAAAATTATACTATATTTAAAAAAATATGATAAATTTATATTTACATCAATAGCAGCAGTTGGCAAAAATCACTGCTATAGGTTCTATTGCAGCGATTGATAACCACTGCTATAGAATCTATAGCAGCAATTTTTGCCAACCCCTCCTTCCCCATCCTTTTTTTCTCTTCCCCTTCTTCTATTGCCATTGTCGCCCTTAGGTGATCCTCTCTCTTTTGCTACTATCCCATCGAGGCTTTGGACTAGTTTAGATTGAACTTGATTAGACATCAAGTTGTTAGAATAATCACCAAAGTAACATCCAAATTCCTTCTTTAAATTAAGTTCTTTTTGATATTATAAAACTAAATATTGATCGATTTAGGTAATAATTAATATCTAAGATTTTTCAAATATCGAGTAGCAATGGATCAAGGGAGAGTAAGGATTTTATGTATTTAAATAGTAATCTTAGGGCAAATAGGCTCTACTCTATTTTAATATGAAAATTATAACTTGAATTTGGATAAGTACTTTAATCTAGAATTTTGACTAAAATTAGCTCTTGAAATATTAAGACTACAGAATTTGAGAACTTTTGAAGAATGTCTCTTAGTCAATTAAATCATTGAAATAGCTTGATGTGCAAGGTAGAATAGAATAATAATTAACCTATAATAACCATCCATATAATATGCTAGATTTTGAAACTTGATTGTAGGTTAATTATTCTACTGTTAGCCATAGAATTAGCTCCTAAATTTTAGAAGTGGCCTGAGTGGACTTCTTAATTACAAAATTTAATTTTAGAATTTTAAAAATATTTTAAAATGGATTTGTTTGTAGTATATAAACATAAGAATTAGAAAGACCTAGAATTAATGTATTAAAGGGTAGATAAATAGAAAGTTAGCATTTAGCTCTCAATTGTCTTGTTTTAGATCATTTGAAATGTTTGAAAAACTTATACAAGATATTTGATTAGCATGAAAAGATATCTAATTTCAATGCAACTAGAGTATTTTAATTATATATTGCTAAAATATATATTTATAATAATAATATGAAATGCTTTGTGAATTGTATAATCTACTTTATATACATGTAAGTTAAATAAAGTAGGAGATTAATATGTCATTAAAACTCTTAGATCTTGAAATTTATGTCTATTCATAAGTATGAATTAGAGTCATGTTTACATTGAATCACTGGAAAGCCCTGCTACTCGTATATTTTTGGAAGTATATAAAATACTTCTTTAAAGCCATATATGCATGTCAATTATATAATATTCTTTAGATACTCATATATAATTGAAAATTTTATAAACAATATGGGCCATCTTTGTAAATTAGAAATTAGAATGAAATGCTATTAGTAAAAATAATTGGATTTTTTATATTTTATTTAGACTCTTACATAGTGGACCTACCAATGGAGGTTATACATTAGCACTTTATTTGTTTTTGTACTCGATTATAGGAGTTAAATGGAGTACAACTGTATAATTCATAAAGGTTAAATATGGAATATTGGACCTACTCTATAGGCATCTAATAAGTCTATATTAAAATGGAGACTCTGTCTCTATATTAGCAAGCCTCCATATGGCCACATCAATAATTTTTTTTTTGCATATCTAATATAATGAGGAATCATTTTGAATATCTTTTCCTCCCCAACATGGAGTACCTTCTTATTTCATGCATCAAGTGCTCTCTCTCTCTCTCTCTCTCTCTCTCTCTCTCTCTCTCTCTCTCTCTCTCTCTCTCTTTTCATTTGAATGACCAGTATCAAAAAACTTGCATTAACCCATTCACTTTGTATCTCTGACACTTGGAATAGCCTCTCCCTCTCTTCCATCTC
The DNA here is from genome assembly GCA_006176705.1 of Cocos nucifera. NCBI lineage: Eukaryota > Viridiplantae > Streptophyta > Magnoliopsida > Arecales > Arecaceae > Cocos > Cocos nucifera. The sequence continues at coordinate 252,484 of QRFJ01000690.1, forward strand.
CCATTGGAAAACATGGTAACTCATTAATCCATCCATTACAATCATTAAGGGATCATTCTTTTGTTACAATATTTACATTGAAATCTATATTTTTTTAGATAAATATTTTTTAGATAATATTTAGATAGAAAAATAATTTATCTATATTTTTTTATGCATGAAAAAGTTGCTCCAAAATCTGTTATCCATGTTCTTTTACGTTACTACTTTTCTAAGTAAGTTGTTAAAATTTATTCATATTTTCCATAATACCCCTTATGCTTTTTAGATTAGAAGAAAGTAGATGACTGAGTTATTGAGTACTACATGATGGAAATATTGGAAATGAGAATGAGATATTTTAGATATAAAATTAAATACCTATTTTATTGGCTGATGGAAAAATAATTTAGCTATCTCCTATATAGATAATTTTTTTTTCATTTCATGGATAAATGCTATCCATGGGAGTAACTTTTTCATCTTACAAAATATGAGAATATGGGTAAGTTGGTCAATAAAAAATAGATCAACTTTTTCATGACATTTATCTACAAAAAGAGAGCCCTAATTATAGAACAAAACAACCATGGTATATTGCTATATTTTTTTCTGATAAAAATGATATAAAGCTATATTAATCAAAAAGTCATAGAAGAGGAATAGAGAACGGCAAGCTCAAGCATTGAGAAGCATGTTTCAAATTCCCAAATGATTTAGTTAAATGAACCACCCCCATCTCTCTCTCTCTCCTCTTAAGTTCTTCTTGGCTTTTCATCCCTTTCTTCATCAAGAATTATGTGTTCCTTTTTCTTCTCTTCTGCTCTAGCCAATGTTTCTTATTCATTTTTGCTCCAGTGGTGGAAAGAATGACCAAAATAGAGCAAGAAATTATTGAGATAAAAAAAACTCTACAAACTGGCAAGTGACCTTCTCCCAATCGTAGAATAGGATCATTAAGAAGGCTCAATAGATCCGCATGCTTTGTGATACCCAACTCTTCGTTGTCATATTCTCCAGCTTCAACAAAATATCCGAGCATTGTAGCCCCTCCATGATGTATTACCCCCACTCCCTCCATGTCTCTCTTTCCTTACCTTTTTTTTTGGAACCATTTTGTCATTATATTTAAAGGAATTCTGAAGGGATTGAAGTAAAGCCATCAATAGGTCGGATCCAAACCCGAGACCCATGGGTATTTATCCGATGGGTCCAGATCTGGTAGTAATATTGGACCTATTTACCCGGATCCAGATCGGAATCTGATAAACCATGATATAAATGGATAGGATTTGGATATAAATATCCAAACCTGATAGACCCAAAACCCAAATTATATATATAATATAATATAATAATATTATATATATAAATATTAAAAAATATTTTGAGCTATTGGATCTTTGATCCAATGGCCTAAAATCATTCAAAATCCTTAAACTCCTCTCTCCCTCTATCTCCCTCTCTGTCTCCCAACGGCACCTTTCCCTCCCCTCCTCCCCGCCTCTCCCTCTCGACTTGAGATCTCCTCGCTGGTGGACCACGATCGAACCTCTATCTCATTCGTGCCCACTCCGATCTTCCGATGGACCATGCCCAATCTCCCTCGTTGGCTCCCTCCCTCTCTCGATCTCCCTTGAATCTTCCTTGTCGGTGGCGGCGGCGAGGCCGGACCCCTCCCTCCCTCTCTCGATCTCCCTCACTTGTGAGATCGAACTCGGGACCCCCTCCTCCCTCTCTCCCTCTCTCGATCTCCCTCGGATCTCTTGTCAGCAACGACGGCGAGGCTGGACCCCTCCCACCCTCTCTCCCTCTCTCGATTCCTTCGCTAGCGACGACGGTGAGGCCGGACCTCTTCCTCCCTCTCTCCCTCTTCCTCTCTCGATCTTCCTCGCTGGTGAGGCCAGACCCAAGATCTCCTCCCTCCCTCTCTCCCTCTCTCGATCTTCCTCATCGACGACGATGGTGAGGCCGGACCCCTCCCTCCCTCTCTCTCTCTCGATCTCACTTGCCAGCGAGGTTGGACCCGAGACCCCCTCCCTCCCTCTCTCCCTCTCTCAATCTCTCTCGAATCTCCCTCATCGATGATGATGGCGAGACTGGACCCCTCCCTCCCTCTCTCCCTCTCTCAATCTTCCTCTCTTCCTCTTTCAATCTTTCTTGTCGACGGCCGACGAGCGACCATCCCCTCCCTCTCGGTCTTCCTCTCAGTCTCTCTCTTAGTTTCGGATCTCAGAACTGGGTCCGAATACCTGAGATCCATTAGGATTCGAGTCTGGTACTTCAAGACCAGATTCATCAGGTATTCGAATCTGGGTCTAATATCAGTAAGAAAAATTAGGTCCGAATCCGGATATTCAAGTTTCAACCCGAACTCGACCCGTTGATAGGTCTAGATTGAAGGATGTTGCTGGAGAGATACTAGCATAACTCCTACAAGAAGCTCGAGAAAGCCATGGCATCCTTTGGTTGCTGTTCTCACTGACTAATATTTTGTTGTGTTCTGAATATGACAATCATCTTTTTTGATGATGTCTTTTAATCTATTTATAAAATCAAGGCCACTTTATAATTTCTTGATGCAAATGAATCAAGAACCAGTAGAACTATAATTTTTTATTAAAGATCTAAACAAGCATATAGCTTTTGTTGATGACGATTGAGATATTGCTTAAATTATGATGAGGAAAGTATAATGTCATCAAAATGGTATATATATTGTTCAATACAATATGTATGAAATAATACTTGATATGAATAGTACTTAGGCCCTTGCTCCAAATCTCTAGTCATTAACATATAATTCTTGGATATTAATGGTTCAGAAGTTTAGATCATTTGGTCAAATGTTACATGTCGAGTCCATATTATGCTCCGAGATGATTACTGCTATTCAAGTTTATAATAGTATGACATTACTTCAGTAACTATTTCTATATTGTTTTAGTTCTCCTTTGAAGAACCAAAAACAAATATATTTATCACGCCCTGAATCCAACACCAATACGTAATGGTCGCATACTCCTTAGAAAGAGATCCTAAAGAATATACAAGACATTAAAAATCCAGAACTTCAAAATTTATAAAAATAATATAATTCCATTTTAAATGACAAAACTTGCATAAATATCAATTAAATTCTTTCGATTATCCAATCAAAAGTCAATGACACTCTATTTATTCATCTCCTCACCCGTAAATCTAAATCATAGCCATTTTTGATTATCCTACAACTCTAAGAAAGAAAAAGAGGAATGAAGGGGGGATGAGCCTTAAAGCCTAGTAAGAATCTCTATACAACACACTAATATAATATTATAACTTAAAAATAATAACAAGTATAAAGCTCTGGCACAAACATGCATCAAGTATATGGGTAAAAAAATAGATCATCACATGCCATCAAGTAAAGTCTTTTATTCAACAATAATCCCTCTGGACTTAACATTTCTTTTCTTTTTCCACAATTCTAGTTTGTTAACCTTTTAACCTTCAGCTCTGGACTAATCTAGATCATGCGACGATCTTTTATTTGGATCGAATTTTTATAATCTTTCTCGAATCAAATTTTCATGATTTTTCTCGAATAATATTTCTCATGATCTTCTTCGAATCATATTTCTATGCATGAGCCCATAGAGATTGTTCCAATGAGGCTAGTCCAAACTATATTATTCTTATCTGATTATTATATATTGATTTCATCATATCAATTCTAGATTATAATGTGATTAGGATAAGTATATCATACCCATATAATCATACCATCAATCATTATTACATGTATATACATGCAACATATAATATACTCATGCTGAAAGACTGTACAAGAAAATAATAATATCTCAAACATAACAAATCCATCAATACAAATCTAACTATGCCAAACCAAAAATATAAATTCAATAGTAAAAATAATATATATAATGGTGATTATGTACATTGATTCTCACCTCTACGATGATTGATGTAATATAGAATCATGAACTCCTCGATTTACGAACTTAGAATCAGGATATTCCACTCAATATCTCATTGTATAAATAATTGCATCCCTACATAATCATGGATAAATATAAAAATGATGTGTGATTAAGGATAGAAAAATTATGAAAAAATTTCTAAACATCATAAATCTAGGATTTCTTCTAGGATCAACTAGGATTTGGATTGTCTAAGTACCTGGATCCTCACTGGTCCATGAGACTTCTAGAGAGAGAAAAATTCATGAAGAGAGAAAAATAATCTAATGAGAGAAAATTCTAGAAAGAGAAAGTAAAATCTTTCTAAAGAGAAAGTGGGAAGCACAAGCCAGAGAAGGGAGAGAGAGGGAAGAGAGTGAAAATCTCTCTCTCTCTCTCTCTTCTTTTTCTTTTCTTTTTCTAATCTTTTTTCTTTTTTCTTTTATTTTTTCTTCGTTTTCTTCCATGGTGAACAGGAGGCTTCCATTGGTGCTTTGGTGAAATAGGGGACCCCTTGGGTCTCCTTTGTTCCTTGGATCAAGGGTCGTGGCCAGTGCAGCTTGGCCAGCAGCAGCTAGGGCTGCTGTAGCACAGCCCAATGAACTTGGACCGGCAGTCAGTGGTGGCCACCAGTGCCAGAAAATCGAAGAAAAGTAGGGGCAGAAATAAACCAAAATAGAAGATGGAATTCCCAAAAATATCTGACGAACCCGATAGTCAGCGGCGGTCACTGACATGATGGGAAGGAAGAAAAATGTGGAAGGAAGAAGGGCGAGCTTACCTTGGGCTTTGATGAGCTCTCCACCTCGGATTCTCGATGGATATGGTAAAGAGTTCTAAGAAGAAACTCTGGCAATCTCGATTTTGGCCTTGAATCTCGATGGAAAAGAGAGGAAAATCCTTCTCTTTAAATAGGGTGTTAAAGGGGAGGAGTTTCACTCCTCCCTGATGGAGAATTTTCGACTCCAATTGAGAGTCATTCGGGAAAAAGGCTTTTTCCCAGAGTCTTCTATAATTTTTTTTTTTTTTTTGGTTAAAACTGGGTTATTACAGTATTAGTTTCATATATTGCTAAAGAAAAAGCGATGGAAAAATGGATATTTGAAAAGAAGACCCAATTCGATGAATGAAAGTGATAAAAAGGAGACAATTTGCATATAAACTTCTGGAAATTCCTATTAGAATCTCAATTCTCTTTCCTCAGTTCCTCTTACATTATGGCAAATTCATGTCTAGATGGAAAGAAGCGATAAAGAAGAGCAGTTCAGTTGTTTGTTAATTAATTTTTGCGAACCTATTTCGGAATCTAACCATTGAGATCAACCGGATCAAGAAAGAGAATGATAATATGCAGATCAAGTTGAGATTTATTTTTGGAGTGCCCTTTTATTTATTTTACCTCTTTCTTTAGGCTGATTTTTATTTTATTCTATGTTTGATCATGATTTCTATATGGTGATGATTAGGCATTTGAAGGGCGAGGATCTGAACTCATCGAACCCAAAGGAACTCATTCTGATTGGAGATGCCCTGCATAATGGTTTCACCAGTCTTCGGAAAAGCAGGTAGGTCATAAGACTATTATTTATTAGTTTTTAATTGTTACAAATGGAGTTTTCGAAGAAGCTCAATAGGAATTATGATTCCAAGATGATGAATCGTTTTTTTTTTTTTTTTTTGCCCATTCTATTCCTTCCTTTTTATAATTTAGATAAGCTTTCCTATTTCTTTGACTTCACAATTTAGGAGACATTTCTCAAAGATCAAAACAAGCATTAGACTTATCTATTAATAAGCCTCCTAATTAGCTTTTAAATTTCAATTATATGTAAAAGATGTAACAGAGGTGGCTGAAATGATTGTTGTTGGAAATGAAGGTGGTGGCAAGATAATGCTTACCCCTAGACCTGTTGGATTTCCTATTCTCTTGCTCTCACGAGAACATTAATAAAATGCTTTACAACTACCAGGTCTGGTTATGTTCTCTGCTCATCAATTTCTTTTAGAGTCTCACCATTATAATACAAAAGGTGGATTTTTTTTTTAAAAAAGCGTAGATACAAAGTCTATGATAAATTATTGAACAATACGTTCATAAATATTTCCAATCAACAAAGTCAAGCACATAAGGATGGAGTGGATTGAACTTGAATAACATTATAGTTATATTGGTTTAGAACTTTTGATCCCCGAGTTGCTACGAGCTTGGATTTATATGAGGAGATCGTGCATGTGGATGGTGCATTTGGTCTTTTGCACTTAGGAGGAAAAAACGTAATTTTCTGGATATATCATCCACCTTTTAGATTTATTAGAAAAGTTAATGCTAAGAAATGTCTAATATAGTAGAAGTTATGAATATAATATCTTATCTTTGATCCATATGACTCCATAAGTATGAGATGGGGCTTAACGTACCAAGTGAATGTTTCTCCTTTGGTGCAAACATTCAGAAAAATCCATTCAGAACATTTCAACGTTCCTTAAACAACCAAACGGGCATAGAAGGCGCAATCTATTTCTTGCACGTACATGTATCTCTAACTTAGCCTAAGCTCTAACTAGGATGCGATGGAAGCAAGATTCCAATCGTTTGATCTATTAAATCATCCACTATTGGATTGCTAGAGATTATTTATAAAAATTAATAATACTTTATTTATAAAATAATAATAATTTTATAATAATATTTAAATAAATAAAATTTTAGAAATAATATATGTTCTAATTAATAAAAAAAGAACTCCATACATTACACTTGTTATATGCTAGTTAAATATTACATACTAGGCCTTGCCACATGGATGATATGACCGTAGTCTCATAGCCGATGAGTTGTTAAATATTGGCTTTAGAAAATAGTTTATATTTTTTTTAAAATATTGATTTAGAAACTAATTTATTATTTGATGGAAAGATTTGTGTGAGTGATGGAATGGTTTATATTCTGTGCTCCCAAAGTTTGTCATTTTGCATGCCCATGGGACTTAGGCCTATAAGGTGCGGTGGATTGCCGCATTCCTCGATGCTTGCATTTGAGTCTAGGGTTTGACATGATCATGCATTTGTGTAGCGGATTAAGTGCTTTTAGATTTGGGGTGTGACATTTGTAACATGCAAAAGCATATAAGCATAGTTCTAAAAGCTGGGCATCCTAGCCGGGATACTATAGTTCAGTTATTAGAGTCTAAGCCTGATTGAGAACATCAACTTCAGACCAACGAAACCCTATCCAGCACGGAGTTCAAAGGCACGAGCATACCCTCATGTTTCGTTATCAAACGCGGCCATGGGATGACAGCCATCAGATCAGCTCAATGAGAGGCCCCTCGATCCATTCACCACCTTTTGTCAAGCATGTGGAACCTACCAGAAGAACGCATGAAAATATCTCCCCAGTAATCTGAACGCGACTAGCCTGTCAAAAGGGACTCGACGAGAGCCAACTCGAGCGAGACTTGGATAAGGGCAATAAGGCTTCCATCTCTCTCTCTCTCTTTCTACATCTTTGTCTCTCTCTCACTCTTTCTCGCCCGCACGCTCGCCCTCGGACATGACGGCGATCTCCACGGGTTTAGCGACCGGCTTCTTCGGTCTCGCAAGGCGGCAGGTGGCCACGGCCACGGCCCTCCGCCGCCAACCGCCGCTCCTCCCCCTCCCACGCCGTGGGACGATGTCTGCCGTCTCCGCTCGCTCCTATACCATCGTCGCCAAACGGACGGCTGGAATCGGGTCCGGACGGCTCGCGGTTTCGCGGAGGTCGGGGGCGTGCGCTCGCCGGTTCGTCGCGTCCGCCACCGCGACGGAGGAGGGCTCCGACGTCCTGACGAAGATTCCACCGGACGAACGCATTCCAGCCACCATCATCACCGGGTTCCTTGGTTCTGGGAAGGTAAGAACCCTGATCGAACTCTTGTTTCTGTTATTGGTCGCTCGCTGGGTAATAAATCTCCAATGCTCTCCCATCCCTATTTTGTGATAAAAATGATTGCATCTTGGATTGATTTCCGATCGCCTTCTGCTGCTGTTGTCGATTAAAGTTTTCACTTTTTGATCAAAGAGGGACTTGACTTTCATTAGTTATATTCTTTTCAAATGCAGAGAAATCGTGTCCTCTATGTGATTATAGAAGAGGAGTTCTTCTCACTTTCCCAACTCTCTGTTCTATTATCATTTAAATGTTCTATGCCCTCCTTTTGATTTGTGACATAAGAGTGGCATCTTGAACTGGTATCTAAACGCTTCTGAAAATGTTTTGATTATCTGATCAAAGGGAGGCCGTACCCCCAATACTTAGTGGACTTGGAATAGTAGTGCTTTGCCCTTCTTAACTTAATGCAAGGAAATTGCATCTTATTTGTAATTTCTAATCGTAAAAGAGGTGTCCTTATAAATTTGTCGCCATGTACAAGTTGGGAAGTGGTGCTCAGTTAATGCATTTTGTTAACTTTGTCATGCATTTCCTTTCTCGGGAACGAGTGTTATCTGCCCCCATTTCCCCATTAAACCCTATAAGTTAGTTAGAAAGAAATAATCCACCGGTCCGTGTTTTGTTCTCCTCCATTCTTAGACTCTTGCAATTTTCTGCGGTATCTGGAGTTTAGTTAACTATTTCTGCAAGAATATGTGACCGAAAGCGGCTTTTTTTTTTTTGGTTGATGTGGCAGTTTTAATCATATTTTATGTGGGTAGCGTCCTACTCAAATATTTTCTGTCATCTCTACCCAAAAGCTCATCTTTGAGTTAATCTTCCTTCTTCTAACCATTAACATTTCACTAATTCTGAAGAAATGGTACGTTGATAGAGCACTTATCATCCATAAGAGTATAGTTTCAATTTCTTCTCCCTTTTTCCTTTAACCCAGGTACTTTGTATTCTATTACTGCTTCACAAAACTGCAAGCCAACAAAGCTATGTTTTCCCTAATTTGTGTGACCAAACTTTTGAATCTGGTCATAAGGAAATTTTGTGCAGGCTATAAAGCTTGTTATTCCATAATGGCTGAAAGGATTTCATGTAAGTTACAGTAAATCTAACATTTGAACAAGCCATAGACAGTTCCAGTCAAGTTAGATCCATCAACCAACATCTCAGTAGCTTAAAAATTTGTATGAGCTTGGTATTTATTAGGATTTTTGTTTAGGATAATTCATTTAGATGGACATGGAATTAACATCTGAAGATTGGGGAAATAGTTTATAAATCCAATGGCTCACCATGCCCACTACCTCAAATGGACTTTCCACCTTAACCTATATGCTGACCTTAAATGGACATATGGAATAAGTTGCCCTTTTCTGTTATCAGTTCAATAACTAGGAACATGAAATTTTCAATTTACACAAGTGACATCATAAGATATGAATGGAATGGCAAGAAAAAAGGGCATTTTGAATTGCATCGCTTCAACCTGACAACCATTGGAGTCTGACATGTTTCCACTTTTATAGACATTCATGGTTTTCCTAATAAGATATGGATGTTTTACATTTTTTATATTTCCTTCCACTTTAAACTCCTTTGGTTGTTTTGGTTTCCTTTTTGATTTCACAATAATCAAAGACATGATACATTTACTTGATGCTTGGCTTTCAAGCTGGGGCCTTAAAGCAGATCTATCAGTTGTCTAGCTACTTTCTGAGAGCATAATCATATTATCCATTTGTCTGTAGAACTTGACCATCATGTTGTCGTTGTTGATACTTCACACAACTGAAAATCTTCCTTGACCCCATGTGATTCTTACACTTTCCAAGTCAGTTCATAAAATTAACTATGAGATCTTGCTTGTTACATGTGCAGTGAAAACCCTGTCTAAGCTGAGCGTTCATCTCATCACTCATTGTAATTTTGCCTTGAGCTACAAATATACTGGATTACTTCCTTCATTTTGCCGCTTTTGCTGCATATGTTGCCCCTTTGGATTTAGTATAAACAATTCTTTCATCCTTCATGCATCAAATACCATTTTGAGGGAGGATAGGCTTCTTTTTCCTCCAAAAAAGTTACTTTTTCGTTTAAGCTACACCTTAATGTGATTTGATTAGTTGATTTTGTGGTGGAATGTGAATATTCAGTAATCAACATATGCAGATATAGATATAGCAGATACTGCTAACTCCAATATTTGTAACTAACCAATTTTTAATAATCTTTAGATCATCGTGCCAAGTGGCAACCATGTATCATAATTATCAATATTTGATGTTTTCTATTGTTACACAACTTATCTAATTTAAATTTTGAATTTTTAACATTTTTGGTTTGGACATGTTTAATATTGACAGACAACTTTGCTGAACCATATATTGACTGCTGAACATGGAAAACGCATAGCAGTTATTGAGAATGAGGTATGAATATATGAATTTCTGCCACTTGATTAATAATTTTTGTGCATTTTACCATGTAAATGATATGACTGCATTTGCATTCCTGTTTTCTTCTATGATGCACTGAGAACAATATATTTAATAATTGCATGAGTTTCTTCTGGAAAAATATTCTTACTACATGCAAGCTGTTATTTGTACTTTCTTGCATCAACATATTAATTCTTGTCAGTGGATCTGTTTTCATTTTGATTCGTACTTCATTAACCAATTTAAACCTACAACATTTTATTTCAGTTTGTAAGTTCTTCCTGCAGGCCCATATACCTTTATTTCTATTAAGAGAGCAAGAGTATGCTCTCTAACCATATGTTGAATCTTTATATTATATTGCAGTTGTTCTCAAGATAATACATGGTATATATCATCTATACCACGTTATATTAACCTATTTCATTTCAGTACTTCACAATTATGGTTTCACCAGGCATCTCGTATAACTGGAAATTGACCTCCTTTCCTAAACCAAAATACTTTATATGGCCTCCCCCTCCCAATCCCTTCCCTTTTTTAATTCACATTCTAACTTCATTTTACTAGTCCTTTTTGGCACTCATATGTTCAAAACTTTTGACCGATCAACATCAAGCATTTAGGTTGTGTAAAATTTGAAAGATGTCCCGACAAAACCGATTACCATTGCCTTGGCTTTTTGGTTCTCGGAGATTTGCCAAATAAAAATCCAGCTGATTATTGATATGAAATTGTATTTTGTGTTATACCATTTTGTTTTATGCCATTACACTATGCTTATATGCCTGCATTGTGTTTCTTATAATCCATTACACCATGCTTATATGCCTGCATCGTGTTTCTTATAATGGTACATAGCATGCTGAAACATTTGACAGATAAAATGATCTCAGCTAAAAGACTGAGGTCTGACAGATGATTGCATTATTCATTTTTTTTCTCTCCCTAAACTTAAGGCCATTGCTTTTTCAGTTTGGGGAAGTTGATATTGATGGTTCCCTGGTTGCTGCTAAAACCACTGGAGCTGAGGATATAGTTATGCTCAATAATGGCTGTCTTTGCTGCACTGTGAGGGGTGATCTTGTCCGAATGATTAGTGAATTAGTTGACAGAAAGAAAGGAAAGTTTGATCATATTGTAATAGAGACTACAGGTAGAAGATTTATGTATATTCTTTCTGAAGTTATTTATTTAGATTGCAATAGAATGTCGCTGTTTTGAAAGGCATCAAAATTTAAATCTCACATCATTGACATCTGTCTCTTTTGTTTTTATTTGGTTGTGTCATGTTAATTTGGAAACAAGCCATAATTTTATGAATAGAGCAAGGAAGATGCATTATTGGAAGTACTTGAAATTTAATTTGATTGTTCATAGAAGATATATATTTTTAAGTTGCAATATCTGTCTTTGTCCATGACCATGTACTTCATCATCATGGTTCAATGTTTTGCATCCCTCATGGTGAGCACTTAATGCCTATGCTCTTTTTGTTTTGCTTTATATTTTCCCCTTCTTTCTGATTGGTTTTGGGGAACCCTGTTGTCTGCATGATCAGAAGAAATGTGAGGATTTAAATAAGTTAGAATCAACTGATCTTACCTCTTTCCCTTAGTATTAGCTTGTTTTCGTTAAAAAAAGAAACATTTGAATTTGAGAAGCATGTAAGTTCTAGTTGCATGCAATATGCATTTCTGCATGTTCAGCATCTTCGATGGTTGCATTACTTCTGATGTCAAGAGTATTTAAGCAGGTTGGATAAGTGGTGGTCTGTCTCTGAAGCATTATGCCATTGTTTTATGCCATTATTACATAAGACAATCGGACACATTAATAAGACCAGTAGAGATGATGTTGAGTTGGATGCATGGTAAAACCAAGAGCATAGAGATTCAAGTGAATTGTGCTTGTCTTAGATGAACATGTTGGAAGGTAGTCCCTGCATATGCTATGTACCATTCAAATCCCCTTGATGTACAGGTCCCACCTGGTCCATCATGTTGTGTCCACTCAGAGATGAAATTTTGTATGGTTTACAGTTCATGAAGGTGCTATTTGCCTATGGATGTGTGTATGAAGAACACTTCATGAAGCTTATAGATAACACAGAACAAGAGGACATTTAAACATGATCAATATAAGACAGGGACAGGCCTGGTCAGGTTAGAAGTCAATTTCAGGCTGAAAATTCAGAAAAGAGAAGAGTTTGAAGATGTCCTAGATGTACTTGTAGTAAATTTGAGGTCACCTTTCAATTGGATGAACTGATCTTGGCTGTTAGCTGATAGAGAAGTAGGATTGTTTACAATCATTTCTAAATCAAAATAGAAACAAGAAGCAAAAGCCTGGAATATTTCTTTTGGTAATAACCGTCAGCTAATCCTTGACATTTATGCTTTTGCCTTTGCACAATGGCTATTAGTTCAAAGTTTTCCAGTCTCGATGCCAAGCCTTGTATTGGTAGCGTATAGGTAAGTGTTAGGTCGGTACAGTACGCTCCATGTGCCAGCACATGGTATGCCATTGGAAATGAGGGAGTACCTGTACCATGTGTTAATACTTTATTGGACCCCTATACTGTGCCAGTACCTTAGTGGGTCACTATTATATGCCTGTACATCAGGCGATACAAGTCAATATTAGAAAACCTTGATTAGATCCTTTGCAAATTGAGTTCCTTGAGGGCTCCAAGTCTTTATTCATCCTGTTTGAGAGCTGGAACGAGAAGAGACGTTGTCTATATTTTTTAAGTGCAGATAGGATGCCTATTGACCACAGTTAAATAGGTTATAGTCTTAGTCATCTCAGCTGAACGGTAATGAAAACATATCTTTAGTACAAGATCCATAATATAATTCCTGTATGAAGAATATAACTGTCAGTATACTGCTGCTCATCTGGTGCACAGCCAATGTCAAATATATGGACTAGAAGACCTCCAAAATCTAACCTAACAGAAGAGTTGTTGATCTACTTTATTCATAACCTATGAAAATCTGTCTAAATGTTAAACTGATTTAGTTTTCTTTTTTTGTCCCTTGTGACATATTGATTGGGGTTAAGTAAAATCTTGGTATCTAATTATGCCTGACACTGAGCGTAGATATTCCTGTCTAAACCAATTTGCTTCCCTTCTGACCTGATCCACTCAAAGATGATTGTGCTTGTGCCGCCTGATTGAGATCCATAAAGCTGATTCCAAGTTAGTAGTAGGACAAGGGTATTTTGTGTATAATTCCTAATGATAACTGCTATCTGTTTCGGCAAATGCTTTCTCCTTAACTAATTGTAGCAGGATTTAGTTGCCTCATGTTATTTATTGTACTTCAGAGCTTCTAATATCTGCACTCACATGTTCTGTTTAAGTTCTTTTGCAGGGTTAGCCAATCCAGCGCCTATTATTCAGACATTTTATGCGGAGGATAAGATTTTCAATGATGTCAAACTGGATGGTGTTGTTACTTTGGTGGATGCAAAGCATGCAGGCTTTCATTTGGATGAGGAAAAGCCCAAAGGTGTGGTCAATGAGGCTGTGGAGCAGATTGCATATGCTGACAGAATTATAGTGAACAAGGTATAACTGGTTGCCAAGTACTTAGTACTAGATGAACTTAGGTTTGGGGGCTATAGTTGGTTTGTTTGCCTCTTTACCTTTTAACAGTTCATGTTGATCATGCATGCCAGCCTTTTGTTATACTTAAGTTAGCAACAACAAAATGTCACCAACAATAGTTAGATGTGGATGTTGAAGTAGGCTGGAGAAAAGTTGACCATTCAACAAAACTATTGTCCACATGGTATATATATCAAATCAGAAATAAACTAAATTTGAACATATGCTTATGAATATTGCAATTTATTTTCTAGATAAGTGTTGTTGCCAAATCAATGAATGTTTATGTTAGAAATTTGTAAAGTTTTTCAAAATAAACGCATTGAAAATTTTTCTCCTTTAGTGTGGTATGCTTGACACATGGCTTACTTGCATGGATTAGCAAATTCAGCAAAGTGAGAAAAAGACATACCAGTGTCTAGAAAGCTGGATGGGTTGACCCTCCTGACCTGCCACCTATTATAGATTAGGTCACTGAAAAACCAAAAATATTAAAATTCTGTTGACTTGAACAGTTGAACCATTGGACCTGCCTGGTTCAAATTGGTGTCAACTTGCCTAGGTCAAGTTGGATGATGGGACAAAGAGAAATTTAAGAATAAGCAATCTCTCTAGAAACCCTCCTCTTCTCTCTCAATCTATGGTCGACGCATCAATAGTGTCATTGAACAAGGCATGGCTAAATTTAGTGGAGGTGAGGCCTGCCATATTTGGAGTGCTCATATCACTAGGATGGCAGGCAGGTAGATTGATAAGGGGAATGGAAGTACTGCAGCCAGATCAGAGGGAAGGAGATGGTGCAGCCAGATCAGAGGGGAGCAGAAGTGCTGTGGCTAGATCGAGAGCGGAGGCCACAAGGCCTAATCAACAAGGAACGAGGGCAACATTGCCATGGAAGCAGGCTCTCATCCTTCTAGATTTAGGTGGCATGATCAGATCTGGGGAGAGGGAGGGGTAAGAGAAAGCTAGAGTGGGAAAGACCTTGATCGTAGAGGAGAGAGAATAATATGGATTAAAACCAAAGAGTTTGGGAGAGGAGAAGAAATATGTGGTGAGTCCTCCTAAATGAAGGCATACTTAAGGTGATAATGGGTCGTTCCGGATCAATGTGTTCCATACATTGAGACACCCATTTATAGATTTATTGTGCCTACAGTATACAGATGAGTTAAAGAATTATTCTATTTGAAATCATGGTTGAACTCAGTGCTTTTGTTTCCTTTTTTTTTTTTAAAGTAAAATATGCATAATGAAGGTTTTGTATCTTCTCTCACAAAATAGGCATTTATCATAAAAAATAAAGAGGAATGAAACGGTACATATTAACCATAGTTTGTAAGAATAATAAAATACACTTAAAGAAGTATTTTGTAAGAATAATAATATACTCATGCAGTATTAGTTGAATCATTACCTAAATGAGGGCAAAATGACCACCTTGATTAGTAGAGAAATTTCATAAAGATTAGATTAAATACTAAAATGAGTGCGAAGCCATTTTTATTGGAAACAATTGAGGGGAGTTCAAGAAAATTAAGAGTAATTCCTTTTATATTTGTGGCATTTCCATCTCTCACCTTTGCGATTGCTAATCAAAATAAGTATGCACATGCTTGAATTGGTAAAGTAGAACCTTCTACCATGTACATGAGCATATTTATGATGAACAAGGATACACAATAAGATTGCTCACTTCCTTTTTTTCTCTGCATGGGGGGGGGGTGTTGTGAAAGACTAAGGGCCCAAGTTTATTGCAGTATTTTAAGTTAAATATTGACTGGAATCAGTCTGCAACTTGTATGCCATTTATCATCCCACATGGGAGTGGACATAAGATCTGAATAAGATGCCCAGCTTATTCTAATTCTTATGTATTGCTAACTTTTATGCCATAAATAAATTGTTTTTAACTTTCGGTGAGTCTTATTTACTATTCTGATTTTTCAATATGGTCCATTTGAAGTTTTCCTTAAGTCATGCAAACATTTGGGAGAGGGACTGATGGTTTTCTCTACTTGCTTGTAGACTGATCTTGTTGGTGAGTCTGATATCTCTTCACTGATCCAGCGGATAAAGGTTAGAATCAAAGATCGCATAACCTTATATATGTTTTTTGAGACCTTTACAAATTCATGATATTAATTTCCTGTTCCGATGAATACAGAATATCAATCGCATGGCTCATTTAAAGCGAGCAGAGTATGGAAGAGTTGATTTGGATTATGTTCTTGGGATTGGAGGCTTTGATTTGGAGAGGTTCGCTTACTCTCCAGTTTCTTCTTTCCAATGCTTTACTATTTAATTATAATGATGGTGGTTCTCATGATATTTCTTAGTAAACTAAAAGCTGTAGGTACTTAATTTGATCACCATATTCCATGATTTATAATTAAACTTTTCACTTCTCTTTATGCTTGTATTGCAATTGACCAGGATCGCCTGGTTGCATTTTGGTCTCAACTATATATCTAGCTTACTGCCTGAGATATTGTATTCTTATTTTTGCTCTGATGTTGCTATTACTTCTGCTTAAGAAAATTGAACATTTTTTCACATGTTTAATCTTTTGCAGTATAGATATTTATTTCTTTGAGTGAAAATATGAAATTCCAAGTCGATATTTTTAAAGTTTTATATGAGGAAAATGAAAGGCCATTTTCTTTTTGGGTAGTTTGATGAGAAATTTAGTACACCGTTTTAATTGTATCGTTGCATCCTCTATTCTGTTGCAAGATCAAAAAGGTATTCACAGTCTGCATGATATAGTTGCAGATTGTATTTCAACTTTTATGTTTTATTCCACTTGTTGGTTTTGCTAGATACTGCTTTATTGTATGGTTATCCTTCTTCGTGTTTGTACTTTGACTTTCAATCATACCTTCCCAGGATTGAGAGTGTTGTTAATCCTGAAGCTTCAGACGAAGACCACTCAAGGCATGAACATGAGCATGATCATGATCACCATCATGACCATCATCATCATGATGACCATGACCACAAACATGGTGAGTCTTATCATAGTGTTAGAAGCAAAATCAGTTTCTTTCTGTGTCTTTATTTTACAAAAATATGTTTGATCACTGATGCAAAACATATTAGCACAATAACACATTTTAGCAATCTGAAACTTTGTTATTTGTGGTGTCCAAACTTTTGGGTTGTTTGGTCTATGGACTTTTTCCCTGTCGCAATTGTTTAGCAATTCATAGTTGTAATCTCATGATGTATCGCATGAGAATAATAAGAGCCAGATTTATCTTACCTTTTCTCCTCTGTGCTAATGACTGAAACTGTTCACCCACACCATTAGATCTGTCAAGATGAGAAAGACCACAGCATTGTTACCCCTCTGGCCATTATTGTATAATGATGCGGTCAGAGTTATGGTCGTGACCACAAACAGAACAAGCTTGACTATTAACAAGGCCTTGCTAGTATCTTTTTACATATGCTAATGAGGGAACCATCTATCAGACGTTATATGAACTGTAAGAAACAACATGTTCTCAACTTTTGGCTGTGTCTGCCTTTACCCACCATTTAGATTTTACACTTAGTGCTAAATCATTACTAGTTTCAATACAATTATTTTGTTTGCATTCAAGAATTGTTCTTCATTACTTCTGAATATGCATCATGGTAACTATATGATTCCTCAGTTCTGTAACCATTTCAGTTAACAAGTTTCAGTGACTTACCCATTCTACGCTTTGCTATTTTGTCGATCTGTGGTGAGTGCTTAACTATCATATGCTTGTGGTATGAAGATAGGCGGCCTGGAAAGTTCCCTACCCAAAGGTTTCCTTCGTGAACAACCAGTCGCATATGCTGCCTAATTCCCCTCTCTTATGGACAAAAGAAACCTTCATATCCAAATTATCACCAAGCATTAGCAGAAAGCAATGAATGGCAAGAATATTCCTGTTGCATCTTTGAGCTTCATGGAGCTCCTCATTGATAACCCATATCTGTCCATAGTTTTGCCACCTTCAACTATGAAACTACAACCTGAATGCCTTCCAAGGTTATTCAAAGTAAGCAACAGATATTGGTTGAAGCCACAACTTGGTTCCTCTGAACTAGCCCTAACTGCAAATCCAGCATTAACTCTTCTGCTTTGCCTCTGAAGAATTCCATCAAAGCCCAGTTTATACTGGGTCTTTTGAAGGTATCTGTTTCAAAGGATAATGGAAGAAAAATGGGTACAAGTAATGCCAAACTTTTGGCACCACTCTTGAAGCATATAAAGAATTCCTTCGCAAGGATGAAGGTGTTACCTCTAACTGCTGATTCAATATGCTGATGGTGATAAACTGAGGCCATTTTTCTAACATGTCATGAGTATTTATGCAAATACCAATTCCGGTACTTGAGAAATGATCCAACTTTTTTTCTGCAGAGCATCATGCTGATTCCCATTCTCACGATCATAGCCATGACCCGGGTGTTTCTTCCGTAAGCATTGTTTGTGAAGGGAGCCTGGATCTTGAAAAGGTCTGCTTCTAGTTGTTCTTTATATGGTTCCTTACCTTTTTCCTTCCTGAACTTTAGATAAAGAAATGCCCATTCTTTCCATAAGAAATTTTAACCTTCTTCAGCCATAATCTATATTGGTGGGCCACTTATGTCACTGCACCACATCTATTACAGGCCAATATGTGGTTAGGAACATTGTTGTTGGAACGGAGTGACGACATATATAGGATGAAAGGTCTTTTATCTGTTGATGGCATGCCTGAGAGGTTTGTCTTTCAGGTTTGTACCATATTCCCCAGACTATCATGTTTTCTGTCATTAATTATGTCTACTTTTTGTTGCTGAGATGTTGAAATGTAAGATAATCAAGTTTGATTTGAATTATAGCAGAATTCTCTGTTACTTTGCTTTGAAGCTTTATATGTTACATCTCTCCTTGTTCTGGACCTCCATTTTAGCAAGAAATATACAGGTTTCTTAGTGGTTAATAATATAAATTGAACAGTCTTGTTGCTTCTCATAGTGTATTGTTTGCTGCATGATGATGTGCACTTATGTATCACTTTTGTGCAATACCTATATGGAAAATGAAGGGCGGATGGTTATGTATTGGTGCCTGCGGAGCCAATGATCGGTACATATTGAACAGTGCAACATATGATGTTGCATAATTATATTTTGTTCATTGTCTCATAACATCCATCACAATTTCTCCATGCTTTGGAAGCATATATGCACTCTAGCAACGTTACTCTCACTTGAAGTGGAAATGCTTTCATACTGTCTACTTTATAGCAATTACAGATAACAAGATTTACTGTATCTTTTTAGAGGAAATCAATCCTATCTGTTTTTCAACATGGAATGCATCTACTTTGCTGTATTTGTTGTAAGACTTACACTTCAAGTGCTAATGCTATACTTGAAATTTAGCATTCACTCTTGTTTTGATCTTATTGGTTAATTATCTAGCATTCACCGTCATTTGATCTTATTGGTTAATCCATGTTATGCCATGAGGGACATAGAATGTCAGGACCAAGGTTTGTAGTACTCATGCATACCATCTCATGCCGGACTTACCATACCACACCAGCACACCGCATACCAGGTATATTGACATTGTACCACAATCGTACAGGTATGGAGATCCCATACTAGGCTGCATTCTTACCAGTCAAGGTGGGAACGTAGATCTTTACCCTCATAACTAGGTATTTACCAACCACTGAGGCTTATATGCTAGCATCAATGCCCTCCACTTCTGCAATTCCAAGCCAATTTATTTCCTAATTTTACACTCAACTTTATAGTTGCAAGAAGCAGTCTGTGAGCATGTAGGCTTCATAGGAGAGTATTACATTTGGACAATAAATGATCACAGATGACCACAGAATCAGAGTTGCCTCTCACTTGTAGTGTTACCCATTTGGAAACCTTTGTTTGAAGCTTCAGACATTGAACCTTCTAAAGCAAGGTTTTTATCTAGCTGAGAATGAGCTATTGGTTTGTATCCGTATTTTGTTCTCAACAATATGATGTATTCACAATTTTGACTCTTGCTATCAGCTGGTTTAAACTGTTATAGCCCAGATAGCAGTTTGTGCGGTATAAATATAGTGGTGGATATTGTGTAAGCTTTTCCTTTCAATTTTAAATACATATTTTTGTTATTACTCGCTAAACTTAATGTCTTAAAGCCTTGTAATAATCCTGATTTAACTAAAAGTGCTGGTATTCAAATATCTCAGTTTTGATAAATATCAGCTGAGATCTTGGACTTCAAACGTCTAGGCCTCTCCATATCATTTTCTACCTATGTTTCAACTGAGATAAAGCATGATCTTGGTTCACTTTGGTACCAGATATCCACGAAGATTGCTGATATTTGAGTTTTAAAAACGTTGTTTAGCTTTATTCTTATCTTGCTTGCTAATCATCCCGGTTCCCCTTGCTTTGATAGATATCCAGATACAGGATTTTTGATAGATATCCAGATACAGGATTTTGCCTGTATGTCTGGACCTTTCCTTCTTATAAACTCCTTGATTGAAATTAGAACAAGATCCTTAAAAACTAAAATCTGCATCATTGTTCCCATTCAAACTCTTTTCAAGGGCTTTTGGTTATGACAGTGTGCATGTTGTGGTCTCATGGTGAAGAAATAGTTAATTTTCTCAGTGCTTTATTTGGAAACTTCGTTGCTGAATGCAAAGGCAGCCAATTATCCAAAGGAATCCGTTGATTTCAAATAGTGATTTCTTATTTCCAGTATTGGTATATGCTTTTGTTTTTTTTTATGTGGTCACCTTAGTTTTGGATTTCTCCTTGATATTATTTATTGAAAGTTGTCCTTTTTCCTCGAGTAACTTTTCCTAAATACTCCAACTTAACCTGTGGCTTTTAAGCAATGTGCAGTTTTGTATTCTCATATGGAGCAGAGTGGCAAAAATTTTACTAACATTATGGAAGGTCTTGTTTCATGTCATATGCAAGAAGCTTGCCCTCTGGAGTATCTGATTATTGTAATTGAAGCAATATAGTCTCTCCATTCCGTGTGATTTGCATCTCACGAATTACTTTGCATGAATTAGGCATACTTGTTGTCTGCTGAAGTTTTCTTTACTAATAACAATCAATAAATGCCGCACTGATTTCCCAAGCACATGTCAAATACAAATGTTTGCCCTTTTTGATATTTGATTGTTGTTTTTTGAGCAATATAGCCTTTCCATGCTGTGTGATTTACATGTCATGCAGTTTACTTTGCATGAATGAGGTATGCTTGCTGAAGTTTTCTTTACTACAAAAATCTATATCTTCTGCAATTGTTTGTTGTTTTACTTATCTTCTTGCAAATGGATAACTACTAATTTTTTTAACTTCTGGTTTCTTTGTTTTTTAAATTTTTTAATTTGGACAGGGAGTTCATGACATTTTCCAGGGATCCCCTGATAGATTATGGGGCCCTGAAGAACCTAGGATCAACAAAATTGTATTTATAGGCAAGAATCTAAATGCTCAGGAGTTGGAGAAAGGCTTCAAGGCTTGCTTGTTGTGATGATGGCATCTTGGGAGCTCCAGTCACTGCTGTTATCTTATTTCCGTTTTAAGGATTGTCACCTATAAGCGCCGATCTTCTGATTTGTGTGCCAGGGCGAGGTACAAAGAGGGAATGCAAGTACACTTAGGAGAAATAGTTTTTTTTTGTTTTTCAGTCCCCCATTTTGGATCTTTCTTGAGAAAAAAAATTATAATGTTGATAACGGATATAAAATGCTTTGTTACCATATGGTGTTGATTTTGTTAATGACATTCAGATTGTGAGAACCGTTATTATCAGATTTTGAGATATTCTGTATTTAATTCTCGTCTTAACTTATTTTTGTTTCTGTAATCAATCGGCATTGACAAGCTGTGATATTATTCCTGTTGGCTTTGTGCAATTTGGCATGTTAACAGCTGGAGCACATTAGCTGATAAGCATTGACCTTTCTCTGATGGTGGTGTGAATCACATTTTTTTAGTGAGATCAGGCACGAGGTTGGCTACACCAACCCTCTGGAATTTTGATAATATGAAGTACAGCAGCATGGAGATCAATATTTGTTCAACTACTCGGAATCTCTCCTTTCTAACCCTTGTGTTCATTATTGTTCGTTTATCTGTACACATTTGCAGCTTGAATTTATTTGCAGATGGGGGCAATCTCAAGCTTGTCAACGTTTTAAGCTCGCCCAAAATTGGCCTGAAAGAGTCATAAAGCAACTGTAAGGTGGATTTTAGCATTCCAATTACCTTAGAATGCTCAAACTAAGCAAGCGGGACTAGCACTGCTTAACCCGAGGAACGTGCATGGGAGATGGCGAGTCATATAGACCTGCCTCAGATATGAAGTGGTAAGGTGAAACCTTGCCTTGTGATAATGTGGTGTCTTTTCTTTTCCTCAGAATGGAAGTGACCTCAGTTGGACTTGAACTACTTCTAAACCTGATACCTGGTTTTGGTTTTGGATCAAAGCCATGGCTTTGCTTCTCTGACATTTTGGGTGAACCATGTTTATCTGGATTAGGTCCCCTAAAGTTGGCCGGATTTGAGACTTGGTCTTCATTGAGTTGGTTTAAGCTGAATTTGGCTGGGTTCGGATTGGTGAAGACCAAGGTTAGATCCAAACTTAGGTCTTCTCAACTCATCTGCACTATGGATGTCTTCTTTGTACGACACTCCACAAGCCAAAATTTTCTATTTGGTTATGATGACTTAAGCCCGTTAACTTATTATATGAGGCCATGAGCCTTTGAATTTTATGACGTGAGTGGAGATCCCTTTCCATCTTAGAACATTGCATCTCTTGGCACATGTTATATGAGAGCTTTCAAAAGATAAGGCATGTTATTATCCGTTTTGGCAATAGAGCTCACGGATTAGCGCATCAACTATTAATAATTGGAGGGGCTCGTAACAAGAATATATTCTTTTAGTGAAATCGTGAGCCATCTACTATAAACACTAAATACTATAATATAATATGAATTCAGATTTTTATACTCGTAGGATTTATTGTTAATTTACAAGGGTCTACTTTGGTGAGCCATGCTTCCCAATAGAATCTATTGTCCTTGCGCATCAGTTTTGATGAAAAATTGAAAACTTCAAACGACCATTCTTTGTTCTGAATTAATCAGGAGCAGCCCGTACATAGATACCCTGAACTTGGATAGAACCTACTTGAGGACTTATCTAGATCCATTATTTAATCTAGTTCTTAGAACAATAATTCTAACACAAAAACATTATCTTTGTTTGTAAAATATATCTTGCTGAATGTTTCATGCAATCAAGATGGCCGGACACCATTAATGAATTGCCGCAATCAATTGCGGTCTAATTAGCCCGGCTATCTTTTATTTAAGCACCCGTACATCATTCTAATTAAGTAGATCAATTATTTAGTCTAGTTCTTGGAACGACTGTTCCAATACGAAAACATCCTCTATCCTTGTAATCAAAATGTATCTTGTCAAATCTTTCATGCGATCAAAATGCCCGGTCACCGTTAATGTATTGCCACAATGTGTGGTCTAATTAGCCAGCTATCTTTTATTGGAGCATCCATACATCATTCTAATTAATTATTTCAAACCATTCAAGCAATAATTTTTTTAAGGAGGGCAGACAAATTCGAAACGGGTTTCAATTCCTGGTTCCACCAACAATGTGAAGATGATAGCATGCAGACAGTGGTCTTCCTATCTCTAGTCATAATTATAGCATTCGGAAGGCTTCCGAGAACCAGATTAGCGACAAATTGCTGCATCAATGGTCCCCTCAGCAGGCATTACTAACTCAAAATTTTGCTCTCTATTAGCAACTTAGCATTTCCATGTTAAGAATTTAGAGCATCACACATCAATCGAGCAACGATAATAGCTAGCTAGGTCTGTTGAGAGGACAATCATGATTCATTTAAGCTAAAGTGATGTTTTGGATCTTCCTAGCCTTTGTCTTTGAGTTACGGTTTCGTTAGTTTGATTGGTATCCTTGATTAGGAAGTCAAAACATAGAACAATTGGTTATTATGGAGTGGATTAAGATGTTGTGGAGCTCTCATCTGATGTCATCAAGTTGTTCCTAATATTTAATACTACAATGGAGAGTATAACTGGACTTGGCATTACTTCTTTTACAAATAAACTTCAACAAATACGTAAGGTTGGTAACGTTGCGTTGTCATAATGGATGGTCCCGTGATTCTTTCATCCTTCTATACTTCAAACAAATACAAAAGGTTGATGGACCATTTTATACCAGGTTCTTGTCACTATTTTATGGATTTGGAAGTACGTAAACTTTCGAGTCAAGGTCTAGCTTTCATCACGGTCGAGTTAATTGGCCCACTTCTAGAGTTAGCTTGTCTTTTTGTGGACTTTGCACTTGAGAGAGAGGAAAATGCAAGGGAGAGTCGAAGCTGGGGTTGAGAGGCTGTTGTGGAGTGGAACGTTGTGGGTAGAGGTGCAGAACTCCAGAATTTGTGTTGGAATTAACATTTCAAGTGGATTAGGTTGACCCCCCCTTGATCTAAAATGATCGGTGGTTCATCCTGAATCGAAGTTATTTGGTTATGTTTGGATACAAAAATATAATCAGTTTCAGTTATGGAATGGATTTGGATTCGGACTCTTAAATTTCGATTTCGAGTCCGAACCAACTTTAATGAAGTTAAAACTAGTATACTCTCCTTGAACAAAAGAAATTAGTGCTTTTAATCCAGCTGAAATTTGGATGGTGCTTGGTATGAAAACATGAGGCATTTTGTATATGGATTAGATTTGGATCCTTAAATACTGAATCTAAACCCGAATTAATTCAAATACTATATATTTTAAAACCCTCCCACAATATGTCAATAGTTTATGTTGATTATAACCATATGTAGTTATCAATGAAATTCGATCTTTGTAGAATATTATTTTTAAATAATATATTTGCTTTTTGAGAGAAAATTTGACAAGCCAGAACTCACAATCTGAAAATATTTAGGCAAAAGAACTGAGGACAAGATTGATAGAGGAATCGAGAGCTGGCACAAGAAATATTTTAATTTTCTATACTTATTTCTAGTGGCTATGATTATTTTTTAAAAAAAAATGTTACTTTTTGATACTAGAAATGGAATCCAACCTAGATTCAGGGATTGGACCTCATTAATATAGATAAAGCGATTATAATCAGCTAATTATTTCATTATAAAAAGAAATATAATTTAAAAATATATTTTTGCAATTCCTGTATTTTCTACCATCGTCTTGAGAAGTCCAAATTGTTTATTCCAAGCACACAGAGATTAGATGCCGAGTTAGTGGTAATCGGAACCTACCGACAATATCTAAAAAGATGAAGTAATTCAGTTTTCGGAAGTCCCAACTCCATAGTGGGCGTAGGATACCTGAAATCAAGTTGCTGCAACTTCTCATGTGAAGACATCCCATAAGTCTGATACCTGAAACCGGTCAAAAGAAATACCATAAGTCTGATACCCAAAATTTGACGGATTCGAAGATTACAAATTCTGACGAGATCTAGAAACTGACCTATCAAAAACTACATCTTTTGAGCTGAAACCTATCGTAATTAGAATCTGTAACATAATGTTCCAAAACCCAACACTGACAGAAAAATCAGCTTACATACATTTTATGGTTCTTATCTACATGTATGCACTGCTAATTATTCTAATATAACTCTCCTGAGTTAGGCTTTTCTAACTCATTTACATCAGAAAATATAGTTGGAAAAATCAATAGTAGATTGGAAGCTTATATCCTTTATAAAAATTCATGACAAGCTTTTCTCTTTGGTTTTCTTGTATGAGATGGGATAAAAACATGAGAAATTGTGGGCTACTTAATTGTTATGGTACATCATTCCATATTCTTATCTACCATGCATGTTTATGTCCGTGCCAAAATTTTTAATGTCGTCTCTCTCTCTCTCTCTCTCTCTTCTAGCTATGCGTGGATAATTGTGTGCATGATCATGCATGCATGTGTCCATGTGCATAAACCACGTGAATCACGTGTCCTAAGCATAGTATGCACATTTTTCTTTTTCTTTTCCTTAAATTATGGTGAAACTTTGTACCCTTTGTATGAAGGCAGAAGCTGAGATAATTTTATTAACGCAATGACCAGTAAGGATGCACTTTTGGTCCGTAGCAACAGGAGCTACGATCTGTGAAGCAAAATTGGAAGCCTATCGAATTCCATGAATTGATTTTAATCATCCGAAGTGCTAACACCTCAAATTGGATGATCTACATAATTTTTGGTTTCCAAACGCTATGGTCAACTACATCAGACACATTGACGATTTTTTGCAAGCAAATACGGTACATCCAATGGTTTTCGATTAAAGGCGACCCATGGTTTAACTTTTTGATAAAATTTTGTTATAGATAGCCAACAAATAATGAAAATGGATCGTATATGTATATGTTATCGTACTTTCAATTGAATTATATGGCAACATGCCCCTTATAAATGCTACCGCCATCTATAAAATTGTTATTATCTATTTAGATATTTTGAAAAGCATATATAACATCATCGAATATTATTCAAAAGTAAAGCACCTATAACACTTTTATATTCGTGCGCAATTAAGAGTGTAGAGTTGAGCTAATCAGACGTTAAGAAAACAATAGTGTGGTTACGTGTATGTATTATTCATGAGTCATGTCTGAGTTTAGGACTAAACATCTACAAAATAAATGGGTAGACTGTGGTTCATATCTTCATAAAGTTAATAATAATAAAAGATAATGCGTATGTGCTGTTAATGATATTGCTATTTGTCAACAAGAATTTTCTCACCAATATCACGGATAGGGGCGAGCAAATTTCCTCGATATGCTACCGAATGATGCTGACCCAAGAGTGGTTGGACCCAACTTGATCACTATTGTTGGGTCATTGATGGGGACCTGCTAGTAGGTCAGCTTAGCTATGGGTCAAGCATGCGTAAATATATATGGGCATGCAAGAGGAACATGTGAGAACATATATATCAGCCATCTAATTAGGGTAGGATTGTAATTGTAACCTCTTTGCAACGATTTCACGCTAAACTTTCAGACTATTTTATAGGTGTTCTAATAGATCTTAAGGATATTATATTTTCTAATTTTTTTTAAATGCATTCATATTAGAACGATGTGAATTGCCCGCCGCAATGCTCATTTCGAGGGCTGGGTGGATGGATGAACGAATAAGTTCGGATCTTCTCTAGCAGATCACACACCCTAACTTGCTGCTAAGAATTTATGACCACTTCAATTAAAGCAGCAATAAAATAATTTCAAATGTTAGGTATACATCCTAATGTTGTACTAAGCAATTAGATTTTTTTTAAACTCAAAACGATGGTTTATTGAAACCGGGCATGCAAGCCACTCGTTTTGAGTCATTTTTTCTAGAAAATTAAATGTATATATGGGCCGTGCACGAGGATACACCAACGCGCACGTACGCAACAATGTAAGAAGGATATGGAGCCCAAATTAAAAACCAGCCCGGGTTTCATTGGACCATATATTAGCATCATGTCTGCCTTGAAATGGAGGCATACGCTAAGAGTTTAAAACATATATCCAACCCACCAGACTAACGTTCTTGTGATCATAATAATAGGACCTAATCCTCACACTTATAAAGGGGGTGGTTGAAAGAGTTACTTGTATAACAATAGTTTTCAACGGCTCATATAATTGGATGTGGAGGCCACCAGGCAAATGGGGACCTTGTCCTCGATCTTTAGATAAACTTGTGCAAGTAGTCGGACTATCTTTATCCACAAGATTCAACCTGCAGATCTTAATATTTCTACAATGATAATGATATTAATGTTGATGTCAACAAGGGAAAAAAGACCTGCTCCCTTCTCTTATTTTGAGCTACCGTCGTCCCCACAGTTCCAAAAAGCCAGAATATAGTGGTTGCATGATTGTTTGTTGTCTGCTTGGGTCCTTGTAGTTGGTTTTGGTATTCCCTTACCAAACCCATCCCTAAGAAGAAAACAAACCTAGAGAGAGAGAGAGAGAGAGAGAGAGAGAGAGAGAGAGAGGGGCAATTCTAGACTTGGATGGGAATACACGCATGGCCTTTGCTTCCCTATCCATGTCTTGCTTGGATGTGTGAGAGAAGAAAAGTACCTTGGGAAGCAATGTACCATAATGACCCACTCAAAGTTTGAAGGGTTCTATCTTGCATGGAACTTTTTCTTTCACTAGGCTTGTTGATGCCTCCTCGGTTATTGATGGGCAAAGTGTCCCATTCATGTCAAACCAATAACCAACCCCTTTTCTGCAATCACAAGCCACCAGAATTAGTCTTGCAAATTGAATTATTGGGAGGTCATTTATTAAGCGTACCATGGACCTTTTATCCAATTGAACACTATGGCCCATGGCAATGGTGGGGCCACAAGTTGCTGCCAGCATCCACAAGCCCTAAAAAATGCAATAACCGGACGTTTCAAACATTTAAGAGATTGATGGGGAAAAGTTTTTTTAAAAAAAAGTCACTGCATCATAACAATTATGATAGATTGCTACTAAGCCGAACTTCAGAAATACATTTCCTCTATGCCAATATATTGCTTTGGTATAACAGTCGTTGTTAGTTTATTTCTTTAATGGTATAAACTATACTCTCTCAAAGAAAAGAATAACATTAACTATATGGGATAATAAGCACTAGGAATGGCTCCCAATCAACTATGAATCCATCTTTGACTAAACATTTTTTTTTATATTATTATTAACTTCAGAAACATATTGTTAGATAATGCATTTTTATTTTGCCTTTTTCTCATTAAAGCCACAAGAATTGTACCAAAATATATGTATTGTTTAAAACATGAGCGTCTAAAGCCATCCTAGTATCCGAATATTTGCATTATAATTGTACAAGCTTGCATCCAATATTATGTGAATAGTATATTTATTACTTTGGGAGTTTACCTTATTGAAAGAATAAAATCCACTATAGATCATCATAGAGGATATTTTAAAGACTCTACAATACTTATATGTATACTTACATATATTAATGGACATTATATTAATGTTGCCCTACGTGTTACCAACAAAATCCCATGTGTTACTGATATAAAGTATTAAGAAAGATCCCTATTTCAATGCCCTAAGCCATGGTCAAACATTAGATCACTTTTAATAAGAAAAGGCTGCGTTGCCAAATGAACGGCCCAGATCAAATGGCAGTATCTAGGACGGCACGGTATCTACATGGGGATCCCCTCCCCCAAATACCCCTGTTCTTAGAACCACCTCGCCCAAAAAAGCCAGAGGAACTGAACCACGTGTTCCCTCGGACCTAAATTTACCACAAAGCTAGCCTCAGTTAGAGTGAGAGTAGGAGAGCGCCATTACTTTCTTTTGTCCTTATTGAACCTTGCCAGCTGCACTACACTGTCCGAGAGGAACAACCGTTCTCAATTGGATGGGGTAACCCCCCAACCCCTGCCCCGCGCAAAGACGCTGGTGTCAGTCAGTGAGAAGGCGCGCATGGGAGGTGGAGTCCGGTCACCTTCCATCCTTCCAAGGGCTAGGTTTTGATGAAGCCATTAACTCCCAATAACAGAAACCCTCCATGTCTAAGGACAAATCATTAACTGTTGGCATTTTTTGCTTGTCATTTTTCATCAGATTCTAGAGATGTAAATTTTAAAAATAATTTTGTTATAATATTATTTAAATAAATATCATAGATGCCACATAATAATTATTAATAATTATTAAATAGTAACCGGTGCTAAAAATATTAATTGTTAGCCAACTGACATGCTATTATTTTTTTATTAATAGATAATATAATAAGTATTGAATAAACTTATTCTATTAAAAGGTAGAGGATAGTGATAAATGGAGCAAAAAGGTTTTCAATATGATGGGAAATGAAAATTATTAGCCCCATACTCTAAATAATTTTATTATAATATGATTTAGACTGCCAAGTAATAATCATTAATAATTATAAAATAGTAATCCATTCTAAAAAAAATAATTATTAGATAGCTAGCATGCTATTATTTTTTTATTAAAACATAATATAATAAGTATTAAATAAACTTGTTATATAATAATCTGCAAAGTTCCCATTTGTAATCAAGATTTGAATTAAAAGGTAGAGGATAGGGATAAGCAGAGCAAAAAAAGTTTTCAATGCGATGGAAAATGAAAACTATTAGCTCCATATTTTAAAAAAAATATTATAATATAATTTAAATGCATATTACAGGTATCAAATAATAATCATTAATAATTACTAAATAGTAATAAGTTATGACTGAAATCATATCGAATATGGATCACATACCAGTATATTCATATCCATTTTTTTTCTGACAAATATAAATACGAATATAGATATTATTTGAATGTAAAAATTTATATTCATATTTATTTTAAATGGATACGAATATGATATAATTTAAATATTAAAGTATAGATATAATTATAAATATAAGTTAGATAATTAAACTTTATGATTACAGAAGTAAAGATATTACTAAATAGGTGATAAATCAAGTCAATAGCATGTTTATATAATTATATATTTTTAAAAAAATTATTAAGTACTATATAAAATTATACAAGATTACAGATTTGGATATATATGGATTGGATAGTTGCCTATCCATATCTATATCCATTTTTTTTAATGAATATGGATGTGGATACGAATATTAGTCGGATCCTTAAATTTTTATTTATATATGGATTGATTCGGATATTGATAGATTTGGATGGATATTATTAATACCACTTTTACCCCTATAATTAGTTACAAAAACAAATAATTATTAGACAACTGGCATACTATTATTTTTTTATTAATACATAATATAATAAGTATTAAATAAATTTATTATATAATAATTTGTACTAAAAATATTTCCATCTGCAATCAAGATTTGAATTAAAAGAAAGGGGATGGGGATAAGCGGAGCAAAAAAAGTAAACAATGTGATGAAAAATGAAAACTATTAGCCCCAGACTCTAAATAATTTTATTATAATATGATTAAATAAATAATATAGGTGCCAAATAATAATATTAGTAATTACTAAATAGTAATTAGTTCTAAAAAATTAATTATTAGACAACTGGTATGCTATTATTTTTTTATTAATATATAATATAATAAATATTTAATAAATTTGTTATATAATAATTTGTACTGAAAAAGTTCTCATCTGCGGTTAAGATTTGAACTAAAAGAAAGGGAATAGGGATAAGCGGAGTAAAAAAGGTTTTTAATATGATGAAAAATAAAAACTATTAGTCCTAGACTTTAAATAATTTTATTATAATATGATTTAAATAAATATTATAGGTGCCAAGTAATAATCATTAATAATTACCAAATAGTAGTCAGTTCTAAAAAAATCTTAATTGTTAGACAACCAGCATGCTATTATTTTTTTATTATTATATAATATAATAAGTGTTAAATAAACTTGTTATATAATAATTTATACTAAAAAAGTTTTCATTTGTAAATAAGATTTGAATTATAAAAAAAAAAAGAGGATAGGGATAAGCGGAGCAAAAACAAATTTCAATGTAATGAAAAATAAAAACTATTAGCCCCAGACTCTAAATAATTTGATTATAATATGATTTAAATGAATATTATAATATCCAATAATAATCATTAATAATTACTAAATAGTAATCAGTTCTAAAAAGAAATTAATTATTAGACAATTAGCATGCTATTATTTTTTTATTAAAATATACTATAATAAGTGTTAAATAAATTTATTATATAATAATTTGTATTGAAAAAATTTTTATCTACAATCAAGATTTGAATTAAAAGGAAGGGGACAGGGATAAGCGGAGCAAAAAGGATTTTCAATGTGATGAAAATGAAAGCTATTAGCCCTAGACTCTAAATAATTTTATTATAATACGATTTACTTGAATATTACAGGTGTCAAGTAATAATCATTAATAATTATTAAATAAAAAATAGTAATAAAAAGTGTTGGTGCAGAAACTGATCATCGTTGGAGGTCGCTGGAGTCGAGGCCGCTAAGGTCATCGTCGGGGACCTGCAAAACAGAGTCCCATCCAGAGCCTGTGGGGGGTGGCTCCGGAAGGACCCTCCGATGCTCAAGTCAGCTCTGGCCAACAGAAATGGAGTGCTCGAAAATGAGTTTCGGAGCTTAGAGAAGAAGAGGAGAGCTTAGAGATCAGAGAGATTAGCCTTAGCGTATCTGAAGGAGGGCCCTTTTTATAGCGGAGCTTGATGGTGATGGCTGTTGCCGCGTGCTGGCGGGCCGCTCGAGGTTCGGTGGAGTCGGTCTCTCGGGGAGGTGCCGTACGCAGTAGGATTGATGGTGACAGCTGCAGCCACATGCTGGCGGGCCACTCGAGGTTCGACGGAGCCAGTCTCTCAGGGTTGTGCCGTACGCGGTAGGATTGGTGGTGACAGCTGCTGCCGCATGCTGGCGGGCCGCTCGAGGTTCGGTGGAGTTAGTCTCTTGGGTAGGTGCCGCATGGGGCTGGTTATAGAGAGAGTGGCATCAGTAGTGGCGGCCATACCATCCAGTCTCGTTGTTCGTCCAGAGGAGTTCGAACTTATAGGAGAGTTCAGCCGAAGGAAAAGCTTGGGAGCGGCTAGACCGTAGCAGAGTTCGGAGGAGCTCGGTCGGCTGAAGAGATGGCTCGGGGGAGTTCGGTTGTAGAGAAGTTTGGAGGAGCTCGGCCGACTGAAGAGACGGCCGCTTGGGGTTCGACCGAAGCCCGGCTGCTTGGAGTCCGAGGAGCTCGGGCGCTAAGTAGTTCGGCCGCTAAGAATTCGAAGCTCGACCGAATGTTGGACTTCGGCTGAGGATCGGCCACTGTGGAGTTCGAGGAGCTCGGCCGCTAGGTAGTTCGGTCGGCTGGAGAGGTTCGGCTAAGACCCATCCGTCGAAGCTCTTCCACGGCTATAGGTTGCATTAGGCTGAGCGTCGAGCTAGACTTCAGTGGGAGCAGGATTTATCCCCAACACTAGCCCCCCCACTTCCGAGTTCGAAAATCGAAGGAAGGGAGTGCAGGGAAGGCGACTGTCGAAGTCTTCCTCTGAGCTCTGTGCTGGTCTAGGCCGAAACTCAAGGGGATCTCGCCTCCAGCTGAAGTTGATATCGAAGTTGAAGCCCGGGGAGGATCCCATCTCCAACCAAGTTTGAGGGGGGCTTTGTCCGCTGCGATCAAAGCCGGAGGTTGCGCTCCTCGGGGGCGACATTGTCTCCTATCGCTGAGGTCGATGCGGGTGCTTGGGAGAGATCTGATCTCAGGGCGAGGCTGTCTCCGATCTTATCTCTGGTCGAGGTGATAGGTGGTAGTTGAAGCTCTCCAGCCGAGGTTGACACGGTTGCTTTTTCTAGCCGAGGTTGTCCGTGTTCGCTTGGGAGAGATCTTATCTCTAGCCGAGGTTGCCTCGGGGGAGATCTTATCTCCTGCAGCCGAGGTCGAAGTGCGCGCTCGAGGAAGATCTTATCTCCTACGGTCGAGCCTTCCTCGGGGAGATCTTATCTCCTGCAGCCGAGGTCGAAGTGTGCGCTCGGGGGAGATCTTATCCCCTACGGTCGAGCCTTCCTCGGGGGAGATCTTATCTCCTACAGTCGAGGTCGAAGTGCGCGCTCGGGGGAGATCTTATCTCCTATGGCCGAGCTTTTCTTGGGGGAGATCTTATCTCCTACAGTCGAGGTCGAAGTGCATGCTCGGGGGAGATCTTATCTCCTACAGTCGAGCTTTCCTCGGAGAAGATCTTATCTCCTGCAGCCGAGCCTTCCCTCGGAGGAGATCTTATCTCCTACGGCCGAGCTTTCCTCGAGGGAGATCTTATCTCCTGCAGTCGAGATCGAAGTGCGCGCTCGGAGGAGATCTTATCTCCTACGGTCGAGCTTCCCTCGGGGGAGATCTTATCTCCTGCAGCCAAGGTCGAAGTGCGCGCTCGGGAAGATCTTGTCTCCTGCAGTCGAGCCTTCTCTTGGGGGAGATCTTATCTCCTGCAGACGAGCCTTCCTCGGGGGAGATCTTATCTCCTGCAGTCGAGCCTTCCCTTGGGGGAGATCTTATCTTCTACGGCTGAGCTTTCCTCAGGGAAGATCTTATCTCCTACAATCGAGGTCGAAGTGCGTGCTCGGGGGAGATCTTATCTCCTGCAGTCGAGCTTTTCCTAAGGGGAGATCTTATCTCCTACAGCCGAGCCTTCCTCGGGGGAGATCTTATCTCCTACGGCCGAGCTTTCCTCGGGGGAGATCTTATCTCCTACAGCTGAGGTCGAAGTGCGTGCTCGGGGAGATCTTATCTCTTGCAGCCGAGCTTCCCTCGGGGGAGATCTTATCTCCTGCGGTCGAGCTTTCCTCGGGGGAGATCTTATCTCCTACAGCCGAGCCTTCCCTCGGGGGAGATCTTATCTCCTGTGGCTGAGCTTTCCTCGGGGGAGATCTTATCTCCTGCAGCCGAGGTCGAAGTGCGCGCTCGGAGGAGATCTTATCTCCTGCAGTCGAGCTTTCCTCGGAGAGATCTTATCTCCTACAGCCGAGCCTTCCTCAGGGGAGATCTTATCTCCTGCAGCCGAGCCTTCCCTCGAGGGAGATTTTATCTCCTACGGTCGAGCTTTCCTCGGGGGAGATCTTATCTTCTATAGTCGAGGTCGAAGTGCGCGCTCGGAGGAGATCTTATCTCCTACGGCCGAGCTTCCCTCGGGGGAGATCTTATCTTCTACAGTCGAGGTCGAAGTGCGCGCTCGGAGGAGATCTTATCTCCTACGGCCGAGCTTCCCTCGGGGGAGATCTTATCTCCTGCGATCGAGCTTTCGTCGGGGGAGATCTTATCTCCTGCAACTGAGGTCGAAGTGCGCACTCGGGGGAGATTTTATCTCCTGCAGCCGAGCTTTCCTCGGGGGAGATCTTATTTCCTGCAGTCGAGCCTTCCTCAGGGGAGATCTTATCTCCTACAGTCGAGCCTTCCCTCGGGGGGAGATCTTATCTCCTGCGGTCGAGCTTTCCTCAGGGGAGATCTTATCTCCTGCAGCCGAGCTTTCCTCAGGGAAGATCTTATCTCCTACAGCCGAGCCTTTCCTCGGGGGAGATCTTATCTCCTGCGGCCGAGCTTTCCTCGGGGGAGATCTTATCTCCTGCAGCCGAGGTCGAAGTGCGCGCTCGGGGGAGATCTTATCTCCTACAGCCGAGCTTTCCTCGGGAGAGATCTTATCTCCTGCAGTCGAGCCTTCCCTTAGGGGAGATCTTATCTCCTGCAGCCGAGGTTGAAGTACGCGCTCGGGGAGATCTTATCTCCTACGGTCGAGCCTTCCCTCAGGGGAGATCTTATCTCCCACGGTCGAGCTTTCCTCGGGGAAGATCTTATCTCCTGCAGTCGAGATCGAAGTGCGCGCTCGGGGGAGATCTTATCTCCTACGATCGAGCTTTCCTCGGGAGAGATCTTATCTCTTCTGCAGCCGAGGTCGAAGTGCGCGCTCGGAGGAGATCTTATCTCCTGCAATCGTGCTTTCCCTCGGAGGAGATCTTATCTCCTGCGGTCGAGCTTTCCTCGGGAGAGATCTTATCTCCTGCAGTCGAGATCGAAGTGCACGCTCGGGGGAGATCTTATCTCCTATAGCCGAGCCTTCCTCGAGGGAGATCTTATCTCCTACAGCCGAGCCTTCCCTCGGGGTAGATCTTATCTCCTACAGTCGAGCTTTCCTCGGGGGAGATCTTATCTCCTGCAACTGAGGTCGAAGTACGCGCTCGGGGGAGATCTTATCTCCTGCGGCCGAGCTTTCCTCAGGGGAGATCTTATCTCCTGCGGTCGAGCTTTCCTCGGGGGGGATCTTATCTCCTACAGCCGAGGTCGAAGTACACGCTCGGGGGAGATCTTATCTCCTGCGACCGAGCTTCCCTCGGGGGAGATCTTATCTCCTGCAGTCGAGCCTTCCTCGGAAGAGATCTTATCTCCTACAGCCGAGCTTCCCTCGACCTACCCTCGTTAGCACGAGGTCCCCCGCCAGTTTCCAACACAGCAACTATTTGACTGCTCCATCCCCTGTTACCGTAGTTTCTGCACCAGGAAATAACATTATTGGAAGGGAAGAAATTTACCGAAGGAAAGTTACGGGCAGCACATCCCTGTTTGAGGGGTCGTCGGGGCGTTGTTCCTCGGAGCTCCCTCGGGCAGTAAGTTCCGTCCAGACGACCTCCTCTATCCCATGCTGGCCTTCTCGATTTGGAGCAAGCTCTTGGCTTTGTCGCTGGGAGCCGACGAACTGCCGATGTACCAAGCTCCTCCCTGGGGTAACGTTGATGACACTGTGAGGCGATCGACCCTGGAGTTTTTGGTTACGGCAGCGCCCTTAGCCGACTTTCTCCAGCCGCTCCTTCCTGACGAGCTCCTCAATTTTGTCTCACAGCCGGATGCATTTTTCAGCATCGTGGCTGTGGTCGCGATGGTAGACGCAGTACGACCGTGCTTGTTTAGGGGAGACCGTTAACCTTCTGGTCTTGGCAGCTGGCTCTTAACTTCGCTGAGAATTCGAGTTAGAAGAGCGGGGCATAGTTGCAGAACCTTTCGGGAGGGCTTCTTCGCGCCCTTTTGTTGGGGCTTCCTTGGTGGCGAGCTCAAGAAGTTCGGGGTTGTAAAACCTGTGGGAGAACTTTATGCCCAGTTGTCGGAGCTTCCTTGGAGTCATACTCGAGAGGGAGTCCTCACTTATCTTGGGGCGGTTGTGAGCTCGGCCAAACTTCATCTCACCATGTATGAGATCTTTGTAGGGGGCTTCCTTGGTGACATAATCGGGCTGGAGTTCTGCCTCACTTGCATCGAACTTCATTCTGATGATGAGGTTTGAGGGGAGATTTTGACCTTGCGTGCACCGAACTTCATTCTGCCTTCCCACGAAAGCCTCCGCGGGAGGACTAATGGCCTCGATGATGAGCTTCGAGGTGAAGTTCGGCCTCACTTGCGCCGAACTTTATTCATTTTTCCCGTGAGACCCTCCATGGGAGAACTTCCTCTGCTGCTTTTGTCCGGACTTTCTTGACGACGAGCTCGAGGGGGAGCTCGACTTTGCTTGCCCGAACTTCACTCCACCTCCTGTGAATTCTTTGTAGGTGGTTCCCCTGCTGTCATACTCGGGCGTGAGTTCGGCCTCACTTGCGCCAAACTTCATTCCGCTTTCCCGCGGAAGCTTCCGTGGGAGGACTTCATACTCCTTTGTCGGGGCTTTCTCGATGACGGGCTCGAAGGAGAGTACAGCCTTGCTTGCGCTGGGAGGTCGTGAGCGCGGCCGAACTTCATTCCATCTCCTTCTGAAACCTGGGGGAGAACTTTCTTGATGACGAGTTCGAGGGAGAGTTCGGCCTCGACCGAACTTCATTCCGCTCCCTTGTGAAACCTTCTGGGGGAAAACTTCCTTGATGACGAGTTCGAGGAAGAGCTCAGCGTCGCTTGCCCGAGCTTCATTCCACCTCCTGTGACTTCTTCATAGGTGGTTCCCTTGGTGTCATACCCGAGCGGAAGTTCGGCCTCACTTGCACCGAACTTCATTCCGATGATGAGATTTCAAGAAAAGTTCGGCCTTGCTGCCGTCGAACTTCATTTCGATGATGAGATTTCAGGGAAAGTTCGGCCTTGCTGCCGCCAAACTTCATTCCCCTCTCCTGCTCGCGGCAAACTCCATTCTGCTTTCCCGCGGAACCTTCCTCGCGCCGAACTTCATTCCGCTTCTGCGGAAGAACTTCTGCTTTCCATTTCTCTCCTATTGGCATGCCCAAATGCTCTTCCTTAAGGCCGGTTCCTCACATTTTTCTAGCAAAGTCTCCGCCGAAGGTTGTCGCACGGCCTGTATCACCTCGGCGGGGCCACGAACCCATCCGGCAGGTTGAACTGCTCTACATCTATGGTGGCTTCAGGTGGAGCCTGAGCTACCGGGGCTGCAACGGGAGCAGACGTACTTGGCGCGTAGGATGCCGATCGTCGAGTAGAAGCTCTCCTGGGGGCATTTTCTCTTCGGGAGAGAAAAGAAAGATCTTCGGAGAGGGAAGAGAAGAGTCGCCGAGCACTCCTTTAAGAACAAGGGAACCTCAAAGGTTCATTGCCCTCCTTCTAGCGCCATTCTGTTGGTGCAGAAACTGATCGTCGCCGGAGGTCGCTGGAGTCGAGGCCATTGAGGTCACCGTCGGGGACCTGCAAAATAGAGTCCCATCCAGAGCCGATGGGGGGTGGCTCCAGAAGGACCCTCCGACGCTCAAGTCAGCTCTGGCTAACAGGAATGGAGTGCTCGGGAATGAGTTCTGGAGCTTAGAGAAGAAGAGGAGAGCTTAGAGATCAGAGAGATTAGCCTTAGTGTATCTGGAGGAGGGCCCCTTTTATAACGGAGCTTGATGGTGATGGCTGCTGCCGCATGCTAGCGGGCCGCTCGAGGTTCGACGGAGTCAGTCTCTCGGGGAGGTGCCGTATGCGGTAGGGTTGGTGGTGACAGCTGCAGCCGCATGCTGGCGGGCCACTCGAGGTTCGGCGGAGCCAGTCTCTCGGGGTGATGCCGTACGCAGTAGGATTGGTGGTGACAGCTGCTGCCGCATGCTGGCGGGCCGCTCGAGGTTCGGCGGAGTCAGTCTCTTGGGTAGGTGCTACATGGGGCTGGTTACGGAGAAAGTGGCATCGGTAGTGGCGGCCATACCATCCAGTCTCGTTGTTCGTTCAAAGGAGTTCGGACTTGTAGGAGAGTTCGACCGAAGGGAAAGCTTGGGAGCGGCTTGACCGTAGCAGAGTTCGGAGGAGCTCGGCCGGCTGAAGAGATGGCTCGGGGGAGTTCGGCTGTAGAGAAGTTCGGAGGAGCTCGACCAGCTGAAGAGATGGCCGCTTGGGGTTCGACCGAAGCTCGGCTGCTTGGAGTCCGAGGAGCTCGGACGCTAAGTAGTTTGGCCGCTGAGAATCCGAAGTTCGGCCGAATGTTGGACTTCGGCTGAGGATCAACCGCTGTGGAGTTCGAGGAGCTCGGTCGCTAGGCAGTTCGACCGGCTGGAGAGGTTCGGCTAAGACCCATCCATCGAAGCTCTTCCGCGGCTACAGGTTGCATTAGGCTGAGCATCGAGCTAGACTTCGATGGGAGCGGGATTTATCTCCAACAAAAAAAAAATAATTTTTAGACAACTGACATGCTATTATTTTCTTTTATTAATATATAATATAATAAGTATTAAATAAATTTATTATATAATAATTTGTACTGAAAAAATTTTCATCTATGATCAAGATTTGTATTAAAAAAAGGGAATAGCCATAAGTGGAGCAAAACAAGATTTTCAATATAATGAAAAATGAAGACTATTAGTCTTCCACGAGGTTTATGAATAAGTAAGAGCAAGAAATGCCAATTTTTCTATTAAAATAGGATCTATTGAACTCATAATTTATTAGATACCTTTCATAAATATCAACTAAATATGATAAATAAATTAATCTCGATTGGTCAATCATTTGATAATCAAAATTATTTTTTGATAAATGATCATTATGAATCAGACTCAATAAAATTTGATCATTTTTTTTTCTTGTTAAGAACTGAAATAAAAATTCTTTTCCTTCGCCATCAACTAAATCACTGTTTACATTCCAAGATTCTATTTTCATTCATATTTTTTCTTTTATCATCCATCCTTTTTAATCTGATTTTTCTTATATAATAAATTTTGGTATCTAAACAATATATCTGTTATTTAGAAATTAATTATTATATTAACGAAAGGTTCTTAACGGCCGTTACATTTTTTTGACCGCCGTAATTTAAAGCTTGGAGTGGTGGAGTCCGGTTACCTGCCATCCTTCTTGGAGTAAACGGCACCCCTGCCTTCCCTGCCTCCCTTCTGTTCTTTGAGCTCTTCTATATAGATTCCAAGCTTTCTCTACCAACCCATTCCATTCCTTTCCTTTCCCACTGCCCTTTGGTCAGAACGCATTATACTATTTTCATGGCGGTGTTCTCCTTCTTATATTGCCTCTAAAGGTCTCACCTTTATCTCTATTCTCCCTCTTTTTCTCTCTAAAGGCCTCAGGGGAGACTCCGGGAGATGGGTGGACTTCTTCTCCAGCTCCTGCGCCTCTGCTTCTGGGCACTTCTATGGCTCACCAGCTCTGTGGCGGTGCATCCCACTGGAGCTCCTCCTCCTCCTCCTCCTCCTGTTGGGGCCGGCGAGGGGGCCGCCGTCGTCGATGGGACGACGCCCATTGCGGTCACCGACGATGATTTCATTTGCGCTACGCTGGATTGGTGGCCTCCAGAGAAGTGTGACTACGGGACTTGTAGCTGGGGCCTAGCATCCATGCTCAATCTGGTAAAAGTTTCGTTTTTGCTCAGTGTTGATATAGTTTGCAATGCGGAGCTTGTCAAAATCTGAACTTTTATGTATATGAATTTTCTTGCCATTGATTTTTTTAAGGATTTGGCAGCAATGTGGAGTTTGTCAAAATCAGAGCTTTCTTCCTTTTGGTTGAATTTGGCATTTGTTTGTGTTGTTTATAGATCTTTTTCTCTTGGCATTGTCGGTGTAAAACTTTATATTTTTGTCTGTATCTGGCATTTGTTGTTTATGCTTTGGTGCTTCATTAACATGGATATAATTTTATAGGTATTGGCATCTAATGATTAGAGGTGATCAGTGGTGATGCATTTTGGTGTATGCTTGCTTCCGTTGGATCTCTTTCGTTGTAATTATTCAATTGGGAAAGTTAGTGTTTTATGTGTTGATTTATAATGCTTATTTCTTAAATATAGTAACTGTGCTTTAATCTACATATTTCCTAGCATTGTTTTAGATGGGGTTGAGAGTGATGGCTAAGAATTTTCTGGAGATGCGATAGTTGAATAATTTGCAACTTCGGGATTGTTTTCCATTTTTCTTTTTGACTGAAGACTGTTTGCAGTTTTTCATTAATATGCCAATCTTGTTTTTTTTCACTTTGGAGTAGAACTTGCAAATTAAGATCGAGCCTTCAGAAAAAATTCACTCCATCTTCATTTACATTTCCTTATGAAGTCTAACTCCCCTGAGGTCCCATTGCATATTTTGTAGATTCTTTCTTTTCCATGGTTTCTGATAGTAGTAGTATTACTCTTAAAAAGAAAAAGATTTTCTTCATGTTCTTTTTTCTTTTATCTTTTTTTAAAAAAATATCTTTTTTTTTTTTTTTGAAACAAAAAGAAGGGCTATCTGAATTACTGTCTTCATTCCCTTTTACAATTCAATGGTTTATAATGATTCAATTATGTTATGTTCATATTGGCAATCTCATGCTTTTCTGTTTGAACCTTATTTTCCAAAAAAATGTTACTTTCTGAATGTGAAATCAAAATGATTTAAAAAATGGTGATTGACAGGTGTTTCATCTTTTCCTTCCTGCAGAATCTTTCCAACAAGATTTTACTAAATGCCATCAAAGGTAAGCAGTTTTCTTAGTCCTCCATTTAAAAAAAAAAAAAAATCTATGCAAATGCCTGTAACATCAAATGGTCAATCTGAATTTTACTTTTTTCACTAATCTAATCTTTTGTGATGTTGTAGAATTTTCTCCATTGAAACTCCGTCTTGGGGGTTCCTTACAAGATAAGGTCGTTTACGGCACAGATCCTCATCAGCCATGCACTCCCTTTGTTAAGAATACTTCAGAGATGTTTGGTTTTACGCAAGGCTGCCTACCGATGCATAGATGGGATGAGCTGAACCATTTCTTCAACAAATCCAGGTATTTTGATTGTGTGACATACTAAAAATGCCTCATGGACTAGTTTTTCTCTTTACCTTGCTTGAAAAATTCAGTTAGGATAGCATGTTTTTTAAATGCATGCTTTTATTGTAGGCATTTCCTTCATTTGTTATTGTTCTTTTCATAAATTCTGTATATGGAATTCACACTACAGGGCTGTTATCATTTTTGGGCTGAATGCCCTTAATGGAAGGATTCCTTTGCCAGATGGATCTCTAGGAGGACCTTGGAACTCCACCAATGCTGCATCTTTTATTCACTATACTGTCAATAAGGGTTACACTATCCATGGTTGGGAGCTTGGTAAGATTCATGTCTCATTTAGATTTTTCACTTCATAGGTGGTAAGGAATAAGTAGGTTGGCATTTCTTCCTCTTGATACAAATAGTAATGCAATTTGAATAAACAATGGCAAAAGATTAACAACTTGCTGATCTAATTCAATAGAATGTTTAAAATCTTTTGCAAAGGGTTTTTTCAGATGTGCATGGAACTGAAAGACCTGTTTGCTTGTCAGGAAATGAATTAAGTGGAAGTGGAATTGGAGCTAGAATTGGAGCAGAGCAATATGCTGCAGATGTGATCTCCCTCAAAAAAATTATTGACAACATCCACCATGGTTTCCCTGATAAGCCGCTGGTACTCGCGCCAGGAGGTTTCTTTGATGCTAGCTGGTTTGGCAAGCTCATCAACAAAACAAAGCCCCACTCATTGGATGTGATCACCCACCACATATATAATCTTGGTCCAGGTATTGCTGCTTGAACCCAACAATTTTCAGCTGTTCTATTGAAAATTTCTGTCGACGACTCATCGTTGATAACCCAGATTTTGAGTTTAGGGGTCGATGAACACTTGATTGAT
Organism: Cocos nucifera; assembly: GCA_006176705.1. Taxonomy (NCBI): domain Eukaryota; kingdom Viridiplantae; phylum Streptophyta; class Magnoliopsida; order Arecales; family Arecaceae; genus Cocos; species Cocos nucifera. Next base: position 295,080 of record QRFJ01000690.1, read on the forward strand.
AAAATTCTCGATCCCTCATATCTTGATGGTGAAGCAAGCACATTCAGCAATCTCCAAGGAATTCTCAGAAGTGCAGGGACTTCAACCACCGCATGGGTTGGGGAAGCTGGAGGAGCTTACAATAGCGGCCACCATCTTGTCACAGATTCATTTGTGTTCAGCTTCTGGTAAGCCAGCTCTCACTGGTCTAGAATCTATTTTGGGGCAGGAACTCTAGTGGAAAGTTCTAATTTTGTTCAGAACTTGACAGGTATTTGGATCAGCTTGGCATGTCATCAACATATGACACCAAGAGTTATTGCAGACAAAGCTTGGTTGGTGGAAATTATGGCCTACTCAACACAACGACATTCCATCCGAATCCTGATTACTACAGGTTAACTGCAACCTTTTTATGTAAATTTTTTTATAAATCTGTAATCATGTTTTATCTTTCTTTTCTTGGGCATTATGGTTTGCATTTAGTTTGATAGGTGTGGTTAATGAAACGGATTATCTAAAAGCCGAGATATTAAAAGATTGTCGATTCTCCATCAATAAGAATCAGTATTCACCCTTCAATACTTATATGTAGAACAATTCCGTCTCATTAAGGTATCTCCTCCCTTAATGCAGTGCTCTCTTGTGGCATCGGCTAATGGGGAGCAAAGTCCTGTCGACAAACTTCACAGGGACGAAGAACATACGGGCGTATGCGCATTGTGCAAGGGAATCTGTAAGCTACTCGACCTTGAACAAAAAATCTTCCTTGTTGGTTCTCTGTATTGATTCATTTGTCATGATTTCTTCTTTATCTTTTCAGCAAGGGATCACACTTCTATTAATCAATCTCAGCGGCAACACTACTACTGAAGTTTTTGTTACCACTGCATCTGCCTTTGCTGTAGCTTCAAAGCATTACATTCCTAGGACAAGGTTCAACCATAAACCTGGATTTCAAAGAACACTGGCTTTTATGAGGGAAGAATACCACTTAACAGCTGGTGATGGGAATTTACACAGCCAAACCATGCTGCTGAATGGCAACATTCTGCATGTAGATTCAGAAGGGAACATTCCTACGCTCAAACCAATTGAAGTCGATGCATCACTACCAATAACAGTTACCCCATTTTCTATTGTTTTTGCCCACATTCCCTACTTTTATGCTCCTGCTTGTAGGTAGCTCATTGTTACATTTTTATACTGAGAGGATGGACTACTAAGTGGTCCATCCATTCTCAACATGGCTATAAGGCTATGAAGTTGGTGATTCAGTTTTGAATATCTTCAATTGAATAATAAATGAAAGGAGAAAAAAAAGAAAAGAAAAGGAAATGATTTACATAATAGTGGCAAGAAAATTTTGAATTTCTGATTTTTCCTCCCTTTCATGTATTGATTTATAATTGTTCTGGCACTATCCTAATTAAACAGCAGGGCATGATAGGACTGAGGAAAAGCTATGCACAAAGATATCAAACTCGTTGTATAAATAATCCATAGGTGCTTGTGTCGTAAATGGGGTGGTAGGAGAAGTTTGATTTCATTCGAGGAGTGCATCATGATCATTGATTCGTTGCTCAAAAAATTGTGCACCTCATGATCCTCAATGTGGACCTATGCTTGTTTGCAAATTGACTTATGTCCTAGCCAAAATCTTGGTTTCAGTATTGAGCCTGCTGCGTCTGGTTTCTGTTTCGAAACTCATTTCGAAGTTCGAACTTAATGTAAATTTCAACTTTTGTTTTGCAAGCCTTATATACAGGACCATCATATATTAATTAAATATATTACTTTCCTCGGGTTAAATTAGTCTCAAATTAACCCATAACTCTGCAAATATATACTTTCAAAGGTTAGTTGATCCAAACCACATACTTGTAGTTAATAATGGATGCCTAGACCACGTATATAATATTTATGAAGGAATTATGAACCATATTCCCATACGTAGATAATGATAGGCCAAGAAAAGACCGATCCATGCATCCATCCAAAACTTGTACTTCATGCACTTTATGCAGTTTCTTGTCAGCCACGGTAAAGCTAAGAAAGTAAAGCATTCTGATGGACTCCATGTGGGTGTCCTCTAGGATATGGGAGCATTTATAGGTGTCGTATAGGTAGTGTAAATTTTCTCGTCCATGTCCAAAAACGATGACATCTCCCGGGATAGAGATATGGATAGAATCTCTTGGCATACATTGAAGAGGGTCACTTTATGATAGGTTGTACATGGAGGTGGCGAGAGGGTTTAAACTTTACAACTCACCAAAATGAGTTTTTCTAGTCATGTTTAGTATTTTTAGTGGTAGACACGATGGATGCACTTTCAGCTTCATGCTATGGAGGAAAATGAAATCAGAAAGGTAGAGGGAGAAGGGAAAGGAGGACTTTTGAGAGGATGAAATCAAAAGACATAAGAACTGACAGAAGCCATCCAAAAAAACAGTGTGTGTGTGAGAGAGAGAGAGTAGCCAGTATTCTAAAATCAGTTGGATATGTTGGCAGCTCTGGCAGAAAAACTCCCATCCTCTCTTGGTGGATTGTTGGAGGATAGCTTCATCTCGTGTACATTTCAAAGCTAAATATAGAAAAGCTAATGGTGTTGCCAATCAGGTAGCCTCACATGTAGCTCGATCCTGTAGAGCTCTCTTTCGTTAGTTTCTATCCTATTCAACTTCATGACCGGTTGTTGTTGTTAGATTGTAATAGAATCTTTTATTCTTGTATAATTTTTTTGAAGGGCTAAAAAGTATATTCTAAAAAATAAAGAAATACTTTTAACGAATATGATAGTGTCTGGTTAAAAAAAGAAAATACTTTCTGATTTTCTATAAAGCTGGAAATGTGGGAGAAGCTTCATTTTGGAATTTTTTCTTAAAAAACTCTGCTCGACTGTCAGGAAGCCATTTCAGGTCTTTAATGAGAATATTTGGATGACCAAAATATCCATTAACAAATCACAAAAATATATTATAATTATTAACTAATAATAAATATTACATAGTATTATATTAAATTTTACATTATATTATTATAATAATATAATAATACATTACTCCATTATATTATATTATATCAGATTATAATAATATATTATTATATTATATTAGTACTACACAATGTTTTTATTATCATTTTATCACATACAAGAATTTTCTTACTTCGGTTACTAAATAAATGCATAAATTCCATTAAAGTTCCCAAACATCTTTTGCAATAAACAGTATTTTTCTAGCAAAAGTTTTAGATCCAAAGGTTCTACTAAATCGCAAACAAGGCACTCGTCTTTCTTGAATAGCCGTCATGGTCATGTCTAGATCAAAAGGCAGCAAAGTGATGGATGTTGTCAAGAGGTACTGCTTGTCCTTTTTCACAAAGGGAAGGGGAGAGTAGAGGTCGAGCACTAACCTCATTGCCAGGGACCATCCCTGTACTTCTCCCTCGCCATTATCACCAAGAAGGAAGATCCTAACATTCATTTAACACCACTCGCGGTTCGCTTTGCTTGTTCATAAATTAAGAAAATAAAAGCAAAACAAGGAGAAGCATGAGTTCACATCTTCCAACAACCTTTGCAGTTGAAGTACATTTTAAACCTACCGTATAACTTTTCACCTCTGGGAATATAATATACCAGTACATCACCTAAGTCAAATTGCATTTGGCTATCAAAATATTTATGCTAAATGAAAATTTTGAAGGATCCCCATCAGTTATAATTTTTATATAAAACTTTTTCAAAGGCAACATAAAGTAGGCTGATTTTTATAATAAGTAAATTATAAGCATAGTTTTAAATCCAGAACTCTCTTTTTCTACTATGATAGCATACACCGTCACGCCATTTCATTCCAACACTTAAAATAAAAAATATCCCGATCGAAATGCTAAAATACCAGCAAGACAATTTTGTCCCAAAATAATACCGTCTTGATATCTACTGGATCCTAAATCCTTGATTACAAGTACTGAAACTTAAGATGACCGTTTAGCTTCCATCTTTAAAATGTGAATTATTGAGCCAGCCTTCTGACCAAGTAAAAAGACAGAATCAGCATGGTATGTTCTTGCCCTTATCCGAGCACCATGTTAGTCATAATATCAATCTCCGAAACTACTCCAGTCTTGATTGCTCAAAAAAAACTACAGTTCTATGTTACAGTTCGATACGTACACAACATTATGAGAATATAACATACACGTTAACCAAATTAAAAAAAGCCCGAGGAACATAAGCCAAAATTTATATTTTTCCCATTTATAACACATCGAAAGTCTTGTTCAGGAGCAAATATTAAGCATTTTATTCACTGTTGAAGTTGTTGAACAAGGATGATCCTGTATTTGATTGAAGCCTCTGTACAAAGTCAGGTAATATTTAGTCAACTGGCACTTCCACTTCCATTTTCAAGCCAGGTTTGCCAAGAATCTGAAATAAGACATCCGGTGTGAGCAAGAGGATAGCATGCATCAAAAAGCAGCAGAAAACATCTTTATCGTTCCTTGAAGAATGCATATGAATAATATTGTGAAATCAATAGTATCAGGAGAAGAGACTGATAGCTGTTCTTTTGTGTGCTTGTGTGATCTCTCTCTTGCCATTCTTGTTCTTGTTCTTGTTCTTTTGCTTTTATATTTTTCCCCCCGTTTCTTTCCTAGTGGAGGGAGGTAGAGAGTGGCCATAATGTATTCTGCACACGCTTTGCTGGGACATTTGCCAGGTTGTGCCTAAACTAAAAATTAGAACAAAAAAAAAAAATAAATTTAAAAGCCCTTTCTCTAATTAAAAAGAATATTTAGAAAAAGTGATCACTGGTGCTGTGCCGACCTGTGCAGGAATTAGCCCAGCACTTGAACCTTCGTATACTGATTTTATTTTTATACATTTGGTTGTTCCCCAATGTAAAGAAAAAAAGGAGGAATGTTGTATTGCAAGCTTCACATCATTTTGAAGTGTTCATGTCATCCAGCTGTTTAAAGACAATGTAATAGGTGAAAATCTTACTGTCAGACATATTATTAAGCTACAAGATATGAACCATAAATCATGCACATAGAGAAACAGGAATGAATGAGTCAATCCATACATTTCATGAAACACTGCAAGATTTGCCCAAAATGCAAAAGCTTCATGCTATATCCGTAGGTTCTGTCCGTGAAGATGATTGGTCTACAAAATCTTTGGATTGATAAAGAAAATCTTAGAAATTCCTGGACTTTTGGAGCTTGACACTTTATAAAGGAGTGGTCTGAAAGTTAGTCTACTCAGCGAGTGGACGATGCATTCCATTCATTCTTTGGAAGAAGAATATCAAATGGCTCTCAATGCTGAAGGAAAGATCAAATGGTCTTTCAGGATGGGTGAGAATTCTAAGATGAAGGCAGCCATGCAGAACCACGCAACTTCTGCATCTACCTCCAGATGTCCAAACCCATGTGATGGCAGTACAGATAAAGAGCACAGGAAGGCTACTGCTGCACAAAATTTCCAATGTCTCAGATGTAGGGAGGCTGGACACAGAGCATATGAGTGTTCTACAAAAAGGCAGAAGTGAACTTAGCTGAAGATTAGCATGAAGAGGAAGAGAAAGAGCCTATCTTTGTTGAAGAACCTGAAAAGAAGCACTGTGATACTAATTGTGATGGAGAAAATATTGTGATTTGCCAGGTGATAACCATTCAAGAAGATGACCAGTAGTTAAGCCGCAATATTTTCTGAACTTATGGTTTGACTTATGGTAAGAAATGTGTTTTGATGATTGATTCTAGAAGCTGTGAGAACACACTGTCTAAAATCATGAAACAAAACTGAAGTTTGCATCTAAGTCCCATCCTAAACCTTAGGAGATGTCATGGTTTATGAAGGGAGGTGAGATTAATGGTCACAGAGAACACTTGATTAAATTTTCCATTGTTAAGCATGAAGATGAGATTTATTTTGGTATATCCTTGGAAGGCCCTGGCAATTTGATTGAAATGCTCAGCATGATGGAAGGGAAAAAAAACTTATTCTCTTGTTAGAAATGGGGCGAGGTGCTGAATCCATCCAGGAATGTCCTACTAATGTGCAAACCAGAAGCCAAATCAGCTTGCTATCTTGCAAAGCTTTTGAGTACAGGGGAGAAGGTAGCATATGCCCTGGTGACCATGGGAGAAGCCAAAAAGGTCAAAAACAGATTCCAGAAGAAGTTTCAAGCTTGCTGGACAGATTTAAGGGCTTAGCTCCAGATGAACTACCTACTGGTTTGCCTCCATTCTGCAACATCCAACATCAGATTGACTTTATTCCAGGTGTTGTACATCCTCACTTGCCTCATTATAGAAGCCACTTAAGACAAGTTGATGAATTAACTTAAAAAAGGGCTGATTAGAGAGTCTAAAAGTCCTTGCACTGTTCCTGCAATTTTAACTCCCAAGAAAGCTGGAGTATGGACAATGGGCATTAGTACGGCCGTAAATAGGATAACCGTGTGATAGAGATTTCCAGTTCCGTGGCTTGATGACATGATTGATTTACTTTCTGGGAAAAAAATCTTTTCTAAGATCGACTTGCATGGTGGCTATCATCAAATTTTTTTTATTAAACATGGTGGTGAGTGGAAAACAGCCTTTAAAACTGAAGGTGGGCTGCATGAATGGCTTGTCATGCCATTTAAACTGTCCAATGGTCCATGTAGTTTTATGAGTCTTACAGCTCAAGTTTTGAAGAAGTTTATTGGCTGATTTGTTGTAGTGTATTTTGATGAGATTTTGATCTATATCCGGGATAAGAACCAACACTTAAAGCTATGGGCAGAAGAGTTCCAGTTCTTATATGACAATCAGCTAAAGATGTGTTGCTTTGACTGACAAAATTTTAGACTATGTTGGAACTGCTGAAGACATTCAGGTGGATGATGAGAAGATTCAGGCGGATGATGAGAAGATTCAGGCTATACTCTTGATTGGCCAATTCGTAGAAGTTTCACTGATGTTTGAAGCTTTCATGCTTGATCTTCATCATATCGCTGTTTCATGAATAATTTCAGTACTACAGCTGCTCGATGGATGTCTCAAGGAAGAAAGAATTTCAATGGACAAGTGTAGCTGAAAAGAGATTTCAATTGCTGAAATACAAGCTTGCTGAAGCTCCGGTGTTTCCTTCCTGATTTCACAAAGACATTCCCAGTTGAATTTGATGCCTTTAGTGCTGTTCTAATGCAACAAGGAAAGCCAGTTGCCTATTTCAATGTAAAGCTTAGTGATTCCAAGCTGAAATATTCAACTTGTGACAGAGAAGTATGTACCGTGCTTCAAGCATTATTACAGCATTGGGAGCATTATCTCATTGGAGTTAAAGTTATTGCATATTCTGACCATAAACCTCAGATTTCTCAAAGCACAAAAGAAGCTGAATTCTCATCATGTAGATTGGGTATCTTACTTTGAAAAAAATTCTTTGTTTTCAATCATAAATGTGGTTCCCCTAACAAGGTTGCTGGTGCCTTGAGCAAAAGTAAAACTTGCTCAGTACTCTTTCTTATTAGATCTATGGATTTGATCTCCTACCAGAATATTATGCAGAAGATCTGATGTCCACTAAAGTGTTGCAGGACTTAGATGAAGGAAAAGGCAGGAATTCATGATCATGAATGGCTATGTTTTTCAAAGGAAATCAGCTTTGCATACTTGAAGGTTCACTTAGAATATTTGTCATTGAAGAATTGCATGCAGGTGGAGTTGGTGGACACTTTGGAAGACAAAACATAACCACTCGTGAAGGAGTAATACTTTTGACCTAACTTATAATGTGATGTAGCTTGGATTGTGCAAAGATGTTTTGTATGGCAAAGGGCCAAACGGAGTACACAGAATACAGGTTTATACCAACCTCTTCCCATTCCAGAGTTACCTAGAGAGGATCTATGGTCTTTGTCTGCCTAAAATTCAGCATGGACTCAATTGCATCCTTTTTGTTATTGATCAATTCTCCAAAATGGCTCATTTTATACCTCATAAGAGCTTTACCAATGCTTCTCATATTGCCACTTTATTCTTTCAACTTTCGAGAAGTAGTTCATTTACATGGTGTTCTAAGGTCCATCGCTTCAGATCATGATATTCAACAAGTCACTTTTGGAGAAAACTTTGGAGGCTTTTGGGAACTAAATTGCAGTTTTCTAGTGGCTATCATCTGCAAATTGATGGCCAAACTGAGGTTGTGAATAGATCTCCTGGAAATCTATTGAGAAGTTGGGTTGGTGACCATCCAAAGAGACCAGAGCTTCTTGATTCTCTTCATTGGTCTGCTAAAATGACTCCTTTTGAATTAATCTATGACAGAAATGCTCATCATGCTTTGCACTTATTGTCATTGGCAAATTAGTCTAGAGTAAGCATGGAAGTTGAAGCTTTGTTGCTCACAGCAAAAGTATTCATGATCAGGTAAATAAGCAATTGAAGCAGTTCTACGAACTCTACAGGCCTCATGCTGATATCCACAGAAAAGAGGTTGAATTTCAGGAAGGTAACCTGGTTATTGTATATCTCAGAAAAGAGAGATTTCATGTTGGAGCTTATAACAAGCTCAAGAAAAAAAAATTTGGGCCTTGCAAAATTCTAAGAAGTTGGGACCAAATGACTATTGCTTGGAATTTCTGGAAGGTTTGACGATCGGTCCTCTCTTCACTATTACTACAGTGACAAGGATAGGGTTTCATTCCGCTTCATGCAAAGTCCTCCCTCGGAGCCACTTACTGTCTAGATATGAGCTCTATTACTACTCATCATGGCACTTACACTCAGTATTTAGTTCACTGGGGAGGCAAACCAAGTTCTGAAGATGCATGGAAATCAGCTGAAGAACCAATGAAGATGGATGAGTTGTTGTGGAAAGACTTGACTTCAAAATTGAGGTCAATTTCTTTTCAAGCCAGGGAGAATGATGCAGAAGCAAAATCTGATGACATGCAATACAAATCAGAAAGCTATTAGAAGAGTCCAAGTTGCAGATTCTGTAGCCTTGACTTTATTTTGAGTTATTACTACTTAGTTGTTTCGATTTATTAACATTTGGTAACTTGGACTGTCTCTCAATGCGTCTGGCCCCCTAGTAAGTTGTAATCTGCATGAAAAAATGTCTAGCATTTATTGCAGGCAGTGTAATAAGGGTCTATCTTACTATAAATTATCAATGAAATGTATTCGAAGGAAGCCTTTTGAATCAGAAAATATTTTCTGCAAGTTTCTTGCTGGTTGAGTGGGTGAATCCTCCCACCAATCAAGCATATGGCTCGGTCACATGAGTGGTTCTGTGATTGGCAAATTAAATGGTGCCTGTTCCCCAGCTCAGTGATTCCCAGTATTAACTTCCTTCACTTTGGTTTAGACATCCCTGTAGGCTTTCAGCCTGCATTGAAGAGTCCATGTGGTCAAGCCAGCCCGATCCCGCAGGAGGAAAAAAAAAAAGACTTCTCAAGGTCTAGTTTTCATACTGTGGGGATCAAGCCCTGTGACAACCCCATACTCTCCTTCTCCCAACTCTCTACCTTCCTTCTCTTTGATCCATCCAACGGATCCAGCAAGATCTGGCCAGATTTTCCCGAACAGGACTTTAAGGATTGGGCTGGATTTTTATAGGAATTGGGCCTCTAAGCCTGCCCAGCCCACTTTTTCTAAAGGCCCATCCTAGTCTTGGCCCAAATCCCATCGATCGGCCTGTTGGATTGCAGGATGGAAAAGAAGGCCTAAGGAGGTTTTTCTTTCCTTCTTCCACATGACTTGGGCTAGAGAGGGATTGGATTGATATGGGCCTTATTTAAACAGACCATGTAATCCACAATCTAATGGGAAACCCAGCTCAATCTTGCTGGATTTCCCAAACTAGCCCTAAATGGGATAAACCTCCTAATGCGTCACACAAAGATGACAAGTCTGGTTCAAGATAATATTGTAGGGATTACTGGAGAATTTTGGGCATCTGCAAGTGGTTACAATATTTTTTTTTTCCTCCCTCATTGCCAACTCATCACATTGAACTGTATAGTCTTAGAACATGCTAAGCAAGAGACCAGCATGAGTACTAGACTGCTTATTATTGACTTGATAGTGCACAGATTGGCATCTTGATTCATCCAAGCCATCATGTCCAAAAATACACCAACTCAAGAAAGTCTTAAGATCATAGAGAACCCATAGAACTTGATTACATGCATATTCTAAAAGCAGGAAGAAGACTAGCAGACTTTCTTGCAAAATGAGGCTGCCAAATTAAGTAGCAAAGTTAAAAAGCTTCTGTAATAATCTGCATTATAATTGTGCACATGTGCATTATGTACAAACACATGCTTCCACACAAATACGCAAGCACATACACGACAAATATGATAGCTTATGCCATGTTTAATGCACAATTATAAACATGATGGCTTATGTCATGTTTAATACATGTTCCACTAGCATGGCCACTAGCATTTTGCCACTTGCAGGTCTAACCTAGTGATGGTAGTAAATGGTCAAGCTGGTTAACAACATTAATATGAACTGTGGGCTTCATCTAAAGATTAAAGTGATTAAAGATCAGAAAAGGACGGGGGAGGGGGGGAGAGAGAGAATGGTGGGGGCTATGGAATTTTCTTCCGAGATCTTCAACTTTAGTTTCAAGAGTTTAGAAAAAAGAATAAAAGGTTGATAACATCACCTATGAAGGCTAAGTTGATGGTTGAGATCAAGGATTTAACAATTAAGGTATGAACTTGTAGCAGCTGTCGGCCTGCACAGTATGGACCATGGTAAGGGCTATAAAGATTTGGCATGAGCTGGTTCAAATACACCCCACCCCCCCCCCACCCCCCCCCACACACAAAAAAAAACAAAAAAGTGTGTGTGTGTGTGTGTGTGTGTGTGTGAGAGAGAGAGAGAGAGAGAGAGGAAAAGGTTATCAGATTGATTCAGGGCAATATGGATCAGTATGGAGTTAGTTTGCTTGCAGAACCATCTGGAAGGGTGTCCTCTATTGGTTTGGCCAAGATGGTACATGCCAAATGATATGTGGCTGGTCTTGGTGAAACTTAATCCTTGGTTGGGATCACATATATACTCTAAGAACCCACTTAGATTAACCTTGCATATGGTTCAGATCAGAAAGAGAAGAGATCCATGAAAACAAGTTGTCTCATTTAAGACAATATGGCATTCAGTAATCTGATTTTCCAGGCATGATAATGGGGACAGATGATGCACAAAAATTGACCTCAATATCGTAAATAAGCAAGTGCAGACACAGACATTTACTAGACAGATACATGTCTTCCTCACCCCCAATTCATATCATTTAATTTTGTCATACTTTTGAAGGTCTTAGATATGTTAAGAAAGAGGTTAGCACATTTACTAGACTGATATCAAGTTTAACTCAAGATTTGTTTGTTAACTGGCCTAATGAGTCATCCAAGATACCATGTCTGATAATATACCTTCTCAAGATAGTCCTAAAATTATAAATAAATCATAGGAACAACATTAGCACATTCTAAGAGTAAGAAGCAAATTAGCAGACTTTCTAGCATGAAAGAAGCTGAAAAATTTAGTGATAAAACTAATTCTAAAGCAATTGCTATAAGAATTTGTGTTATAGTTGTGCACACATTTATTTATACACTAGCATGTGTTCCCATACATAAACATGCTCCATACATGTCTAGCTTATGGCATGTCCAATATATGTTCCATTGAAGAGGTGAGGCTCACAGATATAACCTAGTGATAAGAGTAATGAGCAAGCTGAATACCAACATTAACATGCACTCTGGGCTTCATCTAGAAGTCAAACTATGGACAGTAAAGAGCAAAAAGAGATAAAAAGCTCGCTATGGGAATTGGAATTTTCTTCTCAGATGTTTTGCTTTTGGAAATGGTGGTTTTGTTAGTGTAGAGAAAGATATGAAGGTTGAGAATCTCACCTATGAAATGTAGGTAAATAGTCAGGATCACATATATACTCTAGGGTCCAACTTACTTAAGCTTATGAATGGTACAGATCAAAAATTTGAAAATTTAGTTTCTGTTCTGGACAAGTCTATGGAGTTGAAGTTTTGATAGTTTTGGCGGTTTGACAAACTTCACCCCAAGTTTTGGAGTTTTGGTCAAAAAATAAAGAAATTTTTTTAAAAATGACAGAACAGAGGAAAATTAAAAGAATATAAAAAAAGGTTATTTCTCATTTCATAATACTTTATGTTATTCAGGCTTTCTGTTTATGTAGTTTCAACAATTTTAGACTACATTTAATATGACATACAAGTAAAATTTATCAAATATATTGGTATTTTGTGTCGTGTAGGTAATTATTTTTGTTCCTTGAACCTTGGTTGTTTGAAAATTCATTATGTTTAAGCCTTTTAGTGCCTAAAACATTAAATTTTTTCATCATTTTTCAGTAGAGCTTACAATTTACAAACCTATTGAATTTGGATGTTTCTTTCTCATATTCGTGATTAAGACGCTGGTCAATCAAATATATGTACTCATAGAATGTTATATTTATTTTATATGAAAAAAGATGTTATTCTTGTAATGTATCTTGTGTTTAGATATTCATGTTAGCCTTCGCTAGGTACTATAATAAAGGCCTTTTAGAGGCCAACCGTCAATCAAGGTTTATCCTTTAATCCAAGAAAAAGAATGAAAATTTATTGAAAAATGATAGTATATAGCCTACGTGCTTATATAAATAAAATGAACAACCACAATATGATAGTAAATACCAGAATAAAACTTTAATCATTTAATACTAGTTTTGGCTGAAACTGAACGAAATTGTCAAAACTGACAGAAACCTGCACTAGGGGTTAGTTTTAGTTCAGTCTCAACTGAAAGGGATTCGTTTGAGCCAAAACTTAAATCCTTGTTTCAATCAGAAAAGGAACAGATCCAATGAAAAGAATTGTTTTGATTAAGACAAGGCATGGTAATGATGACTGATAATGCATGGGTATTTGACCTTAACATTTTAACTAAGCAAGCACACACAAGTTAATAGCTCCACAAAACACAGCCTAAGCTCCTGTGGTGCTTGCATGTGGAGATGTAGACACATGAGCTTATTTAAGCTGTATATATTATATGACAGCTTCCCCCAGCATGCATGCACACACAAGTGCATTTATATGCATGTAACAAAGTATAGCATTAGAAGACTTCTCCTAAAAAGGAGGATACACAAAAGCGATCTGATAATATATTGCAAATGTGCAATTTCAGGACTGATACAAAATATGAACTTTACACATACTCATTAAGACTTCCTCTTGACAAAGGAATTGACAAAAATTTCACTTTGACATAAAAAGGAATCAGTGTTCTTCCAAGGACTCATGATAACTCTTCTTCATACTGTGCCATACATGTGCAAATGCAAGACTAACACTTTGGCAAAGAATGAAAAATCACTTTTTAAAACAATCTTAAGTAGTACATGCAAGCATAGACGCACAACTATTAATTGCATAACAGTATAAAATATGAGATTAACCAAGAAAATAGAAAATCATCCATTTCCCAAAAACTTAATCAACTAAATTTGTCATGATTCTTTTCCACCAACCTTGCAATTTTGAATATGTAGAAACTAAGAAAAACAAATAAAATAATAAAACAAAATGATTACCTTAACAAAATCTTCCAACAAAAGTGAACAATTTCTTGAGTAACCAGCCTCCTCCAATACCTGGCTGAGGACTTTCTGAAAAGCAAAATAAGAACATAGAGTTGTCAGGAAGTCTTGATATGCATTTTTAATACAACCAAAATTTTTCTTTCTATGCACCTAAATGTTAAGCCCTGTTTGTAGCTATAAGCCTAGCAGCTGCTATCTCAATCAATTTCCCTACAACAGTGATGGGTGATAAATTATGAATTTTACTACAAATTATTTCTAATTTACCCAAAATCAAGACACCAATCTAAATGTGTGTGTGTGTGTGTGTAACAACAATAGCAACAATGTTAGGAAAGTTTAGAACTATAATGAAAAAAAAAACTTCGGGACAAATATATTACCTCTCTCTGCTCCTCAGACATGAAAGATCCTGTCAAATCGCGAAGCACCTCCAACAAGTCTTTGAAAGTCACTTTTCCCTTACCATCTATGTCATACACCTTAAATATCACTGTTTCATACATCAAACCATCAAACAGTTCATATTAACCCATTCTTCGACCACAATCTTGCCACTAAAAATTACCTTTTGAAACAGAAAACGACCGACTGACAACTAAAGATTACATTTTGAATATAAAAAAAAAAAGGACTAATCGACAGCTAAAGATGACATTTTGAAGAAAAAAAAAATTGACAATAGATTCTCACATTCTATCTTCTGCTCGAGGGTGGCTTTCAAGCTGAATGTTGAAAGAAATGCCACAAAGTCCTTAAAGTTCAATCCATCGACCATCTTTAGCAACCTCTGCAAGAAAGTTGCAATAAAAAATATAACTTTAGTAATGATCCAGACTCTAAAAGACTAAATATCGCAACTTTTGGAGGAGAGCTCAGTCATGACACCTGAGAGAGGGGGTTGAGAGCGAATTCGGGGATGGAGAGGAACTCGTCAGCAGAGATGAAGCCCTTGGCGTTGCGGTCCAGCTGGCAGAATCTCTGGTAGAGGGAGACTATCTCTTGCTGCGAGACTAAACCAACTCCACGGATTCAGAATAATAAAGAGAGAAGAAGAGATAAGAGATGAGACAAGGGAGGAAGGCGTACAGAGATAGTTGCAGTGCTCCTGGACTTCTTCTATATCGTATTGGGTCAGCGTCGACGAGGCGTTACCCATTTCGATTGCCCTCTCCTCTCGATCTCTCGCGCGCGCGCCGGGGGGGGTGCCGAGTTGGGAGAGATGGGAGGATGGGAGGATGGAGAGATAGGTGGAGGAAGGGAAAAGGATCGGCTGCGGGCTTGCAGTTGGCGATGACGACGATGGGGATTTGGCGGGGAAGGGGGACGACGGGATCGATGAAGCCTTCCTTTTGTCGGTTGGACGTTGCGGGGGCGACACAGAGGGAGGGACGGAGAGAGAGAGAGTGAGAAGGGGGAGGTTGGGGAAGAGATGGGTTCGTCGATCTCGTCACTTTCTGTAGAAAAGAAGCGGGGCAAAGGTGTTGCGTGCCGAGGACAAAAAAAAAAAATCACGGAACCCTAGACATTTCTGGGTTGTGACGTCTCCGAAAAAAACGAAAAAAAGTTTGGAGATGGAAGAGCCTGCGACACCACGGTAGCGTCTAGGCTGGCGCGTGATCTCACAACTAAAAAACACAATCATACAGAGAATATATGTAGATGTTCTTTGCAGGATTTGTTTGAGTTTTATTGTTTACCAATGTTTTGAGATTCATACATACGACCCTACGTATGTGTAGAAAATGACAAATGAATGATTGTACACAAGAAATCTAGGAGTAATGATATAATTTTTTTCTATAGATATTGCTTTATTTGACTATTTTATGTTCTGAAGAACGAATGAAGAAAAAATGGTCCGTTGACTTAGTTGATTGTAGCATTGGTGGCATGTTTTAGACCTAAATTCATGAGCCAGGGATACAACGATTGCCACGTGCTCATAAGAAATTCCTCCCACAAGCAAGCATGTAACACATTCCATTATAAGTCATGCAGCGGGATGAAAGTGGATAACTAAAGTTCAAAATTTAAATTTAAACACCTCAAACTTTAATATTTTACAAAATCCAACAATATCCAAAGATCTTGCATTAAATTTCAAGAAATCTTAATCTAAGATAAATGAGTTTAAATTATATTTTTAATCACTCTTTCATAGCAAAATCCCATGCCAAACTAATTCTGTGAATATATAAAATAGCAAAATACCAACTTAGTAAGCTAAAAACAATTTAACTAAATAAATCAGGTAATAAGATAAATAATAATTTATAAAAAATTAGCATATAGAATACATCAACTCAAACACTATATATAAATATTAAAATATTGAGCATGCAAATCCAATCCATCGCAAAATTTAAGTTATGTTTATAAGTTAAATTTTGTAAAAAGATTAAGTTCAACTCATTAATTATGAGTTATGATCCTATTATTCTTGTAGAATTATTTTTTTTATCATTTTGTGGCAAAGTCTTTCAAAGATAAATAACATGCCAACATTTAATTCCGTCGGTCAGGTCCTTTGCCATTATTTAACCCCATTGGTAGGACCCTTCTACCACTTTCGCAGCATATTGCTCTTTTTGTAGTGTAAATCCTTCAAAATTAATCGACTCCTAAAGTTTGACATGACTTGATCAAATCCATAATCAAAGTTAACAACCCATAAGCCGGGCTTAGTCACAACTTATGACCTAAGTCTTTAATTATGTTAGATTTAGGTCTAGCAAAATTTGACATGACTTGGTCAAACTCAATATTGCTCAACAAGATTCAATAATAATTTGTTAGATATAGTTTTAAATATTTAGACCTAACTTGAATCTGATTTAAAAGCAGATCTTAGCTGACCTAAGGCCTATTTGGTCAAGCTATGAAAATGAATTTATTTTAAAATTATTTTTTTTCAAATAAAATTTTAGAAAAAGTATTATGAAAGAAAAGCAGTTTATGTTTGACAAAATCACTTGAAAAGCATTTTTATAGGTATTTGAGAAGCAATTTGTATTGGGCAAATCTTTAAAAAAAAAAATATTTGTGACTTTCAAAATATAAAAAAAAGCATGTATAGATTTACTTTATAATTAATATATTTAAATAGATAAATAATTTTAAATATTTATTATGATTAATTTTAATTTAATTTTTTATTTAATTAAAATAAAAAAAATATATATTAAAATTTTAATTAATATAAATATAATTGAATCAAAGATAATATATATTGAATATTTTACATAATTTTTATACGATAATATACAGGTATCAAAATATATCATTCACTAAATAATAGTAGAGTTATATGAAAATAAATAGAGATAGTTACAATAAATAATAATTTTAAATAAGAATATTTTTATCTTAAAAAAATTAATTTTCTACTTCTGCTTCTTCTTTAAAGGATAAGTTTCAATTTTTTATTTTTCTTTTGCAGCAAAAAAATTATTTTTACTATCACTTAAAAATAGATTATTTTTAAAAAAAATTTAATTAAATATTTTATTTTTTTAAAATAAATATTTTTAAAAAAATATATTTAAAAAAAAAAAAAATTTGGTCAAACAAGCTCCTGCACCCTCAAAGTGATGGTTCGGATCAAGCTCTAAATCTTAAATTCAAGCCAAGTGAGTTAGCCATCTGCATCTCTGCTACAAGACCATGTAAAACACCAACCAACCCTCATGATCTTGCTTGTCACCATGTTGGAGCACCCTAATTTGGATGGTCATGAAGGAACACGTGAACGGAACATTAGAACTCAATATATTAAATGGCGCGGGCAACAGGGGAAGTCAATGGTGTGATGATGGCTGAGGAGGAGAAGAGGGAGGGGGAGGTGGGAAGCAAGCTGGTCCAGGAGTTGGCGGAGACCAGCCAGGAGCCGCCCATCCGCTACATCCAGAGAGCGGAGGACCGTCCGATCTCTCCTCCACCGCCGTCCTCCACTGTCCCTGTCGTCGATCTCCATCGCCTGCTCCAAACCGACGACCAGGATGAGGCGGCCAAGCTCCGCTCGGCCCTCGAGTCCTGGGGTCTATTTCAGGTAATCGCCCCGTGCCTTCGCCTCTCAGACTTCCTCCTTTTGTAGGGCTTTAGTTGCAGAAAACTACGAGCGAGTTGGATGGGTTAACTCACTCGAGGGTGATGACAACCCAACTATTCCGGTTGAACGGTCGAGATTGGATCTGTGACTCGACTGGACGCTCATGATTTAATCGAGCTCAACAAAGGGACGGCCGAAACCGTTCTATTGCTTAGTGGAAATAACGGTCAAAAGAGTTTCCTCATTTTCCATTCCAGCCCTAAAAGTTTATTTGAAAATTAAATAGTAACTGTTATAACGGTCACTGTACATAATTCTCTTGCCAAGTGGCAAGAGAGAATTAGTGCAACTCAAGGAAATTGTTGCCAAACACCAGGTTTGTTTGAGCATGGAGTTGCTAAATATGCACGATTAATTTTTCATGTGCACTAAACAGGCACTGCGAAGCATTTTCCGAAGATAGTAATAAGAAAACTGCTTACTGTTCACTGAATAATTGTTTTTTAAGCTGCCGTAAAATTTTAAATTTTAAGAAATATTTTTTTTTTTTTTTTGCATCAAGAAACAATAAAAGAATGTTGAATAGTGATCATTAATCTATTATGATCACTATATAACAATCACTATAGGGATGATCGTTATGGCAGAATAACATATAGATAATGACCATTATTTATAATGCTATTATTAATAATTAAAAAGAGGCTTCGATTCTGATGGAAACGATCTTCCACATCCTCTTGTTAGGCCTCTGAAATCATTATATTGAGCAGTATTTTGGAACTTAGGTTTCGGCAGAGATATCAATTGGTATTGTCAGTAAGCTATATATAAATAAGTAAATAACGTACCAACTTTTGTTATTTCAGCCAAATAAGAAAAACTGATGTTTCTCATGAGTTTGTCTAATTCACTATCAACATATTGGCCAAGATGCTTCTTTATTTTACTATTTCAAGTTAGGTCTTCTAGTCACTAAATTTTAGAAGCATGCTTTAGATCATAGACAATCTTGTTGTTTGCAATATCCTGGCAATGTTTCGGTTATTGTTTATCAGCTAATAATATCAGAGCATCACGGTCCTACTAGAATTATAGAATGCATGTGTAGATTTGGCCCCTCATGCTTGAATATGGAATTCCTCTAGCAGTACTCGTTGAGGCTTGGCCTGGTGGTTACACCCCTTTGCTTGACAAACAACAGCTTTGGGTTCAATTCTTGGGTGGTGCGACCCACTTTGCTTAACCACCAAAGGTTTTGGGTTCAATTCTTAAGTAATGCATCCGAAAAATGTAAACCTGTATAGTTATAGTGCTAGGGAGTCCCCTTCCTTTTCTCTCAAAAATGCAATCTCATGAGCATATTTCATTGAAGCCTAATGATTCAATTTGGGTCCAAGGTTTCAAATCTTGTCGGATGGGGCTACTTCGGTTTTCCTATAGAACGGGATGCGCTGTTGTCTTACCCATCCCAACACTTGAGGTAGGGGACGTCCCAAGATGGATTCGGGATGCTAGGACGATGGCAGCATAGTCCTATCCCAACATATGGGATGGTACCCCATCCCGATATCCTGTAGGATGTGCTGCCAGGACTTGAATTCTTGTTTGGGTCCTTCATTGAGTTGTTTCTAGTTGGTTGATGGAGCTCTCATGTCTTACTGTAGCAACAACTCATTGCAAGTGCAAATCTGGGTCCTCTGGAATACCCAAATTTTACACCAGATTTATTGAGTAGATCAAGGATTTTATGCTGGAAATCTTTTTCCAATAGCCTCTTGGATGCTATTGTTGATTACTAATAACTTCTTGCATTGAGAAACAACACAATAAATTAAAATGCGACTACCTTCTCTATCATGTTGTAATAAGAATAAAGGGAAAGAATAGCAATCAAACTAGGGCAAAACATGGTTAAAATTTAAAATTATTACCATCTGAATTGTTGCTAATTTGCAGAGATATCAAGGATCATGGAAATTTCTTTATAATATCATCACATGCATGATGGTGATGTCAATGTAGTTTTACAATATAACAAAAGACACAAGGAAAATATGGATTGTGACAAAATGGAAAAGAGGCTGGGATATTTTGGTGTTTGTCTGGAATCCAATTAGATGCTGTTCAGAAATGAAGCTAAACATGCAAAGAGATCACTCACAACATCCAATTCTTGGTGAGGACAAGATTAGATCTGCTTCAAAAGCTAAACAGAAACTTATCCCTGATTATCAGATTTTACGGCTGAAATCAGAGTTGTGTTAATTATTTGTATTTCTTCCTTGGCATAGTTAGGCATGAGATGGTTTTTTCTTTTCCTTGCTGGTTTCCTTTGTGCTTCTCATTCTCTTATTGAAAAGCAGGTCAGGCTTTTCCTGGCCATTCCTCAAAAATCTTTATACCACTGTTTACATGAGTTGACATTGTAAAGTGCCAATGGAGAAAAACATGAATTATTTGCTATTTTGGTTGCATTGAACAGGTAAATGGTAATAAGAAATGACCATTAGAAGATAATGGTACAAAAATGGCCCCCTAATTTGACAGACATCATCTATAAGCTTTTACCATGAATAAATGGATTTAAGTAGAAAACTTAACCAGTCATGCTGCTGTCACGTGACAAGTTGTTCTTGTGGACCTAATTTTCCCTTGAAGAATTTCAATTCTGGGACACATGTTTGGTTACCCTCTACTTTTAAATCTAACAATTAATGCTAGTCCTAGATTCTTAAATTTTTTTATTTCCTCAACTTGGAGATATGGCTTTTTAGTGTGTGTTAATCATATAATGCCTCTCTTTGGAACAATGACATGCTTACTGGGGTTGCAGGAGCTCATTATGAGGCACTTGTTTGTTATGTTAAAAAAAATACCTGTTTATGTTCAGTTAGTCTATTCAATGTTTTACATTCTGACACCAAATTTCTGTCTATGTTTCTCTAAAAAGAAAATTTCTGTTCATGTAATTGGTTTTCATGCCAGACAGCTTGCTTTTTTTTTTTTTTGCCTTTGAGGAGTCATGTCCAATAGCTTTAACTTAGTCGAATAGATGTTCCGACATTTATCTGCTTCAAGGATCAAGAACCAGTGCTGGCAACTGAAGTACTACGAATCACAATTGCTTAAAACACATATACCTTAATGTTGTTAAATAAATATTATATACATTATTTGCTTCAAAAATTGAGCAACTTCTAGCAGCTATGGAGCTGCCACTCATCATAATTTCATCATTCATTTTATTATAGTCTGAATATTGATGTGAAATGTCAAACCATTCACCAGGGTTCACACAAAAGAACTATATAAACATAAACTGCTTTTCTAGACTAATGCTTCCATTTCTTGTGTGTGGGTGTGGGGTTGTGTGTGTGTGTGTGTGTGTGTGAGTGTGTGAGTGAGTGAGTGAGAGAGAGGGAGAAAATAATGCTCAAGCATTCCTACATATTTTTTTCTCTTAAATAGCTCAACTTGTGCATAAACATTTCTGCGCAGATGAGATAAATTCTTTTTGCATTCTTCAGGCTATTGGCCATGAGATGTCAGTTTCATTCCTGGACGAAGTGCGAAATACAGCAAGGGAATTCTTTCAACTCCCAATGGAAGCAAAGCAGAAATACAGATGCTTAACAAAGGGTAAATTAGAAGGGTATGAGAGTGACCCCATTGCATCTGAAGACACAATCCTTGACTGGTGTGATCGCCTATATCTCTTGGTACAACCAGAAAATGAGAGGAATCTAGCCCTTTGGCCACAGAATCCCCACTCATTCAGGTATTTATTGCTGTTTTACCTTCCAAATATGGTACACTACATTGTGCTTTGACAAAGGACAGTTTTCTCCACCCTAGTGGATAGGAACTAGCTACGGGGAAAGTCCACCACTTTAATTATGAAACAGCTTATTGATGCATGACCAGAAGAGGAGTGCCAGCTAGCCAAGTGTACCAGACTCGCAGAAAACTACTTGAAAATATATTGTAGAACTTTGTGGCCAAAGTCTGTTTACCGCAATCTAAAATATTTCAACAAACAGGTCCAACCACAAGATAAGAACAAAAACACAAACAAAACCTGATTATGAATAAAAAAAGCCAAATCTTAATCCCCCTTGAACCTGTTTCCATTGTTGTACATTAGTTTCCTGGTCGAGTTTCTGCTGCCTCAGTTGGTCTTGTACATTAACAGTTTATATCTAAGGACTCTCACTAATCGCAAAGCTTCTCCGATGTTGCATCTAATATTTTGCATCTCTGGTCATTCAGTCATCTATTTTACATATTTGAGAAATTAAATTCTGACAATCAAATTATAGATCCCACCTATTTCATTTCTTTGTTATCACCTTGCTTGTTTTAAAATAAATTGCTGCCTCACTAATTTCCCTTCCGCCGAACTGGCAACATTAGTTGATTCAATCCCTGAGATATTGGTCTTTAGATTTGATTTTTGAAGTATCAGGAAAAGTAGATGATCACTGAAAAATGAAGTCAGCAGATAAGAAGATCCCATTCCTATGGTGAGCTGATGAGGGAAGTGTCAAGCTATCTCAGAACTCGCCATATAGATCATCTCATCAGTATAGCAAACTCTTACTAGAGGGAAAACATCAAAGGTGTCTGAATGTTAGGATTTAATCTATCAAGGATGTATGAATGCTTCGGTATCCTATACTTTAGCACACCATGATTGATGAAGTGTGAGAGGTCCAAGAGCCTGAGGCCCTGCAATCCCTGAAAATTTGAGTTACAGCAAATCACTTCATCTAAAGATGAAAAAACCCTGTTTGAAGATGGGGCTAGAGACTTCCTAGCAGATGAACTGATACACGGAAGAATTTTCTGATGCTTCATCTCTTGCTGTCCTTGTCTAGCGCACAAGTGTGTTGAAACATTCACACGGTATGGGCCAAAAGAACAGGCTTATGCAGTGCATTTCATCTTCTATGCTTCAGTCCTTGTTTTCTGGTGATGTAGAAAATTGTAAAGTGTGTATCTCTGCTTGTGCGTGGGTGCATGCATGTGCAAATACAATAAATAGAAGCAGGAAGTTTGGAATTGCAGTCTTACTTTATAGTTTATTCATGATGTCATAACTTCTTAATTAAGCTTACCATAGGGAAATCCTCCATGAGTACACCATGAAGTCAAGGAAGGTAGCTGACAAAATCCTCGTGGCCATGGCAAAATTGTTGGATCTGAATGAAGAGTACTTCACTCACCAACTTGGAGACACAGCTGAAGTATATGCCAGGTTTAACTATTACCCATGTTGTTCAAGACCTGATCTTGTCTTCGGCCTCAAACCTCACACTGATGGCTCCATGATCACCATTCTTTTGCTGGATAAAGATGTAGAAGGCCTTCAAGTACTGAAAGATGGTGAGTGGGTCAGGGTGCCCACAGATTCTCATGCTTTGCTTGTCAACTTGGGAGATCAGATGGAGGTAGGTACCATTTTTTCTACGGTAATTCTTTCATCCCTTTCTTTAGACCATTTTCAGAATCCACATTCTGTAATTCTTCAACAAAGATTCTATTATGATTTTACTTATGCTGGTCATTTTCCAGTGTTCTTGTGAATCCTTTGAAGAAATACTAGTTCTTAATATACAAGTCAAATGTTTAATGGAATTACATATGTCAATTGAAGATTACACTACCTTCATAAACGATTAAATTTATAATATTGTAGATTCTCAAGGAAGAAAAAAAGAAAAAATTATACAGATCTATTCCCAGGGTTCACAAATTTCTGAAATAATTAACAAGTGCTAAGAAGACTAACTTTAGGGCTTACATATGGTGAAGGAAACACCATTATATTTTGGTCGAATAATTATTTACCCTTTTTATGATACTTTGCCAAGTATCACGTAATTTTACCATTGACAAAAAAAAAAAATTAGAAAAAAGGAACACAATGCATACACACATATCAAATTCTTTTTCTTGGCATGTAATGACTCCTTCCACAACAAATTCTTCAGCTCCATTCCAGAAATAATTTTGATGCAAGGAGAATGCGCTTATTTCTTGTTGCTTATTCTTTCCTATTTTTATGCAATGATACCTTTCTGTTTTGAGAAATAATGACTCCTTTGTTTCAGATCATGAGCAATGGAATTTTCAAAAGCCCTGTGCATAGAGTGGTGACCAATTCAGAAAAGGAGAGGATCTCTTCGGTTATGTTTTATGCATTAGAACCGGAGAAGGAGTTAGAACCTGCAGAGAGGCTGGTAGATGAGATGCGGCCAAGATTGTACAGGAAGGTGAAGATCAAAGACTATCTTGAAGTCTTCTTCGAGAGCTTTTCACGAGGGAAGAGAGCTATTGACTGGGCAAAAATCTAACCAAGACATCGACTTAAACCTTCATCCGGCGCTGATGTCTTTGTTGTTGGAAGGGAATTCCAAGCTCGGTCCCGTTGAACACAGTATCATTTACATTATGTTTAATAATGGCAGCAACTCCCAGTTTGATGCTTTCAATTGTCCAAGATTCAGACAGGTTTCCTTGGCTGGCCGTCTGCCTACTTTGTATCCTCTTTACAGGTAATCTTGGACTTGCAGTCCTCTACATTTGGTCATTTGGTGACTCTGGTATTAGATTGGTTGGATGTCGTGTGATGTGCAACTAGGAGAGTTTTGTTTCATTCTCTCAATCTTTCTATCAAACAGCACTTCGTAAAGCTTATGTCATTCCTGCTAAATAGGCACTTCAGTCTCTTT
This sequence comes from Cocos nucifera, assembly GCA_006176705.1. Taxonomy (NCBI): domain Eukaryota; kingdom Viridiplantae; phylum Streptophyta; class Magnoliopsida; order Arecales; family Arecaceae; genus Cocos; species Cocos nucifera. The sequence continues at coordinate 319,510 of QRFJ01000690.1, forward strand.
CAAGAGCATTTATATTATCTCCTCCATTTTGATCAGCATGAAAACATCAGTAAAGTTTTTGAAAAGAAATCCTTGTCTATCATTATCTAACTTAATCCACAACTAAAAAGTTGATCGTTTTCTTTTTCACAAAATGGAGATCACTGCATGGTTCCTTAAAGCGGCTAATCTGAGTTAGAACATCTTCTTCCATGACTTGGAAAAATCATGATATTCATGATTGTGATCGTTGAAATTATGCCTTCTTTTCTTTGAAAAAAAAAAAAAACAAGGTCTTTGGTCATAGGGAAAAAAATCTCTAGACACAAAAGGTTCAGGAAATAAAAGAAGGTATGGGAAATGATAAAAGAAAAGAAAAAGAAAATATATCTACTTTTAGAGAGACTAGAAAAGGGGGTCTGGAAATGATAAAAAGGAAGGAGGTAGAATGTGGCAAAAGATAACACAGAAAACAATATAAAATGAGGCATGAATGGCTACTTATATTGTAATCAAGGAAAAGAAATAAATTTCCTATGAGAACTTACACTTTCTATTTGGAAGAGAATGTCACTAATAAGAATCTCATCTACAAACCAAATCAAACACAAATCCTACTGTGATGGATGGATATTTTGTTTTCTGCATCACTGCCATGATATAAAGCAAACTCTAATGTTTCATGGTGAATATTTTCAACACCATGTGTTACATGATCAAATATATGAAAAAGAAAATTTTTGTAAAAAAGAAAGTCCAAAAAGGAAATCAGTAATTGTCTTTTACAGTTCTAATATATGACAAATAGTAATCAACAGAGAATGCATTGTGGATTGCAAAACCTAACTTGGACCCATCAACCTGCATAAACCCATGCGTCCAAAATAAGTGGGTTTAGTTTGTACCAAAACCCATTTTATAAATGAGTTTGGAATCAGGAACGGATCAATGTGATTCCAACACGTTTTATAAATGAATGGATATTGGTTGCACTGTTTTTTTTTTTTTTTTGGACCCAAGGTACATTCAACCCAAAACCCAAATCTAACTTATGGCCACCCCTATTTGGACTGGGGACCTGCACGAACCTACCCAATATAAAAAAAAATTTGAAAAATACTTTTTATACCATAAGTGGTATAGTTTAGCGGATATTGTCCATGGTGATTGGCCAGCACGCACGAGCCTGGATGAAAAAAAATCATAGCATCCTATAAAAAATATTTTTTTTTTTTTTTTCACTCGGGCTTATGTGTTGGTCAATCACCATAGGCGGTGTTCGCAGAGGTACACCGCCCATGGTGTAGATTAAATATTTTTAAATTTTGAGTGAAAAATAGGTCAACCTGAACCCAAATGTTTATAAATGGATGGGTACTGGTTGAGAGTTTTTTTTCTATTTTAAAATCCAAAGCCACTTGGATCCAAATTGGCACAACCCACCCCCTAAATTGACCACACTCTGCCGACTTGTTAGGGGAAGAGGAGGGGGAAAAATATGATCCATAGAAAAATGGAAATACCTCATGGTTGAAGTTTTCTAAAGAAGAGATGAAAAACTAGCTTTTCCGTTAAATAAGATTTTGGCATTTTACGTTTGTTTGGATATCTGGGCCTCAAATCTCATAAGATTCATAGGTTGAGCCAATACAACTAGTTAAATCAAGTTAGACTAGAGTAGGCATATCTTTATAAACACCCAAAAAAACCCATTGAGCGGGCCGGCCCAAATGTTATAGGAGGTCTTTTTTTTCTTCCTATGGGATTAGAGGCCGGTCAACTCCAACAGTTCTCTAGATTTTTACAAATAGATGTGATCCGGTCTGACTTAACTAGTTATCTAGGCCCAACCTATGAATTCTATGGGATTTTAGGCCCAGACATTCATAGGAAAGAAAAACCTATGGAGGATATAAGAAAGCTATTTTTTTGTTGGCGGGAAATTGAGATAATTTTTTTTTTCTAAAGTATCCTTAAACTTTTAAATAGAATGAAATAAAAATTTTATTTTATTAAAAATATAATAGATATTTTATATAATTTTTTTAAGAAAATAGATGTTCAACTAAATATTATTCACATTTCCATGATCAATCAAATATACGAAAGTTATTTTTTCAAACATCATATATTCAACAATCAGCTTTTTAGGAAAAATATTCTGGTAAAAAAAAAATTTCTTCCTGCAAACTAGACAGGCCCTAGTGTTGCTTGGTTTAAACTTTGATGTCTAGCTTTGCAGGGATCCTTCCAACATTTAGTAACTAGATCTTAGAAACATTTTTGGTGCAAGGCATCATACTGATTAGCGTTGCTGTTAGTTTGGTTGATTCGGGCCTTCTTATAAACGAAGAGAATGCTAACCTGGCCATCATCGGTACTCTCAAGCTATATATAGTGTGTCAAAGCTTGGTGGGAGGAGATAAAGGAAAAAACCCTGAGGATACTCCTTGTCAACATTAACAAAGAGGGTTTTATGATAAAGATGTTAAACGGGCGGAAGCGAAGGACAATCTTGGCCGAGAGAAATCCTGATGCAAGGATGGATAACATTTCATTACTGCTTGCACAAGTAATCATGTTTGCATAAGAAATAGGCAAGAGATTCAGCTCTATCAGAGTGTTGGGAGGTGGGGTAGGCTTGGAAGGTGTGGGTGAGAAACTAGTGCGAATTTTTTGAAGCCATGGGTAACAATCTTTAGTTTGGAAAAGGTTTTGATTCGTGAACTGAGTTGGAATATATTGAAATGATAATCGAAATAGTCATATTCTTCAACATGTTTGGTTCATGATCGAAATCAAAATAAAATTTAAATAATAAAAAATAATAGATATTAGATTTTGGAGGATTCGGCATTTTTATTTTCTCCTTGAATTAAAATGGAATACAACTCTCATAGCCAAACTATTGGATGAGGAGTTATTCATTCCCATTATCATTCTAGAGTTTCAACTCCTCCCAACCAAATATGCTCGTAGAGTAGTTTTGCAATAATTTAAAGGCCTGGGATTTGTTAAAAAGTGGCCATGCAGGACTTTGATTTTGGCAATAGCAAAGGGCAAGGGAAGCAGCGCCACCCGTATGGTGAAAGGAAATGCAGGTTGGGAAGAGTTTATGGTGCTGGGAAGAAGGTAGCTTTTGTGGGGATAGAGAGGGGGAAGGAGGTGAGCGAGGAGGATATATTTTCCAATGGTATTTGGTTAGGTATGCATCCAAAAGCCCTGATCCTAATAACGTTAGTTATAGGATCAAAGGATGAGAGAGTCCAAGGAAGGGAAGAGCTAGGCAAGGAGGAAATGGGATGGAGTCAAGGTGCCAGAGGTGTACCAAGGGAGCAGAGGTCCTTGCTTCCATATCTGCTTAGTTTCCATGCATGGAACCACCGGACCATGACACCTAGCCACCGGCTAAGAGTCGGTATGGTTGGCATTTATCTCATCTGTTTTAAGGAATATCGTAATGCTAAAGGCATAATTAGAGGATTAGAAAAGGACACCAAAACAAAACAAATGCAAGAATTTATAACCATCATCGTCTGATTTAATTACAATTGTTGAATATTTTGCTTTTCCAGCATGGAGAGGAGCAAATTGCCAAATAAAACCCCAAAGTGTTTTTGTATCTCGCTTTGGAATATTCAAATAATTTTTGCCTACATCAAAAAAAAAAAAAAAACGGACAAGTAGCATCTCTTTCAAAATCGTGCAATCTTCTTAAGAATTCTAATATAAACATCAAAAGACGATAGGCAAAACTTGCCATGCTAATAATCAGCATTAAACAAATTTGGACTTCCCACGCATTTCTTTATATTGCATGTTTAGCAATCTGATGGCAACCCACTTGACATTTTATTGGTAAATGGATTGAGAAAAGGAGTACATACAAAAAAAAGTGGAAGGAAAAGAATACCAAATCTAGTCCAAACAACAAATGCAACACACAAGATAACAACTTGGATCCATTTTGGGCGACCTGTATCGGCCACATCCATTTAAACCACGTATCCCATCCCAAGTTTGGTCAAAATTGAAAGTTAAAATTCGCATAACAAGTTTCGGTTGTGCTTTAGGTTGGATCCATTTTGGGCGACCAATATCGGCCATATCCATTTAAACCACGCATCCCATTCCAAATTCGTTCAAAATTCAAAGTCAAAATTCAGATAACAAGCTTCAGTTGTGGTTCAGGCAATCTGAGGACACAACTAATTTCTTGCATGTTTTCTACACAAAGTAGACGCGATCCCATACATTTGTGCTTATCAGCCCAAGCCATTTACCATTGCAGACCTTTCAGTGAAATCCTAATGATCTGCACCAATTCTAAGTTAAACCTTAGAGATTTGAAACCTAGGCTATGAAATCGAAAACCATCACACCCAAGCCCCACCATGTGAGTTGACATGTGACATGATCTCATATTCGATGGAGTATAGCTCTAGGCTTGCTGGATATATAACGATTTTCACGGCATAAATTATTATTCTATACTATAATAGATAACTCTAATATTATTACAATACAATACAAATTTATGATCATTAGTGGTATCAAAAATATATATATTTTTTTTCATTTCTCATTGCCAAACTCAACTTCAACCGAGTGCTATGCATCCTATGACTCTGAAAAACAATCAAGAGTCCAGTATGAGCTAACTAGCTCAATAAAAAATTTCTGTACACATACATCAATAAATAAAATGATATTATATATAATAATAAATATAATCGATAGAATAATATCAACTAGTGTAAGACGATAATAACATGTATATATACTAAAATAATCAATCATCAAAATCTAGATGCCAGCCGATAAAACTCAACATACATCAATAATATGCCAACAAAAGCAACTCGTTTCATTACTGTTATTAGATGAGTATTTTATTATCAGATTAATAAAATTAGATTCATCAACAACCCCAAGATTTTACAAATAAGGACTTCTGATTGTCTATTTTAGTAGTGGACTAGTCATAAGTATACTTTAGCCAATGACTAGTAAACCAAAGTACCACATTTTTACTCATGATAGAGCTATCTATAATGCCATGTTCTTGTCCGTGATGAGGTTATCCATAGTGCTATGTTTTTGGTCATAATGAGACTATCTACAATACCATATTCTTACTCCTATCCCATGCATAATATTATGGCAGCTATTCCACACATAAGCACATAGTGGCTATCCCATCTATAACTTTCTTGCTTGTAACAAGGCTATTTGCAATGCCACATTCTTGCTTGTAGCAGCTATCCTATATGTAAGCCCAATACTATCCACAATGCGATGTTGCTATCTATGATAGCTATCCCATGTATAAGCTAGTGGCATATATGTTGTAACTTGGTGGTTAATTCAAACTAGGGATCAAAAGTTCGAATCCTTCTTTATCTAATTTTGGGTTATATGGTTTGTATTCATCCGTAGCGATTCAAGACATCATCCAAAAAAACAAGCTGAAAAGTGTTATTTAAATTTCTTAGTCCTATAAATATCCAAGATCTACCAAGTACATAGTTAATGTAGGATTAAATGTATGCTCTCACAAGTCTTTACATGGTTTCTTTGTTTAAGTTCTGGTGTCTTTGTCAGGATAAGGATCTAAATTCAATCACAAATATCATGATCAACTCGTGGTCAGCTCAAATATCATGTATTGCAATGTCTCCTTATCTATATGGATTATGAATAAGGTTTTCTTTAATACTATGTGTAACAATACTATTTTTTTTTTTTATTTCTATTTTTTAGTAACAAATAAGAAGTTAAAGACAAAAGAAATCTATCTTTGCAGGGAACATTTTGCAAGGGAAAAGAACCATTGATTAAGTAAAAGTCTTATTCAACCTTCAAATTGACCTCCATTGCGCAATGCTCATGTCTTTGTTGTTAAAAGTGAAATTTGAGCTCAGCCCCATTGAACCAAAAGTATCATGCACGTTATGTCTAACAATGGAAAAAAAGTTCTAGTTGATTGCTCTTTACCTTCCAAGTTTCAATTGGTTTCCTTAGCTGGCCCATTGCTTGCTCCATATCTCATTTAGTAGAAAGTTCAAACTCGGAGAACGAACCTCTCTCTCCATTGGTCATTTTTGGTAGCTCAGCTTTTATTTTGAGGGAAAAGGGGAGTGCCCCCTGAATTATAATTACCAAGATTCAAATGCACAGGGACACACCAACCCATATTTGAACAGATGGTGACTTTGTTTTAAGGTTGCTTCTATGTCATATATATTCAATTAGAAAAGATGTTTTAAAATTCTCTCAATATAAAATTTACCAAAAACCAGCACGTTATAAAGTTTGTATTACACCTCGTAGAACACTTCGCGTTCTCCTTCAACAACATTTATAACTATTATATTCTCTACTTTGATCCAGAAGAAGGCATCAATTAGTGAATCCCTTTTGCTGCTCTCATTTTGGACGAACTGTACCTCTCGCGTTCAGTACTCAGTGATGCTGTAGAGAAAAGGATGTTTAAATGAGCTATTGCAGACCATGAAAGAAAAACTCCTTATTTATGAAAAATATTTTTATACTATGGGTGGTGTAACTCTGCGGATACTGTTTGTAGTGATTGGCTCTCGCATGGGGCTGAAGCATGTCATCTATTTTTTTTTTTTTTACTCTGATTCTGTGCGAGAGTCAATCACCATGGATGGTGTCCGCAAAGCTACACCGTCTATGATGTAGAAAATTTTTTTCTCTTATTTATAATTCTCTTGCTTTGAGTTGCTCATTTTGTGTGCAAGTAGTTGTCGAGCCTATTAATTATAGCAAGTGCTAATTACACACTTAACCCCCACCTATCTATTGTGTATAGCACTAACTTTTACTTTAATTCTCAAGAGAGACAATAGTCATAGTCCACCGCATGGCAAGTGTGTGTATGAAAAAATTGAAGTCTCGTAGCATGATTTTTGTTGAAATTGGATAACAATTACAAAGTAAATCGAATCATTTTCCTTGCTATTGGGAGTAGCTAAAACATCCACTTTCACATATAAATTAAACTAAGAAATGATATTTATGATTATATGACTTTTTTTTAAATTTTTTTTTGATGGGATATGATTATATGACTTTTAAAGTTGCCTTTTTTTTTTTTTTTTTTTTTAACTAGTTTCTATTTTTGCAACAAATGTTCTAAAGTGTCTTGAAATCATGAAATAAAGCTTTTTCCTCTCTTTTTACATCTAAGGTCTTTCATCTTCTTAACTCTATTTTTTAATAGTCACACACCTTCTTTAAAACAAATCTCATGCTGCAAAATTTTAAATAATTAAATTAAATAATTATAAAAATCATGATGTGGAATTCAAACCTCTAACTGCAACTTAAATCATTAAAAAACATGAAAAGTTTCGGCATCATGGAATATGGATCAGCATTTTTTTTTTTTGTTTTCAATACTTCTTAATAGAAAAGTGAGAGAAGAAAAAGATGATATATTTGTGGTTCTTATCAGGGGTAATCACTTGTTGAAATTCGATGCATGGTGCAAACCCTAGAGTTTGATGTTGACATGCCTAAGTTTCGCTTTCTTAGATTCAAGTCCATTTTGGATTGGTTTATTAGACTAGTCTGATATGCCTTGAGCACCAATAATGCTTTGTTGGAAAATGGGCAACAATATACTCTATTAAGCAATGAAGATGAAGAGTAGATATAATATGACTCTTTGTATATCTTTACAATATGCCTGTTTCTATTTTTGCATAAGTTCAAACCATCAAACTAGTACTGTCTTGTGGATGCATGGCACCTAAACTTTGGCCAATAAGTTGATAAAATATGCAATCATATCTCATGCTTAGGAATAGAGGAATGCCGCAAACCATGCTTGGGATATACAAAGTAAAAAGTATTATCACATGAAGGCAATAATTTATATCTTAAGTAATTTCCTTTTTCTCTAGATGAGTGAATTACCAAATCGACCACTAAGGTATTGTGGTGTGCATATGCATGTTGGACATTTCTACCAAAAGAAGATCTAATAAAACATAACATCCTCTTAAACCTCGCATGATTTTCTCACCAATTATAAATATTATATCTTTCATAGTTTGATATAAACCTTAAAAAAATAGTTTCCAAACTAATAGAGGATAAAAAAGTATATAAATATTCAACTTTTTCTTTGTATCTAGCCATCATCTTTTATTAGCATCCTTCAAGTTTATACAACTTTTATATTTTTTTTTCTCCTTCGACACTTAAAGCATTTGTTGTGATCTATATGATATTATATTTTATTGATATAAATAAAAAAAATATAAATTTAAAATATATACTAAAACATATAATCTTTATGGATACGAATAATAAATATGCATGTTGAATATAGATGAATAATCTCATCCTATTATAGGAATGTCAATACTCAAGGGCACTTGTACATTATATATTTTTTTATTGGAGTAGAGGTGAATAATTTTATCTTAATAGTACAATTATGACTACTCAAAAATATGCATATAGACTTACAAAAAAAAAAATATTATAATGATAAAAAAATATATATTTGTAAGATATATAGTTAATCATATCCTAACCATCTATCAAATGCCTTTTTCTTTTGAATAAATTATATATGCACAGCACATATTAAATACTAGTACAGTAATTAATCTTAAAAAAATGATATAAGTTCAAATATTATCACACATAAATCTAACTGAATAAATTTATTAAATATATTATATTCTGAGGTTAATTTATTTTTAAATAAATGAACAAAGAAAGTAGGCTCTCTTTTTTTATTTCCATCTATGATATCTAAATGGAGCTCCAAAACTATATCCCAAAAAATAAAGCGCTCCAAAGGAATGTTTTCCTGAGAAAATATCCTGCTCTATGCGGAACTTGACCATTATTGCCCGGCATAAGCTGTATAACCACTGGTGCTACCATTTATTTACCCAAAAAAAAAAAAACGGTGACGTCAACCCAACAGCTCCTGACGCGGCAAAATCCTACTCCCTTTCTTCAAATAGAGTCCGGCTCTTTAAACCCTCCGTCCCTTTCCACCGTCATTCTTCCGTCACGACGCGGCCTTCCCCATTCTGTGCTCCTCCGCTGCCGTCCCCTAACCCTTTCCCGCCGTTAGGCCTGGGGTTAGGATTAGGGTTTTGACGAAATGCTCCTCTCCGGCCTCCTCCTCCCCGGTCCTCTCCAAACCCCCTACCCTTCCCTCCCCCCTATCTCCGCCGCCTCCCTCCGCCCCCGCGCCGCCACTCTCCGCCGCGCTGGTGGCGGCGGAGGTGGAGGCGGTACCGTCCCCCGCCGCCGGTTGGAAGTCCGGGCCCTGGACGCCGCCCAGCCGTTCGACCACGAGTCCCGGGCCTCCGACCTCCTCGAGCGCCGCTCCAAGCTGAAGATCGCTATCATCGGCTTCGGCAACTTCGGGCAGTTCCTCGCCCAAACCTTCGCCCGCCAGGGCCACACCCTCCTCGCCCACTCCCGCTCCGACTACTCCGACGCCGCCCACTCCCTCGGCGTCTCCTTCTTCCGCGATCCCCACGACCTCTGCGAGGAGCACCCCGATGTTGTCCTCCTCGCCACCTCTATCCTCTCCACCGACGCCGTCCTCCACTCCCTCCCCATCCAGCGCCTCCGCCGCAATACCCTCTTTGTCGATGTTCTCTCCGTCAAAGAATTCCCCAAGAACCTCTTTCTCCAGGTCCTTCCACCGGATTTCGACATTCTCTGTACTCACCCCATGTTCGGCCCTGAAAGCGGCAAGGACAGCTGGACCGGCCTGCCGTTCGTGTACGAGAAGGTCCGGATTGGCGACGCGAATGGCCGTGCCGAGCGCTGCCAGCGATTCCTTGACATCTTCGAGCGTGAAGGCTGCCGGATGGTGGAGATGTCCTGCACGGACCATGATGAGAATGCTGCTGAAATACAGTTCTTGACTCACACTGTGGGTAGGATTCTCGCCAAGCTGGACCTCAAGCCGACACCAATTAACACCAAGGGGTATGAGACGCTGCTCAATCTGGTGGAGAACACTTGTAGTGATAGTTTTGAGCTGTACAATGGGTTGTTCATGTACAACAAAAATTCCACCGAGCTACTTGATAGATTGGATGCCGCATTCGATTCGTTGAAGAAGGAGCTGTTTGCGAATTTGCATGATATACTCAGGAAGCAGCTGTTCGAGAGCGCTCAGAGTTCTTTAGAAAGGGCGAGTAATTGAAGTAGAGGCGTCTATTATTGGTATGGATACAAGTTGTTTTTCTTAATACCTTAGTGAGAGTTTAGTGTTTTTCTGCGGGATGCTTTATTATTTATTTAGATCGGTGGTCATCTCGTAGTTGACAGTGCTAATAAGATCGGTTTACATAGGTGGCACGACGTATGTTTCATGTATTTCATGGCATGAAAAAATGAATTCAATTTTAATAATAAAATCATTTCATTTTGGTTATTTGAACATCCTAAGGTCTTTAGATTGAAAGTTGGGTATCATAGATGCGTTTCAATATACCTTTTTTTGAGAAATGGTAATTCACATATAGCAATTAGCATGTTATAAAAAATCGGCAATTTCAGTAGTAAACATAGTCTTCTGTGTGTTCTTTGTTCACAGATGGTGTATCTTTCTGTTCTCAGTCATTTATGGAGGGTTGTAACTTTGTCATTGCGGGAAGATGGTAGTAGAGATTTGAAAAGGTGAAGGAGAACTAGAACTCTTGAAAATATTGCTCTACAGCTTTACGAGGGTCTGTTTAATGGGTGAGATTAGAGGGCTTTGAAAGAGGAATTCATGACCACATGCTGTTGAGAAGAACCATGCATAGGTCTATAACCAAGCTCTGATTTTAAATCCAGCATAGGTGTTGCCCAAGAATGGCTATCCAAGAGGGGGGTGAATCGAGTATTTTTAAAATTAAATGAATAATGAGTAAATTAAACTAATTAAGTATTTAGATGAAACTAGCTATGTGATGTGCAGTGAATAAAAGTAATAGAGTAAAAGCACACATTCATAAACGCACCAATTTTATAGTGGTTTGGTGCCAAACTCAGTACCTAGGTCTACTCTCCAAGTATATTCCTTGAGAATTCAATTATAATTCATAACTAGAATTACAGTCCGATTGTTTTCCGGGCTCACAATCAAATTCAGTTGTTTTTTTCTGGCTCACCAATCAAAATCGTACAAGATTATTTTCCGGACTCACAATCAACTCACTTCATTTTTCCTGGATCACCAACCAAAATCTCACAAGTGATTATTTTTCTGCGGGCTAACAATCAACCCTGATTGGTTTTAACCTTGGCTCACCAATCAAACCAATACAATCGTCCAATTTAAGATTTGGACCAATCCAAGTTTTTCACCCCAAGAAACTTGAAACAAAATATAAAAACACAATTAAAAACAAACTCTATAAAACCTAAGAGAAGAAAATCTGGATTGCTTTGCTCGTATGGTTGATTTCTTCTTCTTGAATGCTTGAGAGGTAGGTGAAGATCTTCAATGCCAATAGCCTCACTTCTCTCTGTTTTGAAAATGATGGAAGGACAAAAGAATGTCTGAAAAATCACTTCTTCTCTACTCTTTTTAGCTCACTCTTCTTGCTTTCTCAATGGATACTCAAGAAACTCTCCAAAAGCTTGGTCTCAATGCTTCAAGGGTTTCTTTATATATTCTTGAGATTTTTCATCACTTTTAACATCTGAAAGGTCTTTCGAAAGGGATCTAGCCATTGGAGATGAGAAAAAAGCCGTTGGAAAGCTCATGGGATGAAAAAGCTGCAGATCTGAAAACTAGCTGTTACAGATACTACGTTAGCTCAGTTTCTGACTGGGTTGGCTCAGTCCTACTAGGTCGGCTCAGTTTATAGTTGGGTCGGCTCAGTCCCTTGGATCTTGAAAATTTCACTTTCTGTGCTTTCTATCTTTTGCTTTCATTGAGACTAGATCGGCTTAGTTCCAGATTAGATTAGTCCAGTTTGCGTGCCATGCATGCCAAAGACTGTTTTGTGATCCTTTCTTCTCTAAATTAATTTATAGGCTAGACTTGCCTTTTTATCTTAATTTAATCTTCATTATGATCTTTTGAAAGGTGTATTCAATCTGAAGAATCTTTTTTAAAGCTTGAGTGATGAATCTTCATTTAGATTAATGAAAATACTTGGAGTTTGTGAGCTTTTGGAATTTTGAAACTACACATTCTCATAAACATAGTTAGATTTTATAATTTATACTCCAAACTTTTTGTCATCATCAAAATCAATCTTTAGGTCAACAATCTTCTCCTTTTTGATGATGATAGAACTTTTGAGTATATGTAAAATAATATATAGTGGGTTCCTAAAGAATTATACATTTAAAAGATATGAAACCACTAACCAATAAAAACATACTTCATTCTAGTTGAGCTCAAGCATATACTCAATAATTATTCTTTTTCTTTTTGATAGCATTAAAAAGGATAACTCAAAAGGAGGTAATCAATAAAATCAACAAAGTATATTTTTGTTTAACAATCCAAAAACATTAAGCTCCCCCTTAATATTATAATCAATTGAGTTCAATTTTTATTCAAAAAATGCTCTCCCTTACTATATTGCCAAATTTCTTAGTTTCATTTCTTGCTTACTCGTGATATAACTAAATCAATTCTTGTTCTTATTGAATTTTGTATCTCATAACCAAATTAAAATCACATTATGAGAAATATCATATTATGACAAGATTTTGATGTAATTTGATATGTTAAATTTATTTTCTTCATTTACCAAATTTTTTCTTCCTTATTGTCATTAATAGTCTTTACTATAATTCAAGATACCAATTGAATTTGAAAATATTTCTTCAAGAAATTCAGCTTATCAAACAAATATGTCAATGTTTCAAATTGTTCTTAAATTCTAATCATGAAAGTTCATAAATCAGTTTTATTCAATATATCTTCAACCATAATCAATTATAATAGTCAATCAAAATAACATCATCAAAATCAACAAGATAAAACATTGAATCATTTGACATCCAATTGGTGGTATGATAATCAATCAAATCAAATAGGATCAAATTAAGATTAGGTCAAAGAAAAATTGGATAAATGCTTCAAAAGTTAGGTTCAACTAGAAAATTTTTTAAGTCCTTAGAGATCAAGTTAAGATATAATATAAATTATCAAAATCAAGCACTTGATCTTTTACGAATAGATGACTTATTATAAAATACTTTGAATCAAGCAATTTTTGAGATATTTCAATAATTATATGTCTTATAAGAATATCAAAAGTTAAATTAACTTGCAAGTTTTGACATTCATATGAATCTTTATGCAATCAAGCTCGTCTTAATTTAAGTTTCTCAAATAATAACATGATATGAGGAGTTAAGAAAACATGCTAAATTTAAAATGAAAATCTATGCTTAATCAATTAAGATGATACATAGAGAGAATTGTATTGATTTTGAAGTCAAATCATTCAAGTTATAATGTAAGATCATTGCAAACATTGAGAAGTCATTAAAATCTATCAATTATAATAATTTTTGGCAATACATTAAAAATATTCAAGACAAGGAATCATATTATACATACATGTTGATGGATTATCAAAATCAATAAATTCAGCAACATAATTTTAACAATCATTGATGGTGTGATGTTAAAATAAGTTTAGCTTTTTATCAAGTATCATCACTCATCCATTTTGAGTCCTAAGCATCCATTCCTTAAGAATTTGCTTCTTTCATTTTATTGGATGCTTGGCATACCTGCAAAAAATTAGTTGCTAATTTTTGGTACCCATGTCATCTTGGGTCCATGGAGGTTAAAGCATATCGTTTCTTTTGGAATCTAAATTTATTTGATTAAAGTTTGGCTAATTCTTTTAGTATTACAATTTAAAACTTTGTGGCCAACTTGGTTGCATTTGAAGCAAACTATAGAATGATTTTTTTGATGAAGCTTTGGTGAACATATTCTTGATAAATTTTTGTTTTCTTAAAGGATTATAGCTAATTCCAGTTTTATTAAAAATAACTTTCTGATTATTCAATATTGCTTGAAGCTTTTGTGATTCAAGTGTAAACTTTTCAAGCATGGATTTTAAATTTTTAATCTCTTTTCTTAGTTTTGCATTTTCTTCCAAAAGAGATTTTTCAGATTTCAAGAGCTTTTCTTTTTCTTCAACTAAGAATTTTTCAAATTTTAAAAGAATTTATTTTTTTCAACTAAAATTTTTTTTTCTTTCAAAAAAGCATCTTACTCAATCAATATTTTATTCTTTTCTTCAGCCAAAAGATTCTTTTCTTTCAAGGAATCTTCTTTTTCGATTAAGAGCTCATTCTTTTCATTAGCTAAAAGAAGAATTGATCTTTTAAGCTTTTTATTTTTTAACCTTAAATTTTTGAATTCATCCATTAATTCATGAAAGGCTTGTTGAAGCTCATCAAATGTAAATTCAAAGGAATTTTGAATGTTTACCTCATAATTTTGAGCCATGAGGCAATGACTTATTACACACACCTCTTTCTCATTCTTTTTTTTGCCTTGCTCCTTAATTAATGTTTTCTTTCTCCTTTGTTTCTTCTTCTTTTTCTTCTTTTCATCCTTATGAGTCATGAGACATATGGTGGGGTAAGCTTCCTTGTCTTCTTGGGAGCTTGATATTTCTCTTTGATTTGCTCCCTCATAAGTTGCTTTCAATTGATCTCAAATTTGTTTTGCTAAAATACATGAAGAAATTGTATTAAATTCATTTATGTCCAATGAACAATAAAGAATATTCATAGTTTTAGCATTTAATTGAGCTAGCTTTTATCTAGCTCGTTCTAATATTTTTCAAGTTTAGGTATACAACTATTATTGACAATCATTGTGGATGTGTGAGGACCATTGAGCATGACATTCCACATATCATAATCTTGTTCTTGAATAAAAAATTTCATTCTAGCTTTCCAATAAGTATAGTTAGTGCTATTGAAAAAAGGTCTAATAGTTGAGTGTCCTTCACTCAACAAAGAAATAAATGGGTCAGTCATAAGATCTTTAACTCTAGAATAAAAGAAAAAATTAGAACACCTGCTCTGATACCAATTGTTGTCCAAGAATGGCTACCCAAGAGGGAGGTGAATTGGATATTTCTAAAATTAAATGACTAATGAGTAAATTAAACTAATTAAGTATTTACATGAAACTAGCTATGTGATGTGCAATGAATAAAAGTAATAGAGTAAAAGCACACAATCACAAACACACAAATTTTATAGTGGTTCGGTGCCAAACTCAGCACCTACGTCCACTCCCCAAGCATACCTCTTGGGAATTCAACTATAATTCATAACTAAAATTACAGTCTGATTATTTTTCGGGTTCACAATCAAATCCAGTTGGTTTTTCCTGGCTCACCAACCAAAATCATACAAAATTATTTTCCAGGCTCACAATCAACCCAGTTGGTTTTTCCTGGATCACCAACCAAAACCTCATAAGTGATTGTTTTTCTCTAGACTAACAATAAATTCCGATTGGTTTTAACCTTGGCTCATCAATCAAACCAATACAATCATCCAATTCAAGGCTTGGACCAATTCAAGTTTTTCACCCCAAGAAACTTGAAACAAAATATAAAAATACAATTGAAAACAAACTCTATAAAATCCAAGAGAAGAAAATCTGGATTGCTTTGCTTGTATTGTTGATTTCTTCTTCTTGAATGCTTGAGAGGTTGGTGAAGATCTTCAATGCCAATAGCCTCACTTCTCTCTATTTTGAAGATGATGGAAGGATAAAAGAATGTCTGAAAAATTACTCCTTTCCTACTCTTTTCAGCTCACTCTTCTTGCTTTCTCGATGGATACTCAATAAACTATCCAAAAGCTTGGTCTTAATGCTTTAAGGATTTTCTTATATATCATTGAGGTTTTTCATCATTTCTTAACATCTGGAAGGTCTTTAAAAAGGGATCTAGTCATTGGAGATGAGAAAATAGCCGTTGGGAATCTCATGGGATGAAAAAGCTGCAGATCTGAAAACTAGCCGTTACAGACACTGGGTCGGCTTAGTTTCTGATTGGATCGACTTAGTCCCATTGGGTCGGTTCAGTTTATAGCTGGGTTGGCTCAGTTTCTTGGATCTTGAAAATTTCACTTTGTGTTTTTTATTTTTTGCTTCTACTGAGATTAGGTCAGCTCAGTTCCAGACTGGGTTGGCCCATTTTGCGTGCCATACGTGCCAAAGACTGTTTTGTGACTCTTTCTTTTTCAAATTAATTTGTAGGTTAGACTTGCTTTTTTGTCTTGATTTAATCTTCATTATGACCTTTTGAAAGGTGTATCCAATCTGAAGTATCTTCTTTAAAACTTGAGTGATGAATCTTCATTTAGATGAATGGAAATACTTGGAGTTTGTGAGCTTTTGGAATTTTAAAACTATACATCCTCATAAATATAGTTAGATTTTATAACTTATATTCAAAACTCTTTGCCATCATCACAATCAATCTTTAGGTCAATAATAGGCTGTTATAGGAGAGGTTTGGTTATGGAATGTTGAGGATGTGAATATATTTTTGTGGGGAGGAAGTGTGAGAGTGGGAATAAGAGTGCCTTTTGACCTTTGCTTTAGGATGCAGGTCAAACATTGGTTGGTTAAATATTATGCCATGTGACTCACATTTTATGTTGTGGGTCTTAGGTTGTGATTTGGTTTTATGCAATTAAACAACAAAAGAGAGGTGTGCTTGGGTGCCAAGCTACCATATTTGTATGGTATGTTGTAATGGGTGGAAAGTAGAATTGAAATCCTTCCATTTGACTAAGATAAGGACGTGAGGAAGGGAGAAATTAGAAGGATCAGAAACCGGAGACACTGCTAGTGCTTTGGGATATCAAGAACACCTTTGCAACAGATTGCGTATAATGTACATGGATTTACAAGCTGATTGGCATGATATATTTTGTTTTTTATGTACCATGCCAATGTGTTACTGAACTGGTGGCATAGGCACAATATTGGCTGCATGCTGGTGCCATGCTGCTGTTCACTGCCTGCTAAGCACGGGCACAAGTAGGCACAACATGACACAGCACACTGTGTCAGTGCCAGATACGACATGCTATGAGCATGCAGTACTTAAGTCCTTACGTTTATGGATGTAGTTGGAGAATCCAACATTAACTCAATTACTATACTGGTTTCCTGACTGACATGTTGTCAGAGGTGTTTCTCCTATCCATATAAAGCATACTCCTCATATGCATTGTACGCGGGCATCCAAGGACCTGCTTACAGATGTTATAAACCTTCTTGTGGTTCTAGGCAATTCTCTTTGGTGGAAAAGTTTCTAATTGCAAGGCCGGACTTTTGCAAACTTGTAGCTTTTTGTTGTTAACATCATTATTTTATTCTGGGGGGAGATTTGTTTATTTATTTTATTACATCATCTTATGTAGTGTCACTTTGTCAGGAATTCTAGGATCATTTATCATTTGGAAGCTTTATAGTCCTTAAGCATGCATTTTTATCTACTAGTTTTGCCTGGTAAGCAGCCAGACTCGATAGAATTATTTGCTAACTTTGCATGCATGGCATCATTGCTCGATACGCATTGTGTACATTGCAGCAAGGATTTTGAGATTATTGACCATCTTGTAATCCATTACTTACCTATTGGAGACATGAAATCTGTAAGTTTCTCTCCGAATTGTGGCATTTCTCTAACCATCTTTGATTTTCTTTTTTCCTTCTCTGAAGAGACTTGCTTCAAGCTACTTGTTTGCCTTGCAACATTTTGGACTTTAGAGGAATGTCATCTTGAATGATAAGAGTAAAAGAAAGAAAGTGACAATCAAGGTTGTCTATAATAGTGTTTTTGGCTATGTCTCATGAAGTATGGAACTTCAAGATGCATATCTCATGAAGAAAATAAAAGAAAATTGTTTAAGATGTGAGCATGCTTAAGAGAGGAGATAATGTGCAAAATGTGTTAGTGTCTGATAATTTATACTTGATATGGATTATGGGCATTTTATTATGGTTTGGCTGATTGGAGGTGGAAACCTAAGTATAATTAAGGCGGCTGCCTGGTTTGGTGCTCCTACTAATGCTGCATCATCTACATGGATCAAAATAGCGTGCCAATGGCTAGCATAGTGTACACTATGTGGTGCTAGTGCTTGGCACAGCTGCAAGCCAAGCATTGGCAAGTGACCGGTACAATAACAATGCCATGTACTACTAAGGCACTACCAAAGTATCAATTATGTTGTATCATGCATGCTGACCATCACTTTAATTCTTCCTAATCTACTTGTTCACAATTTGGAAAGAGACTATAGACTGTATTGGAAGACCGAGTCTCTCTTTGATGGCATTCATTTATAATAATGAGCAATTTATAACATCTGATTAAATGGAATTTTGAGTCATGTTTTTTTTTCATCTGCTGTCTTGAGAGACCAATTTTGAGTGATAGCCACCTAGTCTCAACATTCATTTATAACTATCGTCATAACTTCCCCTCCCTCCTCCCCTAGTTGGCTTAATGATTTGGTAATGCATTCATATGTATGACTGAATTCTTCATGAATCTCAAATTGATTGAGTTTCTTTAGGAAACCAAAAACTAATTCTAAATTTGTGTCCAATTCAGGCTCTTACTCCCTTTCCTTTTCCCTTTTGTCGTTTCTCATTCCCATCCTTCACCCATTTGGATATTTTGCCTAAGAACCCTTTGAGAATCTTGGTGCACATTAACTAAAGGGGAAGGACATGAAAAAGTAGAAGAGAAGGAAAATGATACATGATTTTGTGAATACAAAAGCTTCTTGATGTGGTGGCATATCCTTATCTAATCATTCAGTATTTATGTTGCTTTTTTTTGTTATTTCCTAAATTTTTAACTTTGTAGAAATATCTGAAGCTATTTTATTCTTCAATTATCTTTCCTAATCATTTGCAGATAATGAACTGACTACTTTTTCTTCTAACTTGAGTGCTTGTAGTCTTGTGGATTTGGTTGTCATAGCTATTAACTTTTCATCCCATCATTGCTTTCGCTAGTGTTTGTTTCTGCTGGTATTACTTCTTTATTTTGTTATATCTTTGCAAGTTGCTATTAGCTCTTACGATTCTTTCTTTTGGTACAAGTATCCTTATCAAGCACCTTTATTAGGCACTTGGCTTACCTCTATGTATCGAGTTTGCCATTCACTATATTCAACAATCTTAGAGCACCTTCAAAAATTACAAACTAATTCATCTTTTTAGGTTTTCTAACAAAATTATTGTCAGCTATAAAGCAAGCCCAGAAATCATTGCGGCAATTGGGTAGTTTTAAGTCCCTTTAGGAATGGATAAAGCAATACACAAAACTTTTGCTAGATATTTCATCAATTTCAATCATGATTTCAAAAACCATTGGAATGGAATCGTACTACTTGATCCAGCAAGATATGCAAACTTGATGTGGACCACTTTGGCCACTACAGGTAGGGTTGGATAGGGTCTAGGAACAAGATCCGCCTATTGAGAAGTCGAGTCGCAATCCAAACTTCGAAGGCCATAACTTGGTTATACGATGTCTAATTGAGATTATTTTTTTTTAATTGGATAATTTTTCGAGATCTATGACGTGATGCTGGCCCTTTAGGGGGCGGCATTCGTAGATTGGGCCCAAATTCTATCTTTCGGAGCTCGAAACGGATTGGTCAAATCAAAAATTTTCTTTTTAGGTAAGATTTTGATCGGACATCTTCCAACCGAGAAGAATTTGATGGAGCGATAGAAAGAGAGTCTTATTAGTTTTAGAAAGAGAAATCTGACTCGAATTGTGCAAGGGCAGATCTCGCTATTATATATAGAGGCTATGTATCTTGGTTTTAAGTCAATCAATGAAAGAAAATGAGACTTAAGTCATACTTTTGAAAATTTTCCATCTTCTTTTAGTTTTTTTTTTTTTTTTTTTTTTTTTTTGTGAGATTCGAGTTGAGTAGGTTAAGAAAAATCTTCCTTCTCTCTAATTAGATCACTATTGGTACTGTACCATTCTGGCATGAAACTAGCTTAGGTATAGGTATTGAGATGCTAGAATGGCTGTATTGATATGTATCGGCGATACTGGTCTGTACTAATCCATTGTGATGCATACCAGTTGTACCCTATCGACAAATATGTCTATACCAATGATATTTTTCTTTTTTAGAAGTTATTAGTTTCGATAAGTACTACGGTGGTATGGGTATTTAAACCTTGGTTTCAATTAAGTTCTCTTGTCAAAAGCAGCATATTTGAAGCCTAAGATCCTTATATCTTGAGATGCCTTTTGTACAAGATGTTACCTATTCTATTTCCATCCAACTTGTAGCAAAGTCATTTATGTTTGAAATACACAGGCTGACATTGAAGTATTATTGTTTGAACTTTAAATAAAGTTATTGTTGGTAAGCAAAAGGACAGGTGAGGTACAAGAATATATGCCGTAGATTAGAGAAGATAAGGGGTATGATGAGGAGCCTTAAGTTCTTTGATGATGGTATATTCTTAAGATTAATAATTGTACGGAAATGTGGGAAAGTGAGAAAATCCCTTGAAAAATCAGTTAGACCATAAATTTTATGGAGAGTGATGGACTTGCACTTTGAGCTGATACTTGATGAATCATCTTTAGAGTGGATCATAGCTGAGGAGAAAGCAGTTGTTCATGATTGAACAATATGCCCTGAAGTTTGATGGAGTACCTAAAACATGAAAATAATACTGCCTTAAAGCCTTTTATGCACTGCATATTGCTGGCATATTTTCATTATACATTGGGAGTGTGGGACAAAGAGGATGACATGTAGCTGCTTGATAGAGAAGTAGCTGCAGGACCAATATTAGCTTGAGCTGCATGATGTGCTGACAGAGTATGAAGATATGTCTCCATAGAAATTAATTCAGTTAATGCAAGATTGAGAAGAAGGGTCCTAGACAATGATAGACCAACTCTCCTAGACTCTTTTGAAAAAATAAATCTGAATGCAACTGGAAAGTTCTTTAGACAATATATAACCCCTGATCAACCTCATACCAATCTCCACAAGAAATTTAGTAAAGGAACTTCAAGAAATACTGTTGAGTGCCCCACTAACAGAGCCTAGTAGTGGATTGATCTTACCAATGCAGCTCAGAATCTTAATACCCTAAAGAGGGAGTGTGTACAACATACAAATGAACACTATTTATCACTTTGACATGCTTGATCATGCATGAAAGGCTTATGATAGTAGGAGAAAAGTTCAACAGATAGAAGCAATGAAAAGTTCAACCAGGATTATATCAACAACAGGTTTTGAGGCTTGGAACCATGGGAGATGAATGGGCAACTTATATGAGCACCAAAAGTTATATGATTTTGAGTTTTGACTAGGTCAAAATTAGGTCAATTTATATTTGTTTGAGGTTTTGTGAAGAATTTCTGTTCCTATTAGAAGGATTTCTCATGCAAGCTACTAGATAAAAGCATGGGTGAGAATTTCAAGATGAAGCCTCTTTTTTATTGTTGTTCCCATTACTGTGGATGGATGAGGAATTATTAAAAAAAACTTGTGATCTTAAGCATCATGTGCACAGATTTCTGAAATTTCTGGGGACTTACCATTAACAAAGATGAGAATATACCAAGACAAAAAAAAAATGCTGTAGTGTCAAAACTCAAAAGGAGGAATACAGAGGATTCTGCTCACATTTGTAGCCTGTTTTTGAGTGCTTGTGAAGTGTCCATTGAAAAATAAGAGGCCAACAGTGATATGTCCTCGTGGTCCGAAGCATTAGAAGGTGAGTGCTTGTTCAGTGAATTCAATCTAGCAATGCACTGAGCCGTTGGTAATTGTTTGGTTGAATGCAGTAACTTGAGATGTTACATTGGATGATCAATTCCTTATGTAAATTGCAAGAAACCTGACATTTCTGGCCCACACCCGATCAGAATGTGTCAATATCTGCTACCATACCGTTCAACTTGAGGATTAAAATGGTGGGATGAATTTATTTAATTTTAATTGGGATAATAATTTAACATGTATGCACACATACGCGCGCGCGCGCACACGTACGTACATACGTATATGCATGCTTAGCCCAAACTTAACATCCTAATGCAAGAGGGACATACTGTTGCTCTTGAAAGAATAATTTGTATGCGTGCATTGATGTTACAGGCATTTTTTTAATATATGAAAGGATCAAAATCCTTTTTTTATTTTTTTGGTAGGAAAAGGATCAAAATTCTTTGCCCTTTTATTTTGTAGACGAATTGGATCCTGAGACTTTTTTGTGTTACAACTCAAAAATTATGACTTCGTAAAACATAGGTTCTGTTATTTCTTTTGTTTGGATTCTTTGTGCTAAATGTCATTCTATTTTCAGTGCCAGCAATATATGTTCACCAAACTATTTGTTGGCTATGATATAATTTTTCATGGGAGAGATGTCATGGGACGGTTGAAAAGCTTAGAAGCTGAACTGGTGACCGGAAGAGTGAAAGGTATCATTGTGCTCTGGCTAGGGATCTTTATTATAGCTAATTGCAATCCTATGATGGCCACTTTCTGCACTGAGGAAGTAAATTATATTTTAACAGGAATGTAAATACTTACCTTGTTACAGTTTTTGGTGATATAAGACCTTTAGAATTCAAGGATCCATTATTTTGAATTAGTGAGAAATGATTGGGGAAAAAGAACTCCTAAGCAAATTGCTTAGCTTGGATTGCAACCAGTATCAAAGTATTACCTCATATGGCCGATACTGATCAATGGGAAAGGCTTGCCCATAGTTTTATATACAGCTACGACTTGAAAATAGACACCTACTTGAAAATTTTAATCATTATTAATATCATTGGACTCCATAAACTTAATCCTGGAATCTAGTGATCAATTGGGATGTCTGGTCCATCCAGAATACTTTTCTGTCACTAGGTTCAGGTCTAGTCTATAAATTCTTCTAGAGATAGGGAAATTGACTCAGTTTATGTTCTCTTAATAATACTTCTAACTCTTTGGGATTTTATAAATCTGGGATATAAGTGACTCCTTTGTGTTATTATATTTTGGACAACTTTGCCAGGGATAATAGCTGTTTCAGAGGAGAGTAATGAATCAGCTCCCCGGAAAGAGATGGATGCCACGGCATTCAGTGATATCTTATTCGTTTTGCCAGCAAGCATAACCTGCTGGACGATTATATCATTTAGTTGAGGAGTTTGTAATAATCATCTACTTGGCTTGCACATGAAAAGGGTAGCTTCATTTATGAGGAACTACAAAATTTCCAACAAATTAGATCTTTGCATCTTACATCACTAATTTTACTTGTGCACGATTCTGAATGTTTAAACATTTTCTAGAAACACGTTTGATACATGCTGCACTTAGCGACAACCTAAGCAAATGAT
This sequence comes from Cocos nucifera, assembly GCA_006176705.1. Classification (NCBI taxonomy): domain Eukaryota; kingdom Viridiplantae; phylum Streptophyta; class Magnoliopsida; order Arecales; family Arecaceae; genus Cocos; species Cocos nucifera. Next base: position 342,918 of record QRFJ01000690.1, read on the forward strand.
TCAGGTTCTAGAGCCAAATATCACCGTACTCGAACAAATTAAGTTGGATTAGTAGAGTTTCCTTACAGACCAAAAAAATGTTCCAAACTCATTTTATCCTCTTCTTGATCAACATGCAATTTTAAGGCGGTTGGCATTGATCACACATTGTCAGTTGACCTAATGGTGATCACCGGACAGAAAGAATCCCATATTGTTAATCGGTCAAATCAATGTCCTTTCAATTGGCTCCCGAAAGAGACTCCTTGCAAGTTGTGCTTTGTAACCTACAAAAAACAAAAAAAAAAAAAAAAAAAAGGCAACGGTGCGACCACCCGGGTGGCTTCTTTTCTGGCTGGCACCATGCTACGGGAAACTCCATCTTTACGTTCTTAGAGACTCATAACCACCGTTCTTAATGGCTTGACCGATGGTTCCGACCACCCGTCGTTTCACAGCCTGAAACATTTCAACCAGCTCTGGACGCTTTCATCCATCCAATTGCCAGATTTTTCAAACAGAGAAAAAGTTATTCTCGGTGATCGAAATACCAAAGACTTTTCATAAGCGAAGCTGAATTAGCTCACCAGCAAGAGAGACTTCGGCATCCTGTCGTGGCCATCACCAGCGGAGGTGGTCACATACGACAACACCATCCTTGATTCTAGAGAGCACCTATAGTTATTTATGGTTTTCCATGTGGTCAAGCAAGTAATGCCACCATCATGTATGAGAGAAGACATCGCCAACTTTACAACCATCTCAGTGGCATTTAAAGAACTTTATGTCACTCTCCTAATAACAATTATCATTGTCATCACCATCGTGAACATCATCATTTTCATCATCCATCCAACACAAGGAAAATTTGGCTGCCCCAGGGGCGGGCACACACGTGGACGGTGCCTGGGAGCTTCTACAGCTTGAAACTAACATGCAGACAACGAGGCCTAAACATCACAGGTAAAATTGAAGAGAGAATAAAACAAAAAGGATAAGATGCTGACACATGCGGTGGTGAATGGAGATGCTGCTAGCCTCAAATGCAGGATTGCCCTGCTGGCATATCTTCTCAGAAGATCTTGAAGAGGATGCCTCCATGTGCAGCAAAGAACGGTGCAAACACGAGAGATTCGACGGCCATGAGCTTGATAAGGATGTTAAGTGAGGGTCCAGATGTGTCCTTGAGCGGGTCTCCGATGGTGTCACCTATCACGGCAGCCTTGTGGGGCTCCGACCCTTTGGGGCCAAGGGTTCTAGCATGCTCCGAAGCCCCAGCCTGAACAAAAGAAAAAAAAAAAGGGGAACAAAATGAACCAAAAAAACATTAGCAAGTTCTAACTAGCATGATCATTTCAGGTGGCAACAAATTCCGAGCTCACTTTCATGGAAGACACCTTAATCTGAATGCCGGAAAAAATTCAACAAGTGATACAAGGGTAACTTTACCTCAATGTACTTCTTGGCATTATCCCAGGCACCACCAGTGTTTGATGCAGAGATTGCAATCTGTAAGAAAAGAGATTACTCATGAATTCTATGCACACTCAATGCTCTGATAAATCAAATGATGATTTCCCACAGACCTGAACGCCGGATACAAGGGCACCAGCAAGAACCCCTGATAGAGTTTCCACACCGAAGAAGGTTCCAACAATGAGAGGTGTGAGCATCACCAGAGCACCAGGTGGAATCATCTCCCTGATGGAGGCATCCGTCGAGATTTTGACACAATTTGCATAGTCAGGTCTCACACTTCCATCCATAAGACCAGGTGTAGTATTGAATTGTCGGCGAACTTCCTCCACCATCTTCAGAGCTGCACTGCCTACACTCTTCATGGTCATGGCTGAGAACCAGTAAGGAAGCATTGCACCAACAATTAACCCAATGAATACTTTAGGTGTCAGAACATCCACAGTTGATATTGCTGCCCGACTCACAAAGGCGCCGAACAGTGCAAGGGACACCAAGGCAGCTGAACCGATGGCAAAACCCTAAAAATGGTAGATTTAATTGGAAAATTGGTTTATGAGCTAGTGCAAATAAAACAATTGGAATTCAATCCTGCACAACTTCAAACAGACGAAAAAGAGAGACGACAAAACGTACGAGTCATGACGATTATGCATTACATAAAACTACTTCAACATACAAATGCGTAGATGCCAAGCCCTACAAGCACATAGGGCAAGTGCAACGTTATAATTCGCAACATTACTGCCATCTAGTTAGGCAGCCCAATTTTAAAGCATAAGACATGGGTGCCTTTCTCCTTAAGAAATTTGTTAGAATCAGTTCCTTCTGAATCAGATACATCCTTATCCGAAAAGGTTGGCAAAAAGTTCTCTCACAATTGGCATGTTCCCCTGCTAGATATGTTACAGAAATGTCTGCAATCAAGTAAATAGCTCGCTGAATGAATAGATCAGATAGGATGGGAAGACAGAAAAACCATGGGTTACATGTTTTGTCACCACTTAGTGGCAAATCATTAGATGAAAGCATCATTTTGAGTTGGAAAGCACCATATTCTTGTGTATAATGAATGCAAGGTTAAGTCATCATAGCATCATGGCCAGGCCTCTCAAGTATGCAATTACCTAAAAATATCTCTAATGGTGAAGGTCTAAAATCATATACCTGTAAGCAAATAGGAAGCATAAAATGATTTCTGTACCTTTCCAATGGCAGCAGTGGTATTGCCTGCAGCATCAAGTGCATCAGTTCTCTCTCGTATTCTGTGGCTCATTCCAGCCATCTCAGCAATGCCTCCAGCATTGTCACTGATGGGGCCATAGGCATCGATAGATAGACCAGTAGCAATGGTGCTCAACATGCCAAGAGCAGCAACTGCAATACCATACATGGCAGCAAGGCTAAAACTAACAAAGATGCCGACAGCAATAGCGAAAATTGGAATGATGACAGACTTGTATCCCAAAGCAAGCCCAAAAATAACATTAGTGGCAGCTCCAGTTCTGCAGGAATCAGCTACATCTTGCACAGGGCTGCAAAAGGAGAAAGCTTTGTCAAGCTATCATAAGCCATTGCGTATGAACTTAATTTTTCACAACTCATCGAAGTTTCACCTGTATGCATTGCTTGTGAAGTATTCAGTGACAAACCCAATAACCAGGCCAGCCCATAGACCAATTGCAACACAGAAGAACAGTTGCCTGCAAATTTTATTTCGAATTGTTATTAGATAAGCATCAAAATCTAACACCTTCAAGTAAACAAACATAAATATCACTTACCAGTTTGTTACTTGCTTCTGGACGCCAAAATTGAAGATTGTGAAGGTAGATGGGAGGGCAATCCAACTGATAATTGCAATACCCACAGTCATAAGAAAAGTTGAGATTATAAGCTGCTTCTTCAGTGCAGGCTCAATCTCCTTTACTGCCTTTATCTCAAAGAAGTCAGTTGCAAACAGAGTGGTGATCAAACAAACGATGATACCCACAGAGCTGATAAGCAGTGGATAGCACATCCCAGTCAAATCATGGTTGATTCCAAAGGATGAGATTGAAGCAACAACGAGAGCAGCACAGGAAGATTCAGCATATGAGCCAAAAAGATCAGATCCCATACCGGCAATATCCCCGACATTATCTCCAACATTGTCAGCAATCACCTGTCAGATTTTCTAGTAGTTAAAGAATTTTAAGCAGGGAGGTGTATCTAATATCATACAGAAAATAGCATAAGTTGGAAATTCTTATTTTCGAAGTTTCGTTAGATATTGGATGAGAGACCCTGTGAAAACAGGTAGATGAGTGCAGAGTGCACAAAAGCAAGAAAATAATTTTGTGTGCTTCCAGAAAATTATCGTATATACCGGAAGAAAGCTACAAAAGCCTATTGTCAAACAATAATGCAGAAACTTACGGCTGGATTTCTTGGGTCATCTTCAGGGATGTTCCTCTCAACCTTGCCAACAAGATCAGCACCAACATCAGCAGCTTTTGTATAGATGCCTCCCCCAACTCTGCCAAAAAGAGCCATAGAAGATCCACCAAGACCATAACCAGTAATTGCCTCAAAAAGGCCTTCCCAGTCATCACCATAATACAACTTGAATAGGTTGATTGCAATGTAAAGCACTAAAAGCCCATTTGCAGCAAGCAAAAAGCCCATCACTGCACCAGAGCGGAATGCGGTAATGAAAGCTTTTCCTACACCCTTTCTTGCTTCCAAAGTTGTTCTGGCATTTGCATATGTCGCAATTTTCATTCCAAGAAAACCAGATACCAGAGAAGTGATTGCACCAAGCAAGAAGGATACAGTGCTAAAGATAGCATTTGCAAGTGCAGGCTTGCAATATTTGTCCTTGCTATAGGTGCAGGGCTGGCTTTTAGTGCTAAAACCCTCCACAGAGCCGAGGAAAAGGAATACCAGGATTGCAAAAGCAAGCATGAAAATTCCAACATACTGATACTCGGTGAACAAGAAAGAAGTGGCTCCTGTTTGCATGAACCCCCAAATATTAGAAAATAAGCATCTGCTGATTACCATAAGACAAATACCAACAGAGCATACTAAAAATTTCTCAGGTGGGACTATCTTTTGTTTTCCTAAAATGTTTCACCTGGGCAGATAAGTTATACACGACCACAGGCCACATTGAGAAGGAAAAAAGCAGGAGGGGGTGGGGGATCGCGGGAATGCTTATATTATCAGCCATTTAAACAATACCAGCTACAACTTTTCCTCATAAAATGGATGATTTCTATAGCAAAAGAAAGAACTGAGAAAGCTAACTTGACTAACATAAGATTGCGTGCAATTCAGACTCAGTTTCAGACCTGAACCAAAAAAATCATCATATTAAAACTCATAAAATCAAAAACAACAAATCTTTACATGCACAATAACCCAAAGAATATCCCTTAGTCTTTCATAGGGATCAACAATTAGACCCATTAGTCATGCAAAAATGCAAACAAAGAGTAGCACATAGAGATGAATGGACAAGAATTTAGGGAATACAATTTTATCTAATAAGTATCTAGTGGATAAAAACCTTTGCAACTGAATCACAAGAAAGCCCCAGTCAAGTCTACAGAAAAGAGAAAATAATGATTCCACAGTAAATTGGATACCAGACATTATGAATGGATAGGCTTGTGTTCCTTGTGGTGAATAGAGTCATTTGGCTCATAGCAAACAAGGATGATAAGCATGCCATACTAATGAAATTCCATGCCAATTCCATTGATTGGTCAAGATTGTTTACATACTGTGACAGGAAAACTGAAAGGCTAAAAAAATCCATATAAAGATCTCTCAGCATAAAACCTTGCTCTGAAAAATATTAATAAAGCCACAATTCGCAACATTTTAGGCACAAAAGGAAATAGATTTTTATCAGAGAACAGATTATTAGATCAAAGTTAACTTTTCTTAGTATACTCATTGAGCAACGTGCTCCAAAGAAAACTCCTAGTATGATCAGTTTCATCAATTTAGAGATATTGATAGAGAGGAATCCAGAACTCTAGAAGTTCTACCATATATCCTGCAGATAAACCAAGCATCTGATATCCCACAAGGAGCATGATAGATCTTATAATTAAGACACTATTTCTACCAATAAAAAAAGAAAAAAAAAAACAGAAACACAAACACGCGCACAAAAACAAGAGCTGTAATAGCAGCAAATAATATAGCAAACAAAGATGAGTGGGAAGGAAATCACAATAATTTGAAGAATTTATACCCCTTACTTCTTCAGATCACTAAAAAGCAAAAAAAATGGAAAAAGAAACAATTCAAACTCATTGAAGTACTACCTTAGTTATCTAGTTATTAATAAAATGGAACCAAGTTCCTAACTCTGAACTGAATCAACTAAAACCAACTAAAATACAAAGAAAGTATCAAGTGTGAACGAAGGAATGAATCCAGTATCCCGACAAAGAAAGTTTCCTTTTTCTTCTTCAGCGAAGAAAAAATTATTTCTAAAACCCAGAATGAAAGAAGAAGCGAAGAATTGTAAACAACAAACTATAAAAAGGCAAAAACATTCATGAGTTGAAATGGAACCAAAAAAATTATAGATTTTTTGACAAATATAACAACTTGAACATACTGAAACACGACTTCAAGTCAATAAAAAGTATAATTCACCCACTTCATATGAAATTTCTTTTCACAGGAATCAACAAGAATCAAATAAAATACAAATAAAATAAGAAATAAACAAAGCCAAATTGCAGACCGGTTGTCAGAATATTTCAAAAACTCTTTTTAGGGGGGAAAAACCCACTTCTCCGCAACTCGCAACAAGATCTTCAATAATAATAATAATAATAATAATAATAACAACAACAACAAGAATAAAGATAAAAGTGCTCGAATTACTTTTTTCCCCGAAACCACCATATCCGGAAGCACCCCAGTTAATTTTTTTTCCCTTAACAAAGGAGAACCTGGGCAACTGAAGCCGCAAAAGTGCTCACCTTCGGAGATGGCGCTCTGTATCTCGGCGCACTTCACGACGACGTTGTGATCATTGAGCCCCTCCTCCTCCTCTATGAGGTAATCGGAGTAGTCGTTCTTGTTGTTACTATCCGCCGGCGTCCCCTGCCTCTCCGGCGACAGCTTCACCCTCGACACCAGCCCCCACTGTATCAAGGCGAACCCGAATCCCGAACGACGGCAGGCCACCGGGATCAGGATCTCCGTCAGGAGGATCCATGAGTGTTGCCGCCCGTTCCCCCATTGCTCGATCTGCCTGCAAAAACGAACGGAACGACCGGCGGCGGTGGCGGACCAAAAGTCCTATCTTCCAAGAAAAGAGGACGAGAAAAGGTGGAAGAGAGATCAAAAGGCGAGGTCTTTGAGGGTTTTGGCTCTCTCTCTCTCTCTCTGTGTAGAGTACTTCTGCAATACCTCGACACTGCGCTTATTATATAGAGGTCATTAACCATTAATTATTAATTAAAAAGGCTAACAAAGAAGAATTATAATTACACTAACAATTTCCTCTTTTATGGAGTTCCTCAATTAAATCCAGATCCTCTGTGGCCATCACTGTGTGGCCTCCTCTGTTGCCCGTCTATCACTGGCTCATATTGGTGGGCCCCTACGTAAAAATACACGGCGGACCCCACCTTGTGGACTAGTTAACCCAGCAGCACATACACCCAATCCGCCCTCCCGCTCACCTCTTAAGAGCGCTTATCGCGTTATTCTAACGCGACCATGGCTCGAGTACACGTGTGTTGATTTGATTGCGAAAAATGTCAGAGCGCAGGGTAGCGCGGCTGTGCTGGAGGAGAATTTGGTAGGTTGTCACATCAGGAGCGATCCTGGCCGTTGGATCGACCGGGGATAACAATAATTAGCTGATGATTAATAGAAGAATTAACGGGGAATTAGTGGGAGCTGGGGAGTGGATAAGGTTCAGGACAAAAGGTTCTCGGCAGTGACGAGAGTACACCGGGTCGAGAGTATTGTGAATGTACGGTCCGGATGGAGCAGGGAATAAGATGATATGAAATGGACGGAGGGGATGGGTTTGATAGGGGGGTCAGGGTCCACGTCGGAGGCGTGGGGGAACAGGTTATCGAATGGCGTGCGGCAGTTGCTCAGCGGATAACGCTTGGTGCCGAGTTGCATTTGTTTATTTTTTTTACTCCCCGTTGAAAAATTTCAAAACTGGCTGCCGCACCCTAGTTTAACCCTTTTCTTTTATCCAGGCTGATGTATGGATTTGTAGCTTTGTGTTTGCGTGGGCCCTTTCCTCTCTCTCTCTCTCTCTCTCCCCCTCTCTCTCCCCTTGTTTTTTTTTTTCTTCCCTTTGTAACCGTAGAAGGCGTAGACAAAGTTGCCATCTTGAAAATTTTCTACTCCTAATGAAGTTTAATGAATTAAATTTGGAATTTATGTTTCTAAATGATGGCTAGCCTAGGTTTTACAATACCTGTTGATGTTTCGTTATCAGCTTTCTTAAATGTGGGCTACAATTTTAGAATATCTTGGTAGTGTCTATTTTTTAATTTTTATATATTTTTAAAATAAATCAAGATCCTTGCGTGTCTTGGTGTTGGATGTTGGTAACCGATCTTGATGACTGGAACAAGAAGCTTTCAAAAACCTTGTCTTTCTTTCATCTTTAGATTATTGTACGGTTGAAAAATGATATTATTACTTTATGCAGTCCACCGAACGATCTTGGATGCAGATACCCCTATATTAATTAGAATACACATAGCTTGCAACATATTACAAAATAAAATTTAAAATATTATGTATTATAATTTAATTTTTGTAAAAAATAAATCATAAATAATCTGGTTAGGATGATATGGTTGCATCTTTCAAAATATTCTAATTTTAACAAAGTTATATTTCTAAATGATGGTTGGTATAGGTTTTTTTTTCTGGATTGATGTTTCAGGATTATGAATTTTTTGAATATTGGCTAGAATGTTGGAGTATGTAGATACCTTTTAATTTTTTCAACTTCTTATCTTTTCAAATATAAAACAAGATCCTGATTCATCTTCCTGCTTGGTACCAGCAACCAACTATGATATCAAGTCAAAAGCTTTGAAAATTTTCCCGTTCTTCTAGCGTAATGTTGTTGCATAGTTCATAAATGATATTATAATTTTCTGAAATATGAAGGATACGCATATATTATGTAATAAAAATAGAAATATTATTTATTATAATATTTTTTATAAAATTTTTTAACTTTAAAACTTTTCATTCTTTTGTTTTCTTAGTAGGATCAAGGCTGCATCCTTCAAAATTTTTTAATCTCAATGAAATTTTATCTATTAAATTCAAAATTTACGTTTCTAAATGAAGGTTACTATAGTTTTCCATCAAATATTGGCCAAAATCATAGAAAACCTTGAATCTTTTATTTTTATCCTTTCAATTTTTCATCCTTTTAGTAGTAAATCAAAACCAAAACTTACCGATATTAGTATCCAACCATGATGACTAAGATAAAACTTTAAAAATTTTATCATTTTTTTAGCTTAATATTATTATATGATTTATAAATGACATAATTATTTTATGAAATCCATTGAATCGAATTAGATGCAATCCAAAAGAGTCATCTTAGGATATCAGCTAAGTGTCATAAAATAAAAAAAAAAAATTTTGTGCATCACGGATGATGCAGCTCTGTGCGCACCGCCCATAGTGATTGGCTCACGTGTAAGATCGGAGTATGGCATCCAATTTTTTTTTTTTGACCTCACATATGAGTCAATCACCACGAGCGACACCTCACGCGATGTGCAAAATATTTCTCTAAAATAAATTTTTAGTTCCCAAACAAACTTTAGTAGACCCAGAGCACCTTTGTGCATGTGCATGGAAAAAATGCTTCCAAAGTATCTTCCTACTTCTATCATTAATGTTGCACAGCAGCAATACGACAGCAATGTTGGAGGGCTATAAGATAATTATATTACTAAATCTGTTTTTTGATGTTACATTATTTCATTCCATCGTCTTCAAGATAAATCAAGATCAAACTCATCCATCTTGTTGATATTAGCAAGCTATCATGAAGGTTAAAATCAAAAACTTGGAAAACATTATTGATGTATGATTCACAAACAACATTATAATTTCATGAAGTATGTTGAACAATATTAAACGAACATAGCTCTGTATTAATTGGAATACACAAAACTTGTGCATAATAAATAAATTATTTAATATAATTTAATTTTTTTATAAAAATAAGTATTTAATATATAATTTTAAATATATTATCAAATATATGGCATGTGCATATATCTAGTATAAATAAAATGCGGTCAAGTGACAATTATTATATTTTTTTATATATGTAAGTTAGATCAGATTGAATCCTTCCTCTATTTATGGAATAAATTTTATTTCTAAAAAGAATTTCGGTTTGATAAGTAAAATGCTATATCTCATATGATGCGATTTTGTTCAAATCCATAAAAAAATTAGAATGTAGAAATAATGACCATTATTTTCGTAAGTAAATATTAGATTCCATCACTATATGACAGGAAGATACTTAGAAAATTCTAGACAATAGCGATGCGCCATGTGGCTATAAAGAATACTGGATTGCCAGGCCAATTTTAGCATGCTTGGATGACGTTCTATGTGTTTGGAAAGAACATCTCCAAAGCCTTTTAAGAGTAGTGCTAGGTGTACCCTAGTGTATACTTGGGATAAGTGCGACCTGGATTTGCACATTGTTGGACGAGTAGTTTAAAAGAAGCTTAGGATCTCTTTGGATATTGTTGCAAAAATATTCTTAAGGAATTGGACCTGTTGATCCATCTAGTCCGCATCTTCTAAGAACTTACTGAAGTCTTAGCTTAAATTCAAGTGTATGGGTAATTTGATCTATGGGAATAAAAAGAAAAGATCCGTGAAGATGTTTTTTTTTTTACTTTCCATAGGATTCAAAATTAAGAGGGTATTGGGCTGCTACAAAGCCATGCTAAAATTGATTTCCTAGAATCTAGCTGGAAATCCAGTCCTAGTCGTACTAGATCATTCAAATAAGCCCTTAGTATCCATTTTACCCCTTATGCTTTGTATCAAGTCATGCACAAGCGAACACTAAGCATTTTTGGCATTTTATTGTTCGGCACTGGTAACCCGCAGAGCTGGAGGATATATTAATTGTGTCGATAAGATCTTTTATTTTCTGTTGCATTATGCCCTTCCTGTGCCTCCCCTGATGAATAGCAAACATGGTATGATGAGGTACCGGAATGAATTGAGTTTTGCTTTAAATTATTTCTGATAAAAGATTCGATATTTTAGTAATTATTTTTATTTATTTATCTTATTATCGTCAGTGTATGGTGGGTATGGACTGGGGAGATGGATTGCAAGCCGAGGAGGCCATGGTTTGTCGTGTAGGTTTTGTTTGGTTCCAACTTTTCTGTGGTTATCTTTGCCTTGGTTGTCCTGTGGATGATGGAAGGCGAAGATCGGTGGGAAGGGGTACATGGAGTTAGCGTGGGTCCACATCCGAGATCTTTTCCCTTTTCCCTTCGTTCGCTGATGGGCTCATTCCCACCAACTTCTCCGTCAAGATATGGTAAAAAATTAGGAAGCCGTTGATAGGTTTGTGCCGTGGTACACGTGTGAGTCACTAAAACAATGCTCGCTAATATTTTTCCAGGCTCCTACAATCCGAAGGGTCGAAAGAACGGCTATCATAGTTTGTGATGGCTGGGGAACATTTAAGCGGTGGACCAGCATGTGGACCCACTTCCATGTCCTGTTATATTATTATTATTATTATTATTATTATTATTTTGTTACACATGTCTTGGTACATTGTATGCTCTAAGGAGCGTTTCCTTTCCCGTCCATATATATGCATATAAAGAGAAAGAGAAAAAATTTTGTAAAATTACTCAATTTTGATTAGATCAAACTGAACAATAAATATTGTAAATCAATGATTTAAACCATGTAATCTACTATTTTTAAATTATTTATATATTAAATTTAAAAATTATATTATTTAAAGATCCTAATCTATACATCAAATAATTCAAAAATATATTTAATTTAATTTTATTTAAATTATCTATTTAATTCATAAATTAAAATTTTTTTAAATCATATAATTTTTTTTATATATAAATAATTTTAAAATAATATATTATATTTAATACCTTAATTCATTGATGCAGTATTTTTATTATAAAATTTTGGTCAATTGGATCTGATTCCAACCTATAAATATCGTATCCTTTTTATTTTCATGGTACAATTGATCAGGCATCCCAACCTGAAAGTCATGTGACATGATTGATGGGTATAAACTAATATTCCTTTTGGTTCAATCTTCGAATCAGCCGGAGATTTTTTTTTTTTTTTTTAAAAAAAGAGAACAACCACACAAGCAAATGGGCCATTATTTTTAGGATTCTATTTAATATTTTTTTTAAAAAAATTAATAAAGAAAAACGTACTCATCAACTTTAATATTTTTTTAAAATTATTTACAAAATCTTCTGAAAAAAAGATTTATTATTTTCAAAAATAAATAAAAGTTAATAAAAGTAAGAAATAGATAAAGTTTTATATAAATATTATTATTAGAAAAATAAAAATGACGTTGAACATCGTCAATGTTTTATATTTGATAAATTGGTCATGCAAAATTAATATAGTCCACCGGTTATAAAAAAAAGCTCATATTTCGAGTTCGCTGCTTTTCCTGAGGCCATCATTTTTCCTCACAGAAAGGAGATCGGTACAATAAGAATATTGGCATTACAAAAATCCTTCGAAGTCTTATTTGGTTTGTATCGTACCGAAAAGACGTGGTTACTAAGTTGCATTTTGAAGCTCATGGGAGTCCTTCGATTTTCTTGTTTTGGAGATCGACAAAGTTGCCTTAAGTGCTAATACTACGATCATTTTGATATGTGGTATAAAAATATTCCAAAAAAGATGCTTAATAATGCTTAATACTACAATCATTTTGATAATAATAACCTAAATTATCTTGAACTAAGATATTCCAACTATATTTTGGTGGACCGAGGTCAAAAATTGATGCAAAAAATCAGTCTAAATTCAAGCATTCCAAGCACATGCTGGCATTGTTGGCTACATAGGTTGGTAGGTAGGGAGGGTGGAGAACATAACATCCACTGGCATGTGAACGAATAATGCTTCACGTAGGCCCTCTGGATTGGCATATCATCATCATCATACTTGGTTCTCATGCGTGGGCAAGAGGCCCCACCTCTCCTCGTCAAAAGGAAAACAAAGAGACTCCTCCCCTCTCTTGCAGTAGCGTGGGAACACTGGTATTGTAATCTACCCAGTAGGAGAATCCCTCCCCGACGCCCCCAGTACTCCCCAACTCCAACCTTCAATGCAAGACAAAACTGATCCTGTGGAGGGACTGTGATTGATGTTGTAACGTAATATTGGATTATTGTTGCCTGCGATGATCATCTCCGTTGGTGGCTGGAATTAAGTAGCTGTGGGTGGGTCTTAGTTGTCAATCATTCTTGCTTGTGAGACCGCAGGACTAGTGGCCTTTCCTTGGGAATAATAATATTTGAAGAACAAAGAAGCGATACCTACGTTGTTTTTTTAATTTCTTTTATATATAGGAGTCCAACTCATTTGAGATATCTGCCGCAAAATAATGCTACCTCATTCCTCCAGGGGAAGGGATATTCTTGGTGTGATGTGACGTTGTCCTTTAACTTCCACCCCATTTTTGTCCACGCAAATCACATTGTACTTTGAAATCCTTCATGTGAGATAATCTTTTCCAATATATGCCATTAACGGCGCATCTTTTTTTGTAATGATTATATCTCAGAATTAAAATATTGGTTTGCTTTAATTTGCCACATTCATCACTAGTGATGAGAAAACTGGAAGCCGATGGTGTCAATTTCCTTTGATACATGGTGTCGGACAACATCATGGTCAAGCCATGATCACGCATGTAATATTTAGATTGCTGCTAGGGTTTTGAATATAGAGTATTGTTGAGCATGTCCCGAGTTTTTAAGTTCTACAAAGCCAAAAGATCCCCCAGGCTGCCATACATATTTTACTTGTGCTGCATGAATGGTTAGCCAAGATTGCAGTGATAGAGCTCCCATGGACCGGACTTACTTGATTATTATAGAACATCAGTTTGGATCCAAATCAAATCTCTCTCTCTCTCTCTCTCTCTCTCTCTCTATATATATATATATATATATATATATATATATATATATCTTGTAATCCTAAAATGAAAAGGGCAATTGAGTGTTCTAGCGATGAGATATATCAGGGCTACAGTTTATAAGAAAATCTTGTATTATATAATCTACAGATTTCAACAAAAAAACTTTTGCATCGTCTTTGTCCAAAGATATAGGATAATAAATTGAACTAGATAAATATTGTTTGCTCTTATTCTTTTTTCTTTTCTTTTTGTTTCATTATTCTTCTTACTTGTTGCAACACATTCAAGATGTTTTGAGTTTAAAACGGGAAAAAGAAAACAAATGTAGAGTGGGAAATGTGAGATGACCGTTATTCCACTTTCCCAAATGGTAACACATTGCTCTCATCATTGGATGTGGTGCTGTAAACACATTTTATAAGTTTTTCTTGTCTAGATCATGGAACAAATAATGAAATAAATATGTTGTTTTACAACTCTTTTCCTTCTTTATTCTAATAAAGCTTAGTTCAGCTAGAAACTATACTCATAATCCATGATATCGCAGTCTCACAGACCAGGCTCAAAAGATTGGATGATTGTTCCGATGATAAAGCTAACACCCGAAAGTTTGCTAGAGAATTCCGAGATTGCGTCCTGCCAAGAAAAAAATTTTAGATTCACATGAAGTTGGAGTTCATGAAAATTCTCGTGTAATGGCTTCTGCCAGTAAAACAGTTCGTCTTCGTTTGAGAATTTTAAAGAAGATGCTTGAGGAAGGACATTGGTTGATGCAGAATTTACTCACAAACTTGTTTAGTTAGAATTATGTGCCGGCTTTTGAGCAACCTGGAAAAAAGCTAATACAACTTGGCTGCAGTTAATAGGAAAGTCAACGGACTGGCCCAAATATGCAACCCAAATGAGTTGGGCCATTTTTGGCCCGATTTAGCCTGGCCTGGTCCAACAAGAAAACCCAGACAGCCTAAAGTTCAACCCTTGGGCGAGATCGAGCATGAGCCAATAGACTGAGTCATTAGTCAGTTAAAGATGCAAGCTGTCGTGCATGAACGTGAGACTTATGGGCTTTTACAAATATGTAAAAGAATATCGGCCATCAGATTTCTTCAAGAGGAGAAAGTTGATATATAATAGGCTAGCTTTGTGGCTCCATGTTTACATTGCTGTCCTAAACAGATGATGAGATAATTAGTAGATTAATTTGGATCATAGATCTTGATGTCTTGGTCTCCGTGACCCAGTGGATAAGGCGTTGTTTTAGGAACCAGAATTCTAGGGAACCCGGATCAAGTTTGGCCATCTTGTCTATCTCAAATTTCTATTGCTTTTAACTGAGTACCTGGCAAGACAATTTCCGTCCCTTCTGGATTATGGGAGGATACAACTTGATAATTTTCAAACAAGAAGTCGTGTTTTACCGAGGCATGGCTATAATTAATTTTTCATGTGTTAAAGAGCAAGGTTTTAGATAATGGTATTACAATTGTTATAAAAATTTCCACCACTATTCTTTACATTATATATATAATAATAGGCAGAAAAATAACTGCCCATATATGATTTATATTTATAATAATCTATTTATATAAATAATGCTCATTATTATTACTTGCACATTTTCCTAAACAAAATATTAATTTTTAAATATTAAATTTCCTCTAAAACTTATTGCATGCTCTAGAAATAATATTTTTAAACAACTAAAATTTAGGGATAAAAATTTAAATTATTTTTGCATAAAACTCCAACAATCCCTACAAGAGATTAAATTTTTTAAAAAAATATAAAAAATAATATTTCGACATCTTATACTATATAATATAGTGTACTCTTGGGGCTCTAAATTTCACTTCTCGTTGATCCTATGCATCCAAAGAAATCATAGTAGATTAGATCTTGAAATAGGTCACTTCAACTTATACGACCAACGCCATTCAAAGGTTTTGCGCTTAGTATCTTCAATTTTTTTTTCTTTTTGTTGAGAACATTTTAGAATTAGCCTAAACCTGTAGTCACAGCTTGTATGATAATTCTTACATAGGTTAGTCTTTCAAGAGTATTTGTGACCTAATATCTTGCAAATTTCCTATTTTGGATTCATTAACAGTATAACTCAACCTTTCCAAATTTTATCATAGATAAAAGCACTTATCATTGGGATGGGAGAAGATGTAATCTGAGAACGTGCTCTAATGCGATTACTCAATCAGCTTCATTTCTATCGTATTAAACCTCATTCATGGGATATCCAATTATAGAAGTTGGATATCCATTGTTGATGTCTAAATAGTGGGCTTAAATCTCAAACCCCTCGATAATTCTAGGATTCCACTCCTAGGCAAATCCTTGGTTAATTGATTTGCTAAATTTTTCTCAGACTTGACAAGTTCTAAGAAAATGACATTACTTTTTTTAATTTTTTTATAAATTTATGATGAATCTGAATATGCCGGTTCATTTTTTATTAGTAATCTTTTAATTAGTCAATTCAATTACAACCTCATTATTACAATGGATTGATGTGGTCAAAACAAGCTTAAGTACTAAAGCTAGCTCTGAGATAAGAATTTTAATTCATTCTATCTCAAAACTAAGTACTAAAGCAAACAACTTGGCCTTCATGGTGCTTCGAAGTATAATAGTTTGCTTAGAAGATTTCTAAGCAACAACAGTACTAGAAAAAAAAATTCATTGGTTGATTTTACATCAAGAGAATTAGTTGAAATCATCTATGCTATGCATATTCTGATAGAATTTTTGAAATTAAATTATAAACAAGCTTAAAAAGACCATTTATTCTAACAATTCACTTAGCTATTATTTGCATTAGATGGTATAGAAGATGTAATGTAACATAAATAATTTAATATATTTTCTTTATTTCCTTAGTTGAAAGGAAGATATTTCTTTGATGAATAGGCCACAAATAAGGAATATAATTCTAAAACAATAATTTTTTAAAGACAACTATAAGTGCCTCTCTCGAGCAAATTATAACATAAATAAGTAAATATTTAAAAACTTAACAAAGCATGGTAGAGTTATTTGTAGTTTCAAGTACCTGGAACATATTCTTATTAAAAGAACAAAGTCATTAAATATTCAATGAAGACATAATCAATGTTTAAGCTTGGGAGGTGCCTCCGTCATCTTTTAGGAGAAAGAAAACATGCATCTTATAAAAACTAGCAACCTTGAATCTCATGATGGGACAATATAATGGGGGGTGGTGAGATAGTCTCTATTAGCTTTCCACAACAACTCATGCAAGTCTTAAACAAGTGAACACCAAAGATTTTTCATCCAAAATTCTAAAGTATAATTGTCCAGTAAGATGGATAACTGAGGAAGCTCGACATGGTTCTAAGAGAATGATAGCGTGCTTATTACTTACATGTTTATTTGTGAGTTTAGTATAAACTTTAGAAAATATGATCTATCTTGAAAGTGTTTCTAATTATTTACATTCACTATCTATGCCTTAAGGTATGTTAAAATGCTATTTTATTGAAATAATTGAAGACTCTAGTGATATAATAGAGCAGTTGAATCAAAAATTCATTATGTGTCTTTATTGCTAAACTTGTCACATACATGGGTGATAGACCAAGAGGCTGTTCTTGAAGTTTTGATTGTTTAATTGGTTCTATAAAGCAAAGTTGTAAGGGATTTAACCATATATGTTTGAATATCTATTTAATGGCTAGTAATATAATTCTAGATTTTTATTAAAAATAAAATAAAAAATAATAATAAGAGTAAAATTAAATAATTATATGAAAAAATATGATAAATAGAATAACTATATGATTCTGCATGTTTCCAAAGAAGCAATATGTATTTGGAAAGAATAACCAATAATTTGCATAGTTTTTAGGTGTCGAACTCAGCACCCGGGTCGAATACATGATGACCCCACATTTCTTAAGGCGAGGCCCTAAAGAATATGCCAGGTCTATAAGATCACTCCATTACTTAAACTCCAAATCAGATTCATCCAAAATCATGTATCCTGTAATTTTGAAAAAAATAATAAAAAAAAAGAATTATAAACTTTACAATCTAGTAAGAATCCCATTATATTTATATTAATATAATAATATAATTCAAAAGTAAGTATTAAATCATATCAAAAGGGACCATAAAACCTCGTATTCAATATAACATAATCAGCATAGATTTTTTTAAAATCTGCAGAACATTTCTGCATAAGCTTTAATTAAAGATGCAGAAAAATTTGCACATTATTTAAATCCTATAGAAATTAATTTACATAGAAAATAATAATATTGTAGGAAAGCTTATGTATGGACCTTAAAGCTGCAAACAATTTCTACATAGATTTGTAAAACCACAGAAGATTTTTGTATAGTTTTTAAAATTGCAAAAATATTCTGCAAAAATTTTAAGTCTGTAGCAAAGTTTGTATAATATTTCAAAGTTTTAAATTGAACACTACTTCCAGAGCAATATAGTTTTTTAAAAGGCTGATTTTTGAAAAAAAGAATTTTTGAGAAATAAAGTTTTCTGATTATATATAAATAAAATAAATCTAGTTTTATGCAATCAAATTAAATTTATTAAATAACTAACAGTAATTTCTAATATAATCACACTCATGTTCTTAGACCGTTGGAAACTAATCAACTTATCAAGACAATTGCTATGTTATTTAATTAATTTTAGGATAGTATCAAAATAAAATAAAAAATTAAAAAGAGCTTGCGAGGATTGAGGTGTGCGAGAATACTACCCATGAATATGATTCACCTCTTATGTTTGGGTCTGCGGCGATATGATCCCTTAGGTACAAAAATTTGACTTAGACCGATCCTTTTCTAACGAGTATGCTTAACCTATATGACTCCTTTAGAAAAGGAAACAAGAAAATAAAAAATAAACTCCCAAAATGAAAGAAAAGCCTCTCAAAAAGTACAGGACACTAGAGAGTGAGAGAGATTGAATAGTGTCCCGATATCCCAAGGCAAATGGAATCAGTGCCCATTTCTAGATTTTGTCCATGGGACCGGGGAGTTGTTATGGTTTCGAAAAAATATGATATTTTAAAAATATTATTTTTTAAAAAATTAATTATGTTCTTTTTAAAGAGCCATGATTCTTCAAAAAAAAAGTATCAAATTGTAAAAGAATTTAAAGTTTTTAAACTACTAAAATTTAGGAGTAAAAATTTAAATCTTAATTTGTTTTGAATTAAACTCTAATATATATGAGTTATTGGATGGTTTTACTCTGATACCGTATGCAATAATCTAGAATCTCACTCTAAAAAACTAGCTATGGTCGATATGAGACCAAATGTATATCTATATGAACCTTCGTACAGCTAGTCATGTGCCATGAGTGGCAGATTTGGCACATACAGGTAAAGCAAGCCAATTTATTTTTCTGACAACCAATAATATGACCAATTGTAAAATGTCCACGCTTTTTCTTGATTTTAACTTCTAATACGATTTAATTATTATTTAATTAAATTTAATTTATTGATTAAATTTTGACTTAATTACGATGAATTTAAATAATTAAAAAATTTTATTCTGATAAAACTTAGACTGAAATTCTTATTCTAAAATTAAATCTGGGATAAGATAAGTGTATGTATAAATAAAGATGATCTGATCTATTTTTTTAAACTCCCAGAAGAGCACGATGATTCTTATCAATCATTCATATTAAGATGGAGAATGAAAAAAAGAAGATTAGCTGTCTATGAAAGATGAATCTGATGCTCTATGGGTTATGTGATCATCACATATGAAGGATGAGAAAAGAGAAGACCAGCTATATATGGAAGATGGATTTGACGCTCTGCAGACTATGTGATCATCGATATAAATATAGAAGCATGATTTATGTATAAAAATTTAAATCATCTAACATGTGGTGGTAGGATCCATGCTCTATATTCTTGTAAAAAAATTTTCGACAAATTTTAATTTATTTTTAAAAAATTAAAATCAAAGTTTTAATATTTTTTAGAATTAATTAAAATTTTAGAAATTAAATTATATTTTCTTAATTTTCTAATTTTTTTTTAAAAAATTGGGGCCGGCAGCGCCGGTCGACCCACGCTGTCAGGCGAACGGGGCAGCAGCCACGGCTGCTGCCATGCCGGCGGCAGGCCGCAGCTACGGCCGCCGCTGCTCACGAAGGGGACGGCGGCGGACCGCGCTGCCCACCGTTTCTGCGGCCGCGAGAACCGCGGTTTTTTGCCGCGGCGCAAGGGGAGACGGCGGCAGGCGGATGGGGCGGTGGCAGTGGGTCGCGGGCGGAAGGGAAGCTCCTGCTCCCTGG
Organism: Cocos nucifera; assembly: GCA_006176705.1. Lineage (NCBI taxonomy): Eukaryota > Viridiplantae > Streptophyta > Magnoliopsida > Arecales > Arecaceae > Cocos > Cocos nucifera. The sequence goes on from QRFJ01000690.1 coordinate 362,905, forward strand.
CGGCGGCGGTGGCGGCGACAGCACCGCCGTACGCAGTTTTTCTTTTGGGTTTGGCCGCATGAATAGCGGCTTTCACCACGGTGGCGGGGGGCGGCGCCCAGTCCACCGCCCTCTCTCTTGCCTCTCCGGCGGCTGAGACGGCAAGGGGCGGCCGTTCGGCCGCCCGTCCGATGCTAGAGGCGGTGGCCATGGAGGATCGGGAAGATTGGGGAAGAAAGAAGGAGGTTTCGGATCTTAACAGTTCAACCCGATAAGAACCAAACCCGTTTAATTAAAAGAAAATTTTTATTTAAGCCCTAGAAAATTAAATTCTGAAAAAATCTTCAAGACACTTTTGCAATTTAGTCCTTCAATAAAATTTTATATTTTGGTCCTTGATAAAATAATAAATTACATTAAAGCTCCTGCTAGTTTTCTGAATAGTTTTTAAAATTGTTATTTTATAGAAAAGGCCCCATATTTCTTAATTTATGGTTAAGTCATTTAATTTTAAAATTTTTGATAAAATCACTATAATTTGATCATTTTTTATCTAATTTGAATGATTTTTGAATCGTTAGACTTATGATGATTTAAGAAATATTATGATTAAATTTTTTATATAAAATAAAATATTTAAATAATTAAATTATTTAATTAATAATTTTGCTCGCTATTATACTATTTAAGTATGTTTTCGTATAGCCCCAAAGGGCTTGGAGCACTCTAAATTTTGGATAGCCGAGTTACTGAGGGTTAATAATTTTTTCTTATTATAGTTCAAAAATTACATAAAAGTGTATCTATTTTAGTAAACTTAAAGGTGATTGTAATCTGATACAAAATTAATAGTAAAATGTTGACTAATTTGAATTGCATAAAGACGGAAAGTTCTACACTCAAAGATGAGAATAACCTCAAATTTTTGTAATCATAGTTAGTTAAATCATTGAAAATATAACTAATATGATGTGTCATAGTTTAAACATATATTATATATACATGCCATAATTAGTATTCTTGCTTGCATATTTCATATTATTGTTAGTTATGATTTATGTGATGTATGTTTTGGAATTACTTATTATGTTTAAATTAGTTGCGCTACTTATTATATGCTATGATTCTTGCCCAAAGATATTTTATAGTTGTATAATAAATATTATTAGCAGAATTATATTATGAAATCTACATCATAATGATAATTGTAAGCATATTTTGTTATTTACAATCATGATCCTTGTTTTACTCTCCTCGCATCTGTCTAATATTTTCATACTGAATTGATCAAATTATTTTGATTAGCACGAAAGCTTCTCATTATCTTAGGATGTCAAGATTTAGATTCGATCCTTCGTAAGTCTTAGCTTGATCCAATTACTCTCACTAGTTCTCTTGATCATAAAAAATTGTCTGAAAAGTGGGAGCATTCTAATAGATTGTCTCTCATGATTATTAAAAGTTCTATAGTGAGAGACATTAGAAGATCTGTTGCTGATAATGAATTGACCTCTAAATATTTTTTTCTCTATAGAACAACAGTTTATCAGATCAAGTAAAATCTTAGCTGGTACTCTAATGAACAAATTAACTTCTATGAAATATGATGAATTTTTTGGAGTCCGAAAATATATTATAAAAATATGAGATATAGCTGAAAAATTAAATGATTGGGGCATGACAGTATCTGAAAATTTTCTTGTCTAATTTATTCTCAATTTTCTTCCATCCCAGTTTATCCAATTTAAGATTTATTACAATACACATAAGAAATTATGGATATATCCCAGTTGTGCAAGAGGAAGAGAGATTGAAACAGGAAGGGGTCCCAGCTATTTATGTAGTTTCACAGGAGTGTCCTAAGAAAAAGAAGGTGAAGAAAGAAAATAAAGGATCTAGCAATCCACCAATAAAAGTTTCTCATAAATTAAAATATTTTTTTTTGTAAGAAGGAGGGACATATAAAGAAGGGTTGTGAGAAAAGAAGAAAATTATTCGAAAAGAAGAGTATACCCTTATCATTTATTTATTTCAAAATTAATTTCATTGATATTCTTTCTAATACTTGGTGGATTGATTCAGGTGCTGCAATTTATATTTTCAATTCAATGCAGAAATTTTTTTCAAGTTAGAAGCTAAATGATAGAGAGCGGCAGATCTTTATGAAAAATCAGATGAAGTCCAAGATGATTATAGTTGGGATCTATAAACTTATTATAAACGCCGAATTTTAATTAGTTCTACATGATGTCTTTTATGTTTCTTCAATATTTAGAAATTTATTTTTTTTTATCAAAATTTGATTTAAATTTTTTTTTTTTATTTTTAAAAATTTAAAATTTAAATTAATAAAAAAATATATTTTTGTTGGTAATGAAATATTATGTAATGGATTATATAAATTAAATTTGGATTCTTCTTCTGAATAATCTTTGCTTGTTTTAAATGTCAATGTTGGAATAAAATGTGATATTGTAAATGAGAGTTCTTTGATGCTGTGGCATAGGTGATTAGGTCATATATCAAAAGAAAGGATCACTAGATTGGTTAAGAAAGATGTTTTACCAAATCTAAATTTTAGTAATTTTGATATGTGTATTGATTGCATTAAAAAAAATAATTTAAAAATCATAAAAAGAATGCCACTAGAAGTCAAGGACTCTTAGAATTGATATATACCGATATTTGTGGCTATTTTATAGCCTTTAAGGTGTACAAAATTGAAGTAGAAAATCAGTTAGATAGAAAAATTAAGTTTGTGAGATCTGACAGGGGTGGTAAATACGACGATAGATATGATGAATCTGATCGTAATCCTGAATTTTTTACCAAATTTTTTGAATAACATGATATTGTAGCATAGTATACTATGCCAAAAAATTTCTAACAAATGGTGTGGCTGAAAGGTATAATCGTATCTTGATGGACATGGTGAGGAGTATGGTTAGCAAATCCTCATTATCCTTAAATTTGTGAAGAGAAACCTTAAAAATCGCTATGTATATCCTAAATCGGATACCTAGTAAGGCCATTCGTAAAACTTCTTTTGAGTTATAGATGAGTAGAAAATCAAGTTTAGGATATTTACATGTCTGAAATTATCCTGCAGAGGCTTGATTAGATAACTTATAAGAAAAAAAATTGGATTCTAGAATAATTAGTTGTTATTTTATAGAGTATCCAAAAAGATCAAGGGATTTTAGATTTTATTGTCCATCACACACCACTAGAATTATTGAAACTAAAATTGGTTGGTTCATTGAGGATGGTGAAAATAGTGAAAGTGATACACAGAAAATAAGAGAATCTCTTTCTATTACAGTAACATGTAGAGATATTTCACTTGAGCCTGCTCAACCTGAAATTATGAAACATCAACAGGTGATTGATACACTACTTTCTGAATAGATTGTCAATAAATTTAATTCAATTGAAAATAATCACAATAATGATACTGAATCTGAAATATTATGGAGACCTACTAGAATTAGAAGATTGGCTATTTTAGATGATCATATTATATACTTATAAGAATATGATTATGATATTGGAATAAAGAATGATCTAGTTTCATTTAAGGATGTTATGAAAAGCGATGATTCTGAACTTTGGTTAGATGCCATGAAAGATGAGATGAAATCCATGAATAAGAATCAAATATGAAAATTTGTCGAATTACCTGAATGATTTAAGCATGTAGGTTGTAAATGAATTTTTAAGACCAAACGGAATTCCAAAGGTAATATTAAGAGATATAAAGCTAGACTTTTAGCAAAAAAACACTCAAAAGAAAGATATTGATTATCATGAAATATTTTTTTCTATTTCTAAAAAAGATTCATTAAGAATCATTATGGCATTAGTAGCTTATTTTGATTTAGAGCTACATCAAATGAATGTCAAGACCACGTTCTTGAATGAGAATTTAAAAAAAAAGGTGTATATGAAACAACCTGAAGGATTTTTAGTGCAAGAAAATAAAAGGCTGGTATGTAAATTAAAGAAATCTATATATGATCTTAAATAAGCTTCAAGCAATGGTACTTAAAGTTTAATCATATTTTTTTTTTGAATTTAAAGAAAATATTGCTGATCAATGTATATATCTGAAAGTGAATGGAAGTAAGTTTATATTTTTGATAATATATGTAGATGATATTTTACTAGCCAGCATTGATTTGGATCTCTTGCATAAAACTAAAAGTTTTTTTTCGAATATTTTGACATGAAAGATATGAAAGAAGTTTCTTATGTTCTTGGTATAGAAATCTATCATGATAGAAATAAAAGGTTACTTAGTTTATCTCAGAAGAATTATATTACTAGGATCCTAGAAAGGTTTGGAATGTCAAGCTGCTCATCAAGTGAAGTGCCAATCGTTAAAGATGATAAATTCAGTAAATGTCAATATCCGAGAAATAAGATTGAGAAAAATTAGATGAAGGATATATTCTATGCATCTACAGTAGGTAGTCTGATGTATGCTCAAATATATACTCGTCCTGATATCAATTTTGTTTAGAAAATGCTTAGTAGATATCAGAGTGATTCAGGTATAGATCACTGGAAAGCTGCCAAGAAGGTGATGCGATATCTTCAGGAAATCAAAGACTACATGCTTGCTTATAGGATGACTGATCAATTAAAGATGATCGATTATTCAGATGCAATTATGCTGGTTTCCTCGATAGTAGAAAGTCCACATCAAGTTACATCTTCTTATTAGCTGATGGAGCAATCTTATGGAGGATCGCAAAACAATACATTATTGCCTGCTTTACTATGGAAGCCAAATATAAAAGCTGTTATGAGGCTTCCTCACATGCTCTATGGTTGAGAAAATTCATCTTAGAACTCAGAGTTATGGATTTTATTTTCAAGTCATTGAGAATTTATTGCGATAATTCTACTACAGTTTTTTTCTAACAGTAGCAAGATGATCAATGTAAATAATCACATTGATATTAAGTATCTTGCTGTAAATGAGAGGATTAGTAGTCTTCAAGCGTCTATTGATTTTATTGGTACTGCTTGTATAATAACTGATCATTTGACGAAAGATTTAGTATCCAAAATTTTTAAAGAGCACATAAAAGTTATGAACATTTATCATTGGAATATTTCACTACTATAAAAATGGCCTATGGCACCAATTTTTGAAACCACTGCTATAGCTCCTACAGCAGTGGTTTTCGTTAACCGCTACCATAGGTCGGACCTATGGTAGCAGTTTTTGTAACTACTGCTATAGGTCCGACATATAGCAGCGATTACAGAAAACCACTATCGTAGATCGGACCTATAGTAGCAGTTACAAAAAATCGCTGCCATGGGTTGACCTATAGCAGCGGTTAGTAGGAACTCCTGCTATAATCTGATTTATGGCAGCAGTTAATTATAACCGCTGCCATATATTTATTTTTCTTTAAATATTATATAATTTTAAAATTTAATATCTATCTTCACCGTTCATTATCTAAATAATTATCATTAGAGTGTCATCACAAAAGATCGCCTCGATCTGATGGCCCTAGCTTCATCGATCAAAAAAATTTGATTTCGATGACCACGAATGACGATGCGATGATCTGATAGATGGAGACCTTCGATGGATCCAAAAACCTACAATAATGATTTCGGTGATATTTATAGCATACTATCAAAGTTTTACTTCAATCGGATATCGTTATCTTGGTCGATTTAGTATAGGTTAGTTTCGTCCGTTAAATGATAAACGAGTGATCAAAGGACCAAACAATGTTCGATTATGCGATAATTTTTTTATAAATAATCTTGGTTATTATTTTAATTATTTTTTATGATGATAATTATAAAATTTAACTCATGAGGTGAAGAACGATCTAAAACTATGCATCTCCTGATAACCATTCTGAAACTTCATTGGCTATTATACTCGTGCTTTTGCAATATCTGCTTAACATGAACAGTTTATATGAAAATAATTTAAATTTTACTTTCATCATCATATAAAATATTTAAAATTATAACAAAGATCATTTAACTTAAAAATTATCTCATAATTAGATGCCATTTAACCCTTTGATTGTTTGTTTTTAATTTAACGGCCGAAATTATTTTGTACTAAATTTATCATGATAACGATATCTGATTGAAGTGAAACTTTGATAGTATGCTACAAACATCATCAAAATCATCATTACAGATTTTTGAATCCATCAAAGATTTTTATCTATCAGATCATTGCATCGTAGTTCGTGATCATCGAAATTAAATTTTTCTGATCGATGAAGTTAGGGCCATCAGATCGATGCGACCTTTTGCAATGATACTTTAATGATAATTATTTAGATAATGAATGATGAAGATGGACATTAAATTTTAAAATTATATAATATTTAAAAAAAATAAAAAAAATATTTTCAACCTATGGCAGTGGTTATAAAAAATCGCTGCTATAGATCTACAATAGCGGTTATAGAACCACTATCGTAGATCTATGGCAGCGGTTTTGGGTAACCGCTACCATAGCATAGATCTATGGCAGCAGTTTGATAACTGCTATCATAGGTTAGGTTAAAAATCTCTAAATTTTTTCTTTCCTCCCGTGCACGCTCGATCTCTCTCTCTCTCTCCTCTTCCTCTTCGTCGTCGGTGAGGCACCTTCCCCCCCGACCGGCATCATCCCTCCTCCCCCCGACCGGCGTTGCCCCTCCTTCCCCCCCGGGTCGGTGTCGTCCCTCCTTCCCCCTCCCTCTCCGGCTCCCCCATCCCTGACCGCCCCTCCCCGCCACCCACCACCCCCCATCTGCCCCCCACCCCTCTATCCGACCCTCCCTCGGCCCCTAGTGAAACCCCCCTCCGGTGAACCCCATCCGACCCTCCCTTGGCCTCCCATAAACCCCCCTCCGACGAAACCCCCTCTACCCTCGCTCGCCCCCCGTGAAATCCCACCCCCCGCCCCCCATCCGACCCTCCCTCGATCCCCAGCGAACCTCCCCTCCAACGAACCCCCATCCAACCCTTCCTCGGCCCCCTGTGAAACCTCCCTCTGGCGAACCCCCATCCACCCTCGACCCTCCCACGAAACCCCATCCCCCCACCACCACCATCATTCTGACCCCCCCCCAGCTGAGTGCGAAGCCTCGTTCGGCCTCCTTATCACTGTGCCCCCCTCCCCCTGGCCCCCCATCTCCGATCGTCCCTGTTCTCTCTTCTCTTTCCTCTTTTCTCTCTTCTCTATCTCACTATCTTGCTTTTGTTTCGCAGGTTACCTCTAGTGCCGTCATCCTTCTTCTAGCATCATCGCCGACGACCTCGGAGCTTTCGGTGCGACCTGCTCTCTATAGCCACAGGTATATATTTTTTTTAAAAATTTTATAGTATTATTTATTAATCATGTATATTTATAATAATTTATAAAATATTTATAATAAATATTATAAATATTTATTATAAATATTATAATTATCTGCATGCCATAGTTTTTTGGACCGTGCCATGGTGGTAGCCTTGGGCCGTGCCATGTCGGCAACTGTGGACTAGATCTGTCAATGGATTGGGTTTGGATCGAAATCTAGATATTCAGATTCGGAATCCAATTTTAATTATAGGTATCGGATCCAAATTCGAATACCCGATGGGATTTATACTTGAGAGAGAAAGGGAGGGATCCGGCCTCGCTGCCATCATTGGGAGGGAGGGGGTCCGGCCTCGCTGGTGAGGGAGATCGAGAGAGGGGAGAGTGGAAGATCGAGAGAGCGAGAGAGGGAGGGAGGGGGTCCGGTCCTTGCCGGCATCACTGGAGGGATGGGGTTTGGCCTTGCCGATGAGGGAGATCGAGAGAGTGAGAGAGGGAGGGATGGGTCCGGCCTCGCTGACGAGGGAGATCGAGAGAGGGAGAGAGGAAGATCGAGAGATGGAAAAGCTGGGAGGGAGGGGTTCGGCCTCGCCACCATCGTCGGTGAGAGAGATCGAGAGAGGGAGTGATCGAGGGGATGGCATACAGCCGAGCCGGCTCGGATACGCAGTCGAGCCAGCTCGGGCCGTGATCTAGCCGGTTGGGAAAGGACCCTAGCCAGATATCTTAGGCATGGAGCTGGATGTCTCAGGCACGGAGCCGGCTCGACTTCTGAGCGAATAGAATTTAATATATCACGATATTATATTGATTAATGTTTATTAACGTTGTAGATCACGATGGCACCAAAATGCCATCTAGCTTTCACCCCTATCCCTCGGTGGGTTACATGCAGTTCAGCATCTGAGAAGCAGTCGGAGCATACTCCGTCCACCTCGACATCGACTGCTTAGGGACCTCCATCGATGGCATCTATTCCATCGGTGGCATCTACTTCATCGGCAGCTGAGCCTCTACCATCATCCATATTTGAGGCATATGCTACGTAGGCATCTGAGTGTACGTTTTTATTATATTAGCATAACTTTATTTTTTATATAGTATTTATACACTTATATATTTGCATAACGTATTTGCATTGTAGGTGCATCATCCAGTCGGACATTTCGTGGTCCCACACGTATGGCACACGTGTGGAACCGCCAGCATCATGTGATGGTCTATTACGATGTAAAGGGGAGGCCGGTAGGGGAGACCGCACGGAAGATGCATTTCTTTTTTGGAGTGCTTGTGAGGCGGTCGGACATCATTCCCATAGAGCCCAGAGACTGGCATTTGATGGATGCTACCATCAGAGATCGAGTATGGGAGAAGATATAGGTAAGTACGCGCATCTTAGCTATATTTATATATTTTATATGTTTACACTATATATGTTTGATTAGAATAATTTTATAACTGATTTTTGATAAATTTGTGCAGAGGAGGTATGACTTCCTCGATCACAAGAGGGCTTGAGATGCCTGACTGAAGAAGATCGGAGAGTTATACCGGAGTTACAAGGTCAAGCTCCATAGAGGATGGCTCGAGCACCAACGAGACACTCGGGAAGAGCTTGTTCCCTAGATATAGGACTGTCCTCCAAGTCAGTGGGAGAGGATGGTTAGACACTGGAGGAGCCAGGAGTTCAAGGTAAAATTTCTAACTTTTAAATTTTTTAATATGCTTAAAATTTTATTTAAATATTTTTTAAATATTTATTATTTATTTGAATACTTGTTAGGCTACTTTCCGTCAGAAGTGGGAGAATCGTGCAGCCCAGGAGTATACGCACACTCTAGGCCGCGAGTCTATGGCCAATCGTGTGCATAGAGAGGTAATTAATTCTAAATCTTACTAGATAAATTAAATTCATATTTTTTATCATCTTTCTGATAAATTTATTCTTTGTTATAGCTGATGAGAGATGGAGTGATGCCCAGTCGTAGCGAGATTTTTCGATCCAGCCGCACGGATAAGATGGGCAGGCCGATGAATGCCGCGATCGGGCGTATTTTTGTAAGTATTAAATATATTAATATATATGATTAGTATTATAGTATTTCTTATAAAATTTTATTTTAATTTACAATTACAGGATCAGTTAGATGCGCTCATGAGCAAGGGCTCGGATACCTCTGGGCCCCATGACCATCTATCTCAGGTCTTGGGGCCTGAGCACTCTAGGAGGATCTGATGCAGGCCCGGACATACATCGATAAGCTACTGATATGAGGCGAGCGTCTCCTCATAGACTTTTGGTGTCATCAGTAGGGAGGAGCTTGAGGAGGCATTGGCATGGGCAGATCATGCTGCGATGCGGACAGATCGGGTTGAGAAGTGCGCATCTCATCTGAAGGATATCATGAGAGAAATGATGTCAACGCTCAGCGCGCGTTTTAGAATCATGGACTTCGAGAATATGTTGGCCTGCATTCCAGTTCCAGCTTCGGCTCCGGCTCCGACTCCAGCTCCCGATAACGACGATGATGATGTAGATTTAGAGAACTTTTGATATATTTTATTTTTTTAAAAAATATTATAATAAATTTTATTCGATAATAAAATTTTAGCTTTTTAGAATAATTTTTATGTTTATTATATTTTCTTATGTTATATATCTGTATTTATTAGGTAAAATATATAAAAAAATTAAAATTTTATTTTTTTAATTATTCAAGATCTATGGCAGTGGTTTTATAACCGCTGCCATATCCATGCCAACCACTGCCATAGGTCCCTGATGTAAATGATGCCAACTGCTGTATTAGATCTATAGGTCTATAGATTAACTGTGGTAGCAGTTACATAACCGCTACTATAGATCGATCTATTGCAGTGGTTTATAAATCGCTGCAATAGGCTGTTTATGGTAGCGGTTCAACAACCGTTGTAATAACCGCTGCCATAGAGTTATAGCGACGGCCGTAGTAGCAGCAGTTAAAAAATCGCTGCCATAGTTTATGACAGCGATTTTTTGGGCTATGGCAGGGATTTCAAACCGCTGCCATAGCTCTTTTTTATAGTAGTATTTAATTTGTAATAGATACTTATTTTGAGATTTCTTAATGGTTTAATGACTGCTATTACTTTTGTTTAATTATTATTTGTATACATTATGATTGACTTTTATCAAAATTAAAGTAAACATAAGTATCATTTATATGACATAACAGTGGAACCATTATCATAAATATTATAGTTTTTGATAGCCTATGTATTCCAGTATATAAGACTGGGTTAAGTGAGAATTATTGATGTTATGATATATGAAAGGAAGAATGTCAATTAAGATGTATAACTACCATAATTTGCATCAATGATTTTTACTTAATTAAAGTATAATTTTTTTTTTAAAGAATAGATAATTGGACATATTTTTATAAAATGAGTGCACACTTGTCGGATCAATTTCAAAATTCTGATTCAAGATTATTATTTTAAAAAATTAAAAAAAAATATTTTTAAAATATTTTGACAAAATCAAAGAGTTAATTTTAAGTGATAATATAGGTCAAGTGAGAGAATGTTGGTTTTAACTTCTAATGTGGCCTAATTATTATTTAGTCAGGTTTAACTCATTGAATCAAGTCCTGAATCAGTTATGGTGAGCCTAATTAATTAAAGAGTTATATTCCTCATAAGACTTAGACTGAAATTCTTACTCTAATCAGGATTAAGTCTTTTGATCAGATAAAATAAGTATAGGTATAAATAGAGATGGCCTGGTCTCTTTTCTCCAACTCTCAGAGAATGCGACGATTTTTATCAATCATCCGCATTAAGATGGAGGATGAGGAGGGAGAAGGCCAACTGCGTGCGGAAGATGGATCTGATACTTTACGGGCATGTGGTCATCACGTTGGTGAGATGATAGTGCAAGATATATTTTATTTTAATTTTGCATAAATATAGAAGTATGATCTAGATATAAAAGTTTAAATTATCTAATACTTTTAACCCAACAACTAAATCCACAATTTTGGCGACTCCAAGTTGGGCATCTGTCAATTTTGGAACCTTGAAAAACCGAAGCACCAAGACCGTGTCATGCTTTAGCTGAAAACTTTATTACAAAAAAGAGAGAAAGGTTTGAAGAGGTCAAATTTGAAGTATGTGTAGAGAGTAAAAAACAAGTTAGCAAGAGCTTTGGCCACGTTGGTCGCCCATGGAGTCTATTGTCATTGTAAAAGTCTCGACCATAAATTTATTGAAAGACATCGTATCACCGCATCGGTCACTGAAGGAGCTGCATGGTGGTGGCTACTTTGGCTAGGTAAAATTCCAATAGAGAGCTCGTGGCATAAAAACTTACTTGATTTAATCACAACTGTCGATGCTTATGATAGAAAATCTTGCTCGGTTCTAGGTAAAAGGTCAAATTGTGATGGTGCATGATCATAGATGAATGCTTCCATGGTGGCCCGTCAAATACTTTGATAATTCTTTCTATGTGGTTTTTTGAAGGGTTTAAGACCACATTTCCACCCTAACATGTATAGTATTAAAAAAAGTGCAGGTAGGGTTTAATGGCAAAAAAAATCATGAATATCAAATAAAATTAGATTGAATGGCTATTTTTTTCAGCTAACCCAGAACCTCTGGAGGCTGTCTCAGAGCCATTAATCATGATTAAGTATTCGTTCAATTTTGATCACCTATTTTTTCTCCCCAACCTATGGATATAAAAGAAGAACATAATTAATAATTAATAAAATTTGTCTAACTCCACTATTATAATTGGCTAGTGTGACTATTTCCTTTAGGGTCGCATTAGTTAATCTTCCATAATGGCTAGTAATTAGATTGCCTTTTAGGTTGAAGAACTTGAGGTACTATCTCCATTTTAATTTTTTATAAAAAATTTTTATTGAATAAAATTTGAAGGACATTAAAATTTGAACTTAATATCGATTATGGCAACCGATATTAAGTTCACGCACATTCATGCCCATGTGAGCTAGGTTGGTTGATGTTGGATAGGTCAAATCAAAGGGCCATTAATTTGAAGCAATTTGTTAAGTTGGGGTTGGGTCGTGAGCCAAAACATGGAAGATTCACATATGATCTTCACTGATCATCATATCAATAATGTGACCAAGCTGGGTTAATATTTCATAAAAATCAGGTATTAGTCAATGTTGAGATTTGTTAGGTAGGATAGGTTGGCAACCAAGGTTAGGCCATACAGTAATTAGATTACATTGAATTAAAATTAAGGTAGATTTGAGCGAAATTCCAAATTAAGAATCATGAAGCCAAGAAATTGGCCCATCCTGACCCGATACTTCATACAAGTTGCTCAAGGCTGAATCCATTGACAGCAACAATGTTGATTTGCAGCTGTCACAACATATAATCCATTGTCATTTGGCTTCATGCTCCGTAGTTCACTTCTCATGTTTATTTTGCCAACATTCTTATCTATAATTCTCATGTGCATTACGTGGAGATCTTTAATCTACTTCCAGAATTCTTAGTGACCATCCGTCCACGAGCCTTGTCTAAATTTGTGTGTTATATATTTAGATGAGAAAGCTGTGAATCAGCTAAGACCGAAATAAACCTTATTCCAAGGCTTGTTATGGACCAAGTATTATTGCTTCTCCAATTAACAACAAATGTATGTTTCACCGGCACTTTCGAGATTTATTCATGGAAGCAACAAACATATTAGTTACATGCAACATAGAGTTTGAGTTTGAAAGACGAAGATTTATCAAAGGACCACGCCCATCTTATGTTTTGGCTGGACACTTGATTAAAAAAAAATAAAAAATTTGAAGAGGTCATCGGGTTACCCTGGCTGGAAATGGAAGAGGCAATGCCTTTGCCTTTCGGAACAGGGTTCGAAACTTGGAGCAAAGGAAGCGTTCGGAACAGGAAAAATGAAATCCAGTGAATTCTCGAGGAATTTCAGGCTAGTACATGGTAGCGGCCTTGTGTGAGGACGGTAGGGAGAGGAAGAATTGGCTCGTCCTCTCGAGGGGTCATGGAAACCTTAAACAGCTAGGAGGCTGGCATTCCTAGCATCCATTGGTTCATTTTGGGCTAGGCATTATGTACAGCCTATCCTAAAGCAGAGCACCTCAATGAAGCTTTCCTTGATTTCTAGATCCACTAGGAGGTTGGCAAAGGAGCCTCCTCGACCTTTTAAAAGGTTCAAGTAATTAAAAAGAAGTAATGAAGGCATACAATGCCTAATTAACATTCATGAAATTAAGTGCAACAAAGAATGGATTTACCAACATATTTCTATCTCTTCTTTGATCTTCACATGGTACATTCAAATATTACTCCTCTTAAATAGTAGTTAAATTATTTCATCTACTGATATCTAGAGTCCATGGTCATGAAGCCCTTGTTGTTCGAGAGTCAATTCCTCTTTGGAAAAACTTTGGTCAAGAGTGTAAAAGCTCCCGATAGCTTTTCTCTAGGAAAAGAAGTCCTACATGGATCATGATCCAGTATTTTTCTTCCATGTAGACTTGGACTTGCTAGTTTGTGCATTTTGTCAGTGCATATGGAAAGATTGAAGATTCTATTTAGAAGTTCCAAGTTTGTAGAATAAAGTTTCTACCATAAACTCTTCTTAAGTTCTTAATAAGTGGATTCTAGAATCTTACAAGAAATTGTTCCCCTAATATTTTCCTACTACTCTCTTTTATCCTTCCGCGAGTTACTTGCTTGTCTTTGATTTTTTTTTATTTTTTCACTAGTTCTCCCATTCGGTGCATTACACTTCACTCGCTTTCAATTTGAACAATTATTCTCAGCCTGGGGTCCACTCCCAATCTCCTTTTCCCAAAAAGGAATCTTGGCATTGAGGGATTGAACATGACGTTATTGGAAGCCATGTAATTAATCAACCTAGCAATATGTTGACTTGGCCGTAGACTCAAATTTCCAAGCCTCCATGCTTTTATATGACTTGTGCAAGGATGAGATGAGAAGCAAATACGCATCAAATAATACCATATCAACATTCACTCCATTATGAGGAATTGCTACCACTTTGTCACGCTAGCAATTTTGTTATGGACTTCATTCCTATGCAATTGCAGCTCTACCTTCGAGTGTCCTTTGGAGGAGTATGAAGCTCTGTTAGAGCTTAGATCTTCTCTCCTTCACAACAACTATACTTCACCACCCACATGGGGAAGAGGAAGAGACTGCTGCCTCTGGAAGAGAGTGATCTGCAACAACAGTACAAAACAAGTGTCGAAGCTCATGCTTTCGAGCATTGTAGAATTTGATCAACTTAAGCAATGGCGATTGAATTTCAGCATTTTTTCTTCCTTTCATGAGCTCCGACAACTTAACTTATCCGACAATCAAATTGTAGGATCTTTATCACAGATGGGTTAGCTAGCCTTTCTCTCATCCAACTTATTTCTCGAATTTCATTCTATTCATATTGTTCGTCCTTTTGTTGTAAACAGTACTTTTGATTTAGATTCTCTTTCTTTGGAAACTTTTATTTGAAGATAAATTGGGATTGAAAAGTTGAAAATTCTTGATCTCAGTGATAACATACTCATTGGAACTATTCCATTATCTCTCAAAAATTTATCTTCACTCAATGTCCTAATTAATCTAAGATTCAACATGCTGGATGGCACACTTAATGGGGAAGATAAAATAAGTTACAAAGTCATCTGTTAGCTATTTTCCTAGCATGAGACTATTAACATATTTGAGTATAATGGTTTATATTGTCTTGTTGCTTTATGTTGGCCTCTACCTCATCCAACTTGTTTCTGCAATTTCATTCTATTTATATTTTCTAGCCTCTTGTCATAACTATTTTTGGTTTTAATTCTCTTCCTTTGGAAACTTTGTATTTGACAGATATATTAGGATTGAGAAAATTGGAAATCCTTGATCTCAGCTATAATTGGCTCACTGGAACTGTTCCATTGTCTCTCAAAAATCTATCTTCACTCAATGTCCTCAATCTACGATCCAACGAGCTGAACGGCACACTTAATTGGGAAGGTAATAACTTATAGATTCATCTATAACTATATTTATAAGGCAACTATCTATAAGGCAACTATCTAAATGGCACACTTGATGTGCAAGGTAATAATTTAAAGGCTCCTAAGCAATTATTTCTTTGTTACGAGACCATTAATATATTGAGTATAATGGGATATACATTATATCATTGGTTTATGTCAGCCTCTCTCTCATCCAATTTGTTTTTCCAATGTTGTCAATCTATGCATATTTTCCATCCTCTTATTGTAAATATTTTTTATTTAGGCTCATTTTCTTTGGGAACTTTGTATTTGAAAGATATATCAAGATTTAGAAAGTTGAAAATCTTGATCCTAGCTAGAACAACCTCACTGAAACTATTCCATTATTTGTCAAAAATCTATCTTCACTCAGAGTCCTGAATCTAAGACAAAACTTGCTAAACGGCACATTAATATAGGAAGGTAATTACTTACAAAGTCATTTGCAATTATTTATCTATCATGTGACCATTAACACATTAAGTGTAATGTTCTTTGTTTGCATCTATGTCTCTATTTTTCAGGCCTTCTAGGAATGCAAAAGCTTAGAGTGCTTGATCTTGGACAAAATTATCAGCTCACAGGAGGGATACCCATAGCTTTGGGAAATTTATCTTCCCTTAATTCCTTATATTTGGATCAAAATAATCTAACAGGTTCAATTCCTTCACAAGGTATAATGTTTATTCCTTTAACTGAGAATTTAACATATTTCTTTTTTTTCTGAGCTCGCAAATCTCTCCATATTCAGAGATAAAAAACCTACACATGTTGATATATAGATGGCTTGGGCAAGCTGAATCACTTTTTTAGTCTAGCGAGTCAAAATTTATATAAGTTAAAAAGCTTTAGAGCTGAATTATGACCAAGCCAAGTTTGATCAGTGTCTATCCTGAGCTAGTTAACTCGACTAAATTAGAAAACTCACCAAACTTGGGTTCCCCAATTTTAATAAAAGGACATTTATAAGTTGGTTTGATCCTATCAAGCATTTAAGCTTTTTGGTTGTTTCATTTTCTTATAATTTTAAACATTAATTCTATCAAATACTTTAGTAAGTTCACATCATGTGCAGCCATATTTAGTCAGTTATCTAGAATTAGAGAATAATGAAGCATATAAAATTTAAATGGATATTGTTTCATCATAATTTTTAAATATTACTTCCCTTGAATACTGGGCAGCTTTAATCTTTTATTCTATTTTTGTATTTCATTTATGGTATTTATCTAGCATCCATGATTGACCTTAGTTACCAAGTTGACTCACCAAAGTCAAAAAAAATTAGGAGTAGACATGTACTAGGGTCGCAAGTTTTCTTTATTATGAGATCCCAATAACACATTGAGATCCCAATAACTTAAAGGCTCCTGTACAATTACTTCTTTATTATGAGATCCCAATAACACATTGAGTATGATGAGTTATATATTGTCTTCTTAGTTTATGATAGCATCTTCCTCATCCAACTTGTTTCTCCAATTTTTTAAATGTATGCATATTTTCTATCATCTTGTTTTAAATATTTTTCATTTGGATTTATTTTCTTTGGAAAGTTTATGTTTGACATATATATCAAGATTCAAAAAGTTGGAAATTCTTGATCTCAATGATAACTGGCTCACTAGAACTATTTCATTATCTTTTATAAATCTATCTTCACTCAATCTCCTTAATTTGGGAGGCAACATGCTGAATGGCACGTTTGATGTGCAAAGTAATAACTTAAAGACTCCTATGCAATTATTTTTTTGTTACGAGACCATTAACTCATTGAGTATAATGGCTTATATTGTCTTATTAGGTTTATGTCAGCCTCTCTTTCATCCAACTTGTTTCTCTAATTTTTTAAGTCTATTCATATTTTTCATCCTCCTATCGAAAATATTTTTGATTTGAATTCACTTTCTTTGGGAACTTTGTATTTGTCAGATATATCAGAATTCAAAAAGTTGGAGATCCTTGATCTTAGTTATAACAGGCTCACTGGAACTATTCCATTATCTTTTAGAAATCTATCTTCACTCAGAGCACTGTATCTCGGGGGCAACATGCTAAATGGCACACTTCATATGCAAGGTAATAAGACTCTTGTGCAATTATTGCTCTATTATAAGATCATTAACATATTGAGTATAATAGGTTATATATTGTCTTCTTGGTTTATATTAGCCACTCCCTCATCTAACTTGTTTCTTCAATTTTTTTAGTCTATTCATATTTTCCATCCTCTTGTTGTAAATACCTTTTATTTAGATTCATTTTCTTTGGAACCTTGTGTTTGGCAGGTAAATCAGGATTCAGAAAATTGGAAATCCTTGATCTTAGTGATAACGGCCTCACTGGAACTATTCCATTATATCTCAAAAATCTATCTTCGCTCAGTACCCTATATCTACAGGAAAACATGCTAAATGGCACACTTCATATGCAAGGTAATAACATAAAGGCTCTTGTGCAATTATTTCTCTATTGTGAGACCATTAACATATTGAGTCTAATACGTTATATATTATTTTCTTGGTTTACATCAACCTCTCCCTCATCTAACTTGTTTCTCTAATTTTTTCAATCTATTCGTATGTTCCATTCTCTTTTTGTAAATACTTTTTACTTAGATTCATTTCTTTGGAAACTTTGTATTTGATAGATAAATCAGCATTCAAAAAATTGAAAATCCTTGATCTCAGCTATAACAGTCTCACTGGAACTATTTCTTTATTTTTCAAAAATCTGTCTTCACTCAACACCCTTTATCTAAGGGGTAACATGCTAAATGGCACACTTCATATGCAAGGTAATGACATAAAGGCTCCTATGCAATAATTTCTCTATTGTGAGATCATTAACATATGAGTATAATAGGTTATATATTGTCTTCTTGGTTTATGTCAACCTCTCGCTCATCTAATTGGTTTCTCCAATTTTTTTTATCTATTTATATTTTTCCATCCTCTTGTTGTAAATACTTTGTATTTAGATTCATTTCTTTTGGAAAATTTGTATTTGACAGATAAATCAGGATTCAAAAAGTTGGAAATCCTTGATCTCAGTGGTAACAGCTTCACTGGAACTATTCCATTATTTTTCAAAAATCTGTCTTCACTCAGTGCCCTATATCTAAAGGGCAACATGCTAAATGGCATACTTTATATGCAAGATAATAACATAAAGGCTCCTATGCGATAATTTATCTATTGCGAGATCATTAACATATTGAGTATAATAGGTTGTATATCATCTTCTTGGTTTGTGTCAGCATCTCCATCATTCAACTTATTTCTCCAATTTTTTATGTGTACACATATTTTCTATCCTATGCTTTAAATATTTTTATTTAAATTTATTTTCTTTGATTACTTTGTATTTTGACAGATATATCATAATTCAAAAAGTTAAAAATCAGCATCTCCATCATTCAACTTATTTCTCTAATTTTTTAAGTGTATAAATATTTTCTATCCCATGTGTTTTAAATATTTTTATTTAAATTTCATTTTCTTTGATTACTTTGTATTTTGATAGATATATGAAAGTTAGAAATCCTTGATCTTAGCTATAACAGCTAGCCTCACTGGAACAATTTTATTATCGCCCAAAAATCTATCTTCACTCAGTATCCTGAATCTAAGACAGAAACATGTTAAATGGCATACTTTCATATGGAAGGATAATTACTTACAGAAGTCATCTGCAATTATTTCTCTATCATGAGACCATTAAGAGATGGAGTGTAATGGATTATATTACCTTCTTTGTTTATATCTATGTCTCTATATTTCAGGCTTTCTAGGAATGCAGAAGCTTAGAGTGCTTGATCTTGGACTTAATCAGCTCACAGGAGGGATACCCATAGCTTTGGGAAATTTATCTTCCCTTAATTCCTTATATTTGGATCAAAATAATCTAACAGGTTCAATTCCTTCACAAGGTATAATGTTTATTCCTTTAATTAAGAATTTAACATATTTCTTTTTTTTTCTGAGCTCGCAAATCTCTCCATATTCAGAGATAAAAAACCTACACATGTTGATATATAGATGGCTTGGGCAAGCTGAATCACTTTTTCAGTCTAGCGAGTCAAAATTCATATCAGTTAAAAAGCTTTAGAGCAGAATTATGACCAAGCCAAGTTTGATCAATGTCTACCCTGAGCTAGTTAACTCGACTAAATTAGAAAACTCACCAAACTTGGGTTCCCCAATTTTAATAAAAGGACATTTATAAGTTGGTTTGATCCTATCAAGCGTTTAAGCTTTTTGCTTGTTTCATTTTTCTTGTAATTTTAAACATTAATTCTATCAAATACTCTAGCAAGTTGACATTGTTTCATGTGTCTTGTAGCCATATTTATTCAATTATTTAGAATCAGCAAATGGAGCACATAAAAATTTAAGTGGATATTGTTTTATCATAATTTTGAAATATTACTTCGCTTGAATACTGGGTAGGTTTAACCTTTTTTTAAATTTATTTTGCTTTTGTATTTTATTTATATATTTATTTAGCATGCATGAGTGATAACGTTGACTCACCGAGTCAAAAAATGAAGAGTGGACAAATATTGAATCACAAGTTTTCTAACCTTGTTCATATGATGAAGCAAAAAGTTTCATTTTTTTTTAAAAATTTTCTTCCTTTTTTTGCAGCGCTCGGTAGACTGCAGAACCTACGTGAGTTGGATCTCTTAGACAACCAACTCAATGGAAGTCTTCCTTTATCTCTAAAGAAACTAGTTTCACTTCAGCATCTGGATCTTTCTCACAACCTATTTGATGGGCATTTCTCATTTTCCTCCCTTGCTAATCTTTCAAGGCTAGAATATATCGACTTGTCAAACAATGAAGAATTATTTATACATCTTGACAGTGGAAAGTTTGTTCCGTCCTTGCAGCTACGGTCCCTCATCTTGTCACATTGTAACCTTGAATGTGAACCCCCTTGCAAGACCAGCTTTTCTTGCTTCCCAATACAAGTTAGGAAGCTCTTGATCTTTCCCACAATAACTTGAAAGGAAATTTTCCCACTTGGTTGTTCAAAAATCTTACCAGGCTAGCCTATCTCAACTTGAGAAATTGCTCGATAATGGGTGCATTTCAATTCCCGAATCATCTGAATACAAGCATGTCCTTAGTTGATCTCTCTATGAATTTCCTCAGTGGATCTATTCCTACAGACATCGGCACGATATTTCCAAAAATGGAGGCCCTAAATCTATCCTCAAATTATCTAACTGGAAATATCCCTTCGTCATTGGGTAACATGAGTAATTTGGAATTCCTTGGATTTGTCCAATAATAATTTATCGGTGAAGTACCAAATAGCCTGATGATTGATTGCACCTGAACTGTGGTCTTGAAGCTTTCCAACAACAACTTGCATGGGAAGCTGCCTGGTACAAATCATAGTCCATGCTTCTCTTTTAGCTTTATTTTTCTGGATGGAAACAAGTTTACCGGAACATTGCAGAGCTTTCTATCACAACAGTCATTAGTTATATTGGATGTCCAC